>JAWWEY010000115.1:411218-427091 GCA_035582745.1 Loriotus luctuosus
GGAAGGGGCTCAGCCTGGAGCAAAGGAGGCTCAGGGGGGACCTTGTGGCTCTGCACAGCTCCTGCCAGGAGGGGACAGCTGGAGGGGTCGAGCTCTGCTCCCAGGGAACAGGGACAGGAGGACAGGGAGGTTTAGGTTGGATATTGGGAAAACCGCTTCGTGGAAAGGGTGGTCAGGCATTGGAAGGGGCAGTGGTAGAGTCCGCATCTCTGAAGGGATTTTAAAGCCGTGTAGATGTGGCACTTGGGGACAGGGGTTTGTGATGGCCTTGGCAGTGCTGGGGACTGGCTGGACTCAACAGTCTTGAAGAGCTTTCCCAGCCTCAGTGACTCTATAATTCTTTGAAGTCACCCATTCCCATGGCAGGAGGGTCCCACACTCAGCTCAGGGTGACACTCTGGGCTCTGTCCAGAACAGACCCCATGGAGCTCCCAGCTCCCCCTCCATGCCGTGCTGTCCCTATCCGTCCGTCCGTCCATCCATCCATCCATCCATCCATCCATCCATCCATCCATCCATCCATCCATCCATCCCTCCCTGTCCCGCTCACCCTGAGGGTGTGGTCCCGGCTGCCCCACCCTGTCCCTGTCCCGCTCACCCTGAGGGTGTGGTCCCGGCTGCCCCTCCCTGTCCCTGCCCCGGTGTCCCGCTCACCCGGAGGGTGTGGTCCTGGCTGCCGGTGACGAGGCGGCCCGCGGCAGCCCTCAGGGCGGTGATGGGTTTGTGGTGCGCGCACGCCACGCTGTGTGTGAGGCGGCAGCGCAGCCCCGCGGCGCCGCGGCTCAGCTCCGGTGAGGGCGGCAGGCTGCTCCTGCCCGGGCCACCTGCGGGACACACGGGGCTCAGCCGGGCACGGGCACTCGGCGGGGCACACAGAGAGGGGGTCTGGGTGCTGGGCTTTGGGGAACTGGGGCTGGTACTGCAGTGAACCCTCTGTGCTAACAACAGCTGAGTGAGGGCCTCAGCAGGGTCAGACAATTCCTGACTGGTTTGGGATGGAAGAGCCCTTAAAGCCCATCCAGTCCCACACCCTCCTGCCAGGGGCAGGGACACCTTCCACTGTCCCACTTTGCTCCTGGGACAGCCTCATCCAGCCTGGCCTTGGATGCCTCCAGGGATGGGGCAGCCACAGCTTCTCCAGGAAATTAATTCCAGTCCCTCACCACTCTCCAGGGAAGAATTTCCCCCATTATCCCATCTGAATCATCCCCTCTATTCTGCTCCAGAGGCAAAGGAACCCCCTGCTCTCACCAGGCACCTCCATGGGCCCCTCTGGGCTGGGCTGTGGTTGTGCTGAGGGCTTGGGCTGTTCCCAGGATGGGAACAGAGAGAGAAAGGAGGCAGAAGTGGAAGGAGCAAAGGGCAGCATGGGGATGGTGTCCAGCACAAGGAGCTCTCTCAGCTCAGCACAGCTCTGGGTGCTTCTGGAGCAGCTACCACCAAAGCTGAAGGGGCTGTGAGGAAGACTCAGCTGCGAGGAGGGGAAGGCAGGAGCCCAGGGCATTGCACTGACATTCCAACAGCGCTCACCTCGGAACTGCAGGTGGTTCAAGGATGTGTGTGTCTCCAGAGAGAAGAAATCCAAGGAGCCATTCAGCCGGGCAGCCACGATCCTGAGGGACAGACGTGGGGCTGAGAGAGGCCCCTCCCTGAGCCCCAAACCTGGACACCCCCAGGCCAAGCACAGACCACCCATCCCCGGGAGGAGGCTGCACAGAGCTGGGCTGGGGCACTGGACACAGCTCTGAATGGACTGGACAACGGCAGTGCCTCTGAACAGCAGCGACCCAAAGGTGTCCCAGCCCTGAAACCCTCAGGACATTCAGCTGCTGGCCAGACTGAGGGCTGAAGAAGTGGCTGCTGGAGCACTCCTGGAGCCAGGAAAGCTGGTGAGAGGTGGATTCTCAGAGGATTAGGCTGGATGTGAGGTTGGATAGCAGGCAAAGGTGGTTGGGCACTGAATGGGCTCCCTGGGAATGGTGACAGCTCCAACCCTGCCAGAGCTCAGGAGTGCTTGGACAAAGCTCTCAGGCACCGGGTGGGGTGGTTGGGGTGTCTTGGGCAGGGCCAGGGGTTGGACTCCATGATCCCTGGGGGCCCCTTCCAGCTCAGGATACACCATGACACTGATTCCAGGGAAGAGACATCCCAGCCAGGCCTCTGCTGCCAGGAGCTGCCGTGGAGGTTGGGGCTGGGGATCTCCCAGCACCGGCACAAGGAGTCACCTGTTGTTGAGGAAGACGAGGGCGGTGATGCCGGATTGTCCTTCATCATTGCTGCTGCGGAGGGTCCCCTCGATGGCATCCCACACCTGGGGAGGAGGTGACACTGGCCACAGGAGCACTGCACACAGGGGATCTGGGATCCTCAACAGCTCTGTGTGCCCTGCTCCCGGCCCCGGAGCTGAGTGAGCAGTCACAGCTCCCTGTACTGTGCTGCCAGGCTGTGTGACCTCCTGCCTCCCATTACTGTGTCCCTGCTCCTCATCTCCACCTCCCATTACTGCGTACCTGCTCCTCATCTCCATCCTCCTGTTACTGTGTCCCTGCTCCTCATCTCCACCTCCTGTTACTGCATCCCTGCTCCTTATCTCCATCCCTCTGTTACTGTGTCCCCCTTCATCTCCATCCTCCCATTACTGTGTCCCTGCTCCTCTTCTCCATCCTCCTGTTACTGTGTCCCTGCTCCTCATCTCCACCTCCTGTTACTGTGTCCCTGTTCATCTCCATCTCCCTGTTACTGTGTCCCTGATCATGTCCACCTCTGTTACTGTGTCCCTGATCATCTCCACCTGCCTGTAACTGTGTCCCTGTTCCTCACCTCCAGCTTCCCATTCCTGTGTCCCTGCTCCTCATCTCCACCCTCCCATTACTGTGTCCCCCTTCATCTCCACCTCTCTGCTCCTGTGTCCCAGTTCCTGACCTCCACCTTCCCCTCGCCGTGTCCCCACTCCTCACCTCCAGCTTCCCATTGCTCCTGCCAGCCACGATGAGGTTCCCCTGCAGTTCCAGGCTCCAGATGGAGCTCTCCAGGTCCCCTCCCCAGGACGGAGGGGGTGAGGATTTGTCACAGCCCGTGCAGTTCTCGTCCCCGCTGCAGCCGCCCTCGTCCCCGCCGCAGCCCGGGCCGCGGCCGCCGCTCCCGCAGAGCCCGGCGGGGCCGAGCGGGGCCGGGAGCCCCGGGAAGGTCCCGTTCCTGCAGCTGGAGCCGCCGTGCTCCTCGTAAACCTTCCCCACCAGGCTGCTGAAGTCGTAGCCCGAGTCCTTGCGGCGAGCGCCCACGGCCCGCAGCCGCGGCTCCGGCTCGGCCGCCTTGGCGTGCTCCAGGAAGTTGGTGTCGATCAGGGACGTGAGGTCGGGCTGGTCACAGAACAGGGCGGGCTGGGGGGGCCCCAGCAGCCGTTTCAGCTGGTGGCTGCTCTCAAAGGAGTCCTCCAGGCCGTTCTTGCCGTCCGGGCTGGGATCCCAGCCCTCCTGGTAGTCGAAGACGCCGCTGCTGTCCCTGCGCAGCCTGGAAGGAGGGACAAAGCTGAGCCCCTCGCCGTGGGCTGCCTTCCAGGAGCACTGTGGGGCCGTGGGGACACGGCCAGGGCCGTACCTGGGCTTGGGGATGACGGTGAGGCAGTCGCCCGTCTGCGCGTCCCACACGCGGATCTGCCCCACCAGGCAGCAGCTCACCAGCAGCATCCCGTCACTGGCCAGGCACTCGATGTCCTGCCAGGGGAAGGACAAGCACAGCTCAGTGGGGCACCACCGAGGCCCCTGGGTCCTGAGCACAGCCTGGTGTGGCTGCAGAACTGCAGAGATGATGGACTTCATGTCAACACTGGCTGGTTTAGGAACTGAGGGACGGTGAGGACATGGACATCCCTGGAAGGGTCCAATACCAGATTGGACAGGGCTTGGAGCAAGCTGGGACAGTGGAAGGTGTCCCTGCCATGGCAGGGGTGGCACTGGATGAGTTTCAAGGTCCCTTTTGACCCAAACCATTCTGGGATTCCAGGACCTCTGCCCAGAGACCTCAGTGTGCACTGCACTGCTGCAAACCCAACAGACTCCACCTGTCTTGCCTTCCCTAAAAAATCCATCCCAGTTTGAAAGCAGATCAGGAGCAGAGATACAGCTTTGCTGGGAGACACAGCCCAGCACTGCAAACTCATCTGTCTGAATGCCCAAGAGCTTTGTTTCATCTCAGAACAGGAAGAATCCCAGACTCATCCTGGCTGGAAAATCCCTCCCAGAGCACTGAGTCACACCTGTGACTGATCCTCCCCTTTGTCACCCAGCCCAGAGCCCCGAGTGTCACAACCAGAGCCCTGAGTGCCACATCCAGAGCCCCAAGTGCCACATCCAAGCTGTCCCTTGGAGCTCAGCAATCCCAGCAAAGCAGGGAATGGAAACCAGAGGCGGTGATGGTGAAACTGCAGCCAGGCAGCCCCAGGAGGAGACAGAAGCGTGCTGCAGGGATTTCACGCCCCAATAACCTTTCCTGAGGTATTGCTTGCTGAGCTGGACGTACCATGAGGTGTCCCCTGAGGACCAGGGGCACGATCTCAGTCTCAGGGGGTGAGTAGCCGTAGTCATCGCAGGGCAGGTCCCCGCGGCGCCGCCGGCCCGGCCCGCTCTGCCCGTAGTTCTTGGGGCACAGCACCCGGTACAGGCAGAACAGCAGCAGCACCAGCAGGATGCCCGATGCCAGGCCCAGAGCAGCCACCCTGGGACACACACAGAGACAAGAAGGTAAGGAAATAAACTCCAATTTCTAGTCCACACATAGATTTGGGAAGTCTTGTGCTGGGATTACTCATGTGCTGGTCTAAGTTTCTCAGCTGAGAAGGCTTTTCAACAAATTACAGAGATTTGTTGGAAATTGAGGGGGGTTTAATGGGAAAATGACAATTTCCCCATTACAAGATTTTGAGGCTTTTCAGTAAGGAAAGTAATGAGCAACTAAGATTTAAGAAAACACCAGCTGGGGATGGGATAACAGTGTGTTCAGCACGTGCAGACTCAGGCAGGGGTTGTGAGCTGTTGTCTCCACAGAGAGGGAAGCTCCTTGCACCAGAGTTTGATCTGACCCCAAATAAATCATTATCAAATTATATCCAGGTGGTGGCTGTCCCTGGATCCCTGGAAGTGTCCAAGGAGAGGTTGGACAGGGCTTGGAGCACCCTGGGATAGTGGAAGGTGTCCCTGCCATGGCACAGAGTGGGACTGGATTAGTTTTAAGGTCCCTTCCAACCCAGACCATTCTGGGGTTCTATGAAATCACATTTATACCCCCAAATTGACCTCCTGTCCTTGTCACCCCATACTGCAGCAGGAGCCCTGAGAGCCTCCATGCACAGCCCATTCCTGCCCTCAGCTGATGGAAAACCTCCAGGATGCACCAATTTCCCTTTGCACTGGAGCATCCCCAGCACCCCGAGCTGCTGCTTTGCACTGGAGCATCCCCAGCTCTGGCACTGCAGCTCCAGGAGCTTTCTGGTCTCCCAGCAGGGCGAGGAGCCCTGAGGAGCCAGCCCTGCAGGAGCAGCCTGAGGCAGCCCTGTTCCCCGCGGGGCTGAGGCAGCTCAGGGGCTGTGACAGACACTGTACTTGTAGAGGGTGACGTCCTGGTGGCCGCGGGGCTGCGAGCCGCGCTCCGGCCGCGGGGCCGTGTCCAGGAAGGGCTGGGAGCGCCGCGCCTCCTGCGGGTGCCGCATCTCCAGCGCCTCCTGCGGGTTCAGGTACAGCGTCACGGGGATGGCCGGCAGGATGCTGATGTACCTGAGGGGACAGGGACAACAGCTCAGGAGGGGCACGAGGGGACAGGCAGCCATGGCAGGAATCGGGTGCCTTCAGCGCACAACTTCAGGTGCTCCGAACTAAAGATCTCCTTGAAATATTCTCCTTTAAAGCTCTTCCCCAGGTTTTAACCCTTCAAAGAGCCAACAGAAATGAAGTCTGATGAGATCAAGTGGATGCCATGAAGTTAAGCCTGGTTTCCTGTGTGCTGCAGGCTGGGAGGTCTCACCAAGAAGCTCCTTTAGCTCAGCTGTCTCTTCCTCACATGTACTATTTCCATCCCTTACAGACGATTGTATCAGACAGTTGTGGAATGACTGAGGTTGGAAAAGCACTCTGACATCATCAAGTCTGACTGCTCCCCCAGCACTGCCAAGGCCATCACTAACCTGTGTCCCTACACCCCACATTCACAGGGCTTTTAAATTCCTCCAGGGATCGGGACTCCACTACTGCCCTGGGCAGCTGTGCCAGGGCCACAGAACCATTTTGGGGAAGGACTCTTCTCAATTTCCACCCAGACCCTCCTCTGGCCCAGCCTGAGGCCGTTCCCTCTCCTCCTGTCCCTGTTCGCGGGAGCAGAGCCCGACCCCCTGGCTGTCCCCTCCTGTCAGGAGCTGTGCAGAGCCACAAGGGCCCCCTGAGCCTCCTTTTCTTGTTTTGCAAATTTTAAAACTTCAATTCCAGGATGAAGGAAGACAGAAGACACCAAGCACATAAACCACCCAGGAGCAGAGTGGAACAACCCTGATTCCCAGAGGAACAGCCCTGGAGGGTTTGTGAGCTCTGCCCACCCCAGGGGCCCTGCTCAGCAGCTCCTCCCACACACAGCTGGAAGGAGCCCCGTGGAACCAGGTTATGTGAGTTGGCAGCACCAAGGACAGAAGCAAGACAAACCCTTGGGGTCAGGTGCCAGCTCCCCATGCCAGTGGCACTCCATGCCAGCCCATTCCACTTGCCTCTTGGCCAGGGTGATGTTGTAGTAGCTGAAGAGGGCTGGCCAGTGCCTGAAGGAAAGCTTCCTCCAGATCTCCTCATCCTCTGCTCCCCAGGTGACCTGTGCCTCTGTTCCCAGCTCCAGCTGCCCGTTCCCCCTGCCCTCGGGGCCCCAGGGCTGCTGCTCCGGCTCCAGCCGCGCCTTCGGCTCCGTCCGGTTCTCCGACAGCTGCACGGGCTCCGAGGGGAACACAGACAGGTCCAGCTTGGGGTCCCCGGCGGGCAGGACCCCGCCAGGAACGGGCATGGCGGGCAGGCCTGCGTCCCCCAGGGGACTCTGCTCCGTCACCTGGGACGTGAGGTAGGTGCGGAGCCCGGCGGGGTCCGTGTACAGCAGGATTCCGATCCAGATCACGGTGCCGGCCTGTGCAGGGTGAGAGACAGTGCCCTCAGTGCCACTGCATTGTCCCCTGCCCTTCAGTGCCACTGCCCTGTCCCCTGCCTGTGCAGGGTGAGAGACAGCTCCCTCAGTGCCACTGCCCTGTCCCCTGCCCTTTGGTGTCAGTGCCCTGTCCCCTGCCTGAGCAGGGTGAGACACAGCTCCTTCAGTGTCACTGCATTGTCCCCTGCCTGTGCAGGGCGAGAGACAGTGCCCTCAGTGCCACTGCATTGTCCCCTGCCCTTTGGTGTCACTGCATTGTCCCCTGCCCTTTGGTGTCACTGCCCTGTCCCCTGCCTGAGCAGGGTGAGACACAGCTCCTTCAGTGTCACTGCCCTGTCCCCTGCCTGAGCAGGGACACAGCTCCCTCAGTGCCACTGCATTGTCCCCTGCCCTTCAGTGCCACTGCATTGTCCCCTGCCCTTTGGTGTCACTGCCCTGTCCCCTGCCTGTGCAGGGCGAGACACAGCTCCCTCAGTGCCACCTCCCTGTCTCCTGCCCGAGGTGACCCCCGGCACCCCAACCACAGGCACCCCTCATTTCCTGCAGCCTCACTCCCAGCACTGTTTCCTGGGGACAGGGAGGTGGCACAGGGGGGACATTTGGAGCGCTGCCCAGCACACCCAGAGCCTGGACCCCACTTTTCCATGATCCATATGATGCTCAGACCCCACTTCCCTCCCCAAACACACAGCAGAAAGGGGCTCCCTGCTGGCAGCTGGCACCAGCACGTCTGGCACCTCCGGGCAGGGCTGGCAAGGCTCAGTTTGGGATTTTGGGTCCACACTCCTGCAGGACCCACTGCTCTGGTACCATGGGGGCACTGAACTCCTGCATCCCATGGGAACAGGACATGGAGCTGTGCCAGGCCTGGCGGGGGTGAGTGGCTGGCAGGGTGGGCAGGGCTGCCAGCCTGGCTGTTGTGGGTGCCATCTTGGCAGTTTGGGTGCCAGCCCAGTGGTCCGGGTGCCATCCTGGCAGTCTGGGTGCCGTCCTGGCTGTCTGGGTGCCCAGTGGGGCAGACAGGGGTCCCAGTCCAGTGGTCTGGGTGCCCCCCTGGCTCTCTGGGTTGCCCCCTGGCTATTTGGGTGCCACTCCAGATCTCTGGGTGCCAGCCCAGCAGCGTGTGTGCCCCCCTGGCAGTCTGGGTGCCATCCCAACCATCTGGGTGCCCCCCCCAGCAGTGTGTGTGCCCCCCCGGCAGTCTGGGTGCCCCCCCCGGCAGTCTCTGTGCCTCCTGTCTCTGTGCCCCACGTACCATGATGAGGCGCTGTGCCAGGCGGGTGCGGGCGAAGAAGTAGATGACGCGCAGGCGCTTGGGCAGGCGCAGGTTGCGCAGCGAGGAGGGCTGCAGGGTGATGGTGTGTGGGGTGATGGGGTGAGGGCTGTGTGGGCCGTGTGGGCCGTGTGGGGTGATGCTGTGTGGGGCCATGCTGTGTGGGGTGTGTGGCACCGCCGGGCGCAGCGGCCGCGCACGGCACGGGGGCCTCGCCGGGCACGACTCGGGCGGCAAACGCTTGTTCAGGTCTGCCAGCTGCAACAGAGAGAAACGGCAGGGGTGAGGGGCTGCTCCAGGGCAAAGGGACCCCTGGGAGCTGGGAGGGACCCCTGGGGAGGGATTGTGCCCCCAGGGTCAGGGGGTGACCCTTGGTGTCTCCTCCCAGCCCGTTTACCCCAACCAGCTCATTTACAGACCCAGGGGATCACGGAATGGTTGGGATGCAAGGGACCCTAAAGCCCACCCAGTGCCACCCCTGCCATGGCAGGGACACCTCCCACTGTCCCACTGTCCAGCCTGGCCCTGGGTACTGCCAGGGATCCAGGGGCAGCCACAGCTGCTCTGGGCACCTGTGCCAGGGCCTGCCCACCCTCACAAAGTTCTTCCTAATGTCCAATGTAAACCTTCTCTCTGTCAGTTTGAAGACATTCCCCCTTAACCTGTCCAACATCCCTCCCCATCTTTCTTGTGGCTCCCTTCAGGTCCTGGAAGGCCACAAGTAGGTCTCTAAGTTTTCCTTCCCCAGGCTGTGTAATCTCAATTCTCTGAGCCTTTCCTCACAGCAGAGCTGCTCCATCCCTCTAATCCACTTGATGCCTCCTCTGGATTTGCTCCCACAGCTCCATGCCCTTCCTAAGAGTGTCTTTTCCCTCAAGTGTTCTGTTCCCAATCCCTGCGTGTGTAACCAAGCAAGTGCAGAACCAGGACTGTAACAGCTCAGGATGAGAGGAATCAGCCTCAACCTGACCAGGGAAAGTTTGGGTTAAATATTAGGAAAAATTTCTTCCTGGAATGGGCTGCCCAGCCCTGGCCCAGCTGCCCAAAACAGGGGTGGAGTCCCCATCCCTGGGGGGATTTAACAGCCACGAGGAGGTGGCACTCGGGGACAGGGACAGTGGTGGGGCTGGGGAGTGGTTTAAGGCCTTTCCAAGCTCAGTGAGTTCATGATTCTGTTCTTTTCCTCTTTCAGGGGTGGGATGCTGGGGCTGTGCCCCCCTCGTGCCCCGGGCCGTGCCCCTTGCCCACCTCCATGCGGCGGATGTCGATGGACAGCACGGTGGTGAAGAAGAACATCTGCAGGAAGAAGTCTGACACCAGCCCCACCACGGCAAAGAGGCAGAACTCCTGTGGGTGGGTGAGACAGGCATGAGCTCCCCCTGCACCTCAGAACGAGGGAAGCCAGCAGTGCCTCACTGACAAACCCTGGCATCCACCTCTGGTGCTGCCTCAGAGCCCAGGGCTGGGGGAGGCCATGAGAGAACCCAAGGTATTTATTCTGATTCACATTCTTTGTTCTCTTTGGCCACAATTCATCTCTGCTCCCAGGGAACAAGGGACAGGATGAGAGGAAAGGGCTTCAGGTTGTGCCAGAGGAGATGTAGATTAGAAATCAGGGAAAATTGGGAAAATTTCTTCCCCAAAAGGGATTGTTAGGCATTGGAACTGCCCAGGGCAGGGGTGCAGTCCCTGTGCCTGGAGGGATTTTATAGTTGTGTGACTGTGGCACTGAGGGACATGGGTGAGTGGTGGCCTTGGCAGTGCTGGGGACAGTTGGATTTGATGGTCCCAAGGCTTTTCCAGCCCAGCCAGTTCCCAGACTGTGTGAGGCTGCAGCCAGGTCCTCCCTGCAGTGCTCAGGCTCTGTCCTGCAGCCCCTCTCACCTGGATGGCCGGGACCAGGGTGAAGTACCCGATGAGGATGATCCCCAGCTCCGTGGCCATGTTCTTCATGATGGACCAGCTCTCATTGCTCAGGCCTGGGGAAGGGCAAGGACAGGTCAGGGGAGCCTCTTCACTGTGCCACACATGGACACAGCAAAAGGAGCAGCATTTCCCCTCCTTAAAACCAGGAATCTACAGGCAACAGGCCCAAAAGGCCCTTCCAGGCTAAAATTCCCAAGTGCAAAGGCCCACCAGTGTTCTGAGTCCTGGTTCCCATCTAGGACCCAAAACACTTGGATTTTTAAAACTAAAATTGGCATTGCTCTAGAATCTCTTCTCCCTGATGTTCAGAAACAGCTTTGAAGACTGGAAATCCCATTTATCCATGGTGTGAGCACACTCAAATCCTTCCACAGGCACAGAGCATTCACAGAATGGAAAAGATAATTTTGTCTCACATTCAGGGGAATTTTGCAGGACCTGTGTTCTGCACTTCTGCTATCCATGACCTGGGGACAGTGCTCAGTATCCACACCAGGAGATCCAGCTCTCCCCTACTAATATTTATTTTTATTTATTTAGCCTGTTCCAGTCTACAATCCCAAAGAGCAGTGCCCACAACAGCAGCATTATGTTCCTGGAATTCACAACAAAAGGCTGTACAAATCAACTTGTTTCCTTTCCAGAGCTGAGTGAGACCATTCCCAGCCCCTGGCTCTCCCACTTTCCCCTCTCCCAGCCCCTGGCTCTCCCACTTTTCCCTCTCCCAGCCCCTGGCTCTCCCCATTTTCCCTCTCCCAGCCCCCAGAGCAGGACCCCACCTTGGGCAATGCGCAGCTTCACCTCCAGGTCCACAGGCGTGGACACGACGGACTTGGTGAGCACCAGCACGTTCTCCAGGCCAATCACCACCACCAGGTATGGGAATATCTCTCTGGGGAAACAGAGGCACAGCTGAGGAGGGGTTCAGCAGTAAGGGCCAGACAAGCCAAGGCACGTTCTGTCCAGCTATATTGGTAAATATTCCAATACAACAGTGACCCTGCCCAGCAGCGTGCCCAGCCCCACAGGAGCTGGTTCCAGCACTCTGAATTAACTCCCCAGGTGTTCCCCAGGTGTGCCCCTGGCAGGGCTGGCACGTACCCGCCGTTGAGCGTGGGTGTGAGGCCGAACAGGGTGCAGAGCCCCACGGACATGAGCAGGGAGCTGAGCACTGTCACCACTGCTGCCAGAGCCAGGCCCCACTTGGACTTCACCATGTCGATCTTGCCTGCAAAACAGCCCAGCCAGGTCAGCAGGGACAGCACACGGGAAGGACACACAGACAGGGACAGATGGACACAGATGGGGACAGCACGGTCATCCTGACCAGCCCCAGCAGGTCACAGGACACCCCATCCCAGAGGGGAGGTACTGCAGTGTCTGAAATTAAAGTACTGCAGTGTCTGAAATGAAATTAAAGTACTGCAGTGTCTGAACTGAAATTAAAGTACTGCACTGTCTGAAATGCAGGTACAGCAGTGTCTGAAACGTCAAAATTAAAGCATTGCAGTGTCTGAAATGCAGGTACTGCACTGCTCATGTCTAAAATGAAGGTAACTGCAGTGTCTGAAATGAAATGTAGAAGTTTTAAAATTTGACACATTTTTGGTTTTTCGGCTCAGAATGAAGAACCCCAAAGGTGAATTTTTAATGAAAGTAATATTTTGAGAAAAAGTTGCTTCAGAGAAGGCAGAATCCATGTTTTGTGTCGTTTGTAGGCCAGCAATCTATAGATGTGCCCACCTAGCTTGGGGAACTGGGAACATGGCTGTTTTCTGGGCAGAGATCCAGAGAAAGTCTGAAATGCAGCTCCCACAGCCTCCCAGGACAAGGTGGGACAGGGGACAGTGCTGCTTCACAGCTCACACCAGTCCCAGCACTGCACTGAGGTGGGCAGAACCAAACTGAAATGTGGTCAGAGAGGTCTAAACTCACCAGCTCAGAACATGATCTGATAATGGATGAAACAAACTGGGGAAAAAGACATTCCTGTGGCATCTAAGGGTGCCCAAGACAGAAAACACCTTGGAAGGTATCAAAGAATCATGGAATAGTTTGGGTTGGAAGGGACTTTACAGAAGCCTATCCACTATCCCAGGCCTTGGACACTTCCAGGGATGGGGAAACACCTCCAGCTGGGAGGTGGATCACAAGGAATAACAGCACCCTGGCTGAGAGGGGCAAATGAGCAGGAATCAGGCAGTTTTTAACCCTCTCCATGGCAGCTCAGGGCAGAACTCCACCACCACCTCTCCTGCTGCAAGAGGAGGTGTTACAGACATCACCTGCACCCTCAGCCCACGCCCAGGGCCCCCAACCTACGTGTGGAGAAGTAGATGTAGGCGAAGAGGATGATGTAGGTGGTGACGAGCGGGATGAGCTCGGCGATGCCGATCTCCTCCTTGAAGTGCACGTGCACCACGCTCTCCTCGCGCAGGCTGCAGTTGGGGCTGGGGTGCAGCAGCTTCAGCCGCGAGCGCAGGCTGCTCAGGAACCTGGGGACAGCAGGGCTGCACTGTGAGCTCAGGGTTTACCCCAGAATCCTTGGTTCTTCCCATGGTAATTCCCTCCCAGGTGTGTCAGTCACCTCTCCTTTCTCCTCCCAGCACTGTCTGTCACTCCTGGCATTCCAGAAGTGATTGGCAGATCCCAAGGATGCCCTCCAGCCCTGAGGGAGGGGAAGCAGCAGAGCTGGGTGCCAGAGCAGCCTCACCTGGCGTCGTAGCGCTGCAGCCCCAGGGTGACGGTGTAGGACACCACGCGGCGCCGGTTGGACAGGCTGACCCCGCTGTACCTGCCAGGCAGCCCGAAGAGCAGGTCTGCAGGGACAGGGGACATCAGGGACAGCTCACACACAGCACAGCGGGGCACAGCTGTCCCCTGCCAGCAGCTCCAGCAGGAATGGCTGCTCTCATCCCATAGGGTATCCCATGCTCTGGGGAGAGCCCATGGCTGGGTCACACCTGGAGCAGGCTCCAGCCACAGAGAACTCACACTGAGACATAAACTTTAAGGAATTTAGAGATTTTAGAGGAGCTAAGATTTTAGTTAGGGATAAGCTTTATTGGAGCTCATTAAAATAAATGGGTAGGCCTTGATGAAGTTAAGAGTTAGTGGTTAACTAATACTTGATTGCTTGTCAGTAAAATGTTTGGTTAGCTGGGTTTATAATGAAGAATATAGAAACTGATCAATAGCTTTTAGGGACATAAGACAATTGTGGCCTCCTCTGTTCTGAAACCAACTGAAGATGGAGAATGGTAGTTCTACCAAGGGTTCATTTGTCATATTTGCATTGAAAAGGTAGAAAGGTCAGAACGAGGAAGACTTAATTTACTTCCTCATTTTGGGACCTCTCCCCATGAAAGGGACCACCGACTCATTTTGAGGAACAAACTACTCATGCTTAACAGCTTTTGAACTAATTACCATATGGAGTGGGGAATGGGATGTACCAAAGTTATGAATATGTATTTGAATTTTGGGTATTCAATACTTGTACAGATAAAAGGACTCTATAATCACCTGTAAATGGTGTGTATTTGGGAGCTATCCCACAATAAACATTCACTCTCTAACTTTAAACTGTCAGAGAGTCTTTGGACATCGGTACTAGTTCAATATCCATATTGGGAATGGGATGTACCAAAGTTATGAATATGCATTTGGATTTTGGGTATTCAATACCTGTATAGATAAAAGGACTCTATAATCACCTGTAAATTGCAGTGTGTATTTGGGAGCTATCCCACAATAGACACACACTTTCTAACTTTAAACTGTTAGAGTTTTTGTCCGTCACAGTTGGATGTCAGTACTAGATCAGTACTGATCTATATTTTTTTAATAAATCAACACTCTGGGTGCTCAAAAACAGCCTTTAAAGCAAACTTCCTTTAGGGTTACAAACAGTTTTCAGACATGTAACACAGTACATCACACACTGCCAGATCTCTGAGGTTCCTTGAAAACCAAAGGATCCAACCTGTGTTTAAAGCAGCATTTCCTCTGGCATTATGGAACCACTAACAACCCCACACATGGGCACAGGGTTTCTTTACAACTAAGAGGTAAAAATAGTTTTATGACATCCATTATGATATCCATTATGAGATCCACTGTCAGCTCGGGCTGTGTGCAAGGAATTGGAACACACAATGGAGCAGGATGACTGTGGATTTATCTGTGACAATGAGGCTGCCTTTGGATGTGTCAGAGGGAAAAGCCAGGCTGGAGCATGTGTAGAGTGAGAGGAACAAAACCCTGCTATTTTTACCTGCAGAAAGAAGCCTGACTGAGTGATTTGTTCACTTCTTACAAATACAGATGAGGGCTCCACTACACATGTGAAATGAGAGACAACAAAGACCGGGCAGCTTCGGCTGCTGTGAATAAAAAAATACTGCCCAAATTGGCACTATCAGCAATTCCAGTGCTGGAATTAGTGAGGATGGAATAACAATGAAGCTGTGAGCAACTCTCAGCTTCCCTGGCTCACCTTTGAGAGTGGCTGACGTCTGCAAGGTCTTTGGCTCATGCTGGTGGATGGTTTTGATGATATCTGGGTCGGCATTGAAGCGCTCGCGGTCGTTCTGCCAGAAGTTCCCTGGGGACAGCAGCAGGCAGCCGTGCTCTGGGAGCAGATTCCTCAGCTTCCTGAGGCCGGGCAGCAGGTCTGTCACCTGCAGACAAACCTCCTCCAGGCTCCTGACCCCGGAGCTGAAAGGCAAACACAGTGCTGAGGGACCCCTCGCAGGCAAGGGCCAAGCGTGTGGAGAGGAGCGTCCCAGGGACCTGCACCAGGTGTGGCTGCTGCTCCTGCTCACAGCTGAGAGCAGGAGCTGGGCTCCCTGCAACTGTGAACAGGCTCCAGAACTCCACCAGCATTCCTGGGGCTGCCTGGCCCCGCAGCTCTCACTCCTCACCCACCTCTGGTACAACACTTTCACTTCTACATATAAGACACTTCCACTGGACAGAGAAACTCTCTCTGGAATTCTTCCAGACCTCAAACCCGTCTCTGCACCTCTTTCCACACATGTTTTACAGGAGTCCTGGTCAGCCTTCCTGAGGGGCATCCTTTGAGGTGCTCTAAAATGCACCCAGAGCTCAATGTCTGCACCTGGGGTGGTGTTTCCCCAGTTCCTCTGCCTTGTGTGGAAAGGAGCATTTCCTGAGAGGTTCAGAACTGCACACAGGTGGAACTGGAGTGAACTGGAACCTGTGTCTGGCACCATCTTTAGCAACCACTAATTCAAGCAGGACCCAGCTTGGGTGTACAACTGGTGGGAAGTGTCCTGGGTTGTCAGATAAACTTATATTCTATTCCCATCTGTCAGAGATGGGGCAGTTATCCTCTGTTCATTGGGCAGTTTTTCTTTATGTCTTCCACAACCAATCCTCCCTCCAGGAGATCTCTTCTGTTAATGAGCCACTAATTATTAATTATCTTTTGTCCATGGCCACTGAGTGTCCCTGCATGGCTGATCCAATTCCAGCATCCCATGGGG
>JAWWEY010000115.1:438114-458114 GCA_035582745.1 Loriotus luctuosus
GCAGGAGGGCTGAGCCACCATGGAATGGGACTGTGCCACCACCCTGACCCACAGGGTGTCAGGGCATATTCTGACTCGATCAGTGTTGTTTTGTTTGTACTATTGCATTTGTATTTTTAATTCTCCTTGCAAAGAACAGTTATTCCTATTCCCATATCTTTGCCTGAGAGCCTCTTAATTTCAAAATTATGATAATTTGGAGGGAGGGAGTTTACATTTTCCATTTCAAGGGAGGCTCCTGCCTTCCTTAGCAGACACCTGTCTTTTCAAACCAAGGCACTGCCCAGGGAAGTGTAGAGTCACCACCCCCAGAGGGATTTAGAAGACTGGGAGATGTGGCACTTGGTGACACGGCTTAGTGGTTGGACTTGATGATCTTAGAGGTCTTTTCCAACCTAAATGATTCTGTGAACCTATAACTTGAACAAAATCCATGAGGAGCAGAGGGATCTAGAACAGCTCAGTAGCCTGGGTGATTTTTCATTTGTTGCATGAAGCCAGATCCAAATCCAGGGCCTGGAAACCAAACATAAATATTATCAAACTAAAAATACAATACGAACTTGGGCTATTAGGATAAATAACCATGTGAATAGAGTCCCTTTTCTATTAGCTGGATCTTTTGGAAAAGCCTGGGAGTATTTCAAAAGAGAATTATCGCAGAAGCTCTGGCTGTTGGGTAGATATAGGAACTGCTGGGAGAATTTAATAACCTGTCTCGTGAAGTAGGTCAGGCCACAATTTGCAGAAGTCAGGAGAGGCTGTTATGAAGTTGGAAAGTCTTTTCCAGCTTTTTGCTGTCCTGGAGCTGGATAAAACCAGTTCATATATGGAGCCAATGAGCTGTAGAAGACTTTTGGATGAATCTCTTCAAACTGACCCTGCGCTTCAGCAAGACCCCTGTTGGTGCAGATGAAACAAATCCACTCTTCGTTTCTACAATGAAAGCCAAAACCACCTTACCTTCTTGGTTTTTGTGCTTTGGATTTTGATTTTTTTTTGGTCTTTTTTGTTGTTTGTGTGAGATTTTTCACGTTATGCCAACACTCTGATTCAGCCCTACGGGGTAGGAATTTACCTTTATTGAATTACAGGGTTCAGGTGAGCTTTGTCTGTTTATTTTCATAAATGTTATTTTAAAGTCAGTGGAGAAATGACTTTAAAGAGAAAATATTCAGGTGTCAAATGCCATTTAAAATACTCAGGATATTGGGTTGTCCTGCATTTACCAGTCAGGAAGGTGGTAACACTTGATTCTCTGGAATCAGCACAGAACATTTTTCTGGGAAAACCAGAGTTCGGGAACTCTTTTGTGTAACTGCCAGCTGAGCTCGTGCTTATTCTTCACTTTGGAGTGAAAAATATTATGTGACATGCTAGTGACAATGACCAAATCACCAAATCTAAAATAAAATCCAACTTTAGAGCTGGATTTCTGGATAACTCAGTGGTTTAAATTGGCCAAAAAAGGATGGAGTTTACATGGCAGAGAAAAACAATCAAACCATTTTTTCAGGAGGAAAAATCTAAAATTCAGGTTGGAAACAGAGTGAACATTGTTTAAATATTTCTTTTCTTTTGACATATGGAAAATTTAAGGCATCCCTAATAAATCATTGTTATTGTCACTGTTAATTTTTCTTTCAATTTTTTTTTACTAACTTTCCTTCTCCAAGTAATCCCTATCCCTCCCTATGTACAAGATCCAAGCTGGGACTCTGTGCTGGATACTGACACACAAATTATTAGCACAAAATGTATTTTTCTCTCCTCGAGAATGTCTCTCTCCTGCCTGGAACAGCCTGTACAATTCCTGTCCTTATTTATCTCATTAATGCATTTACACGTTGACTGTTCTTCCTCCTCAAGAAAAACATGCAGTGGAAAACTCCAGGGTCAGATTCCCACTCTTTTCTCTCCTTGAATACAAACCTTACCCTTAAGCAGATTTTTTTTGTGCAATTTGCAAAAATCAAAATAAGTGGGGATATCAACAATCTCCAAAACATTCGGATTCGAGGTTAAGTGCCTTTTCAGTCTGCTCTGTGGATGACTTTCCTGAAAGGAGGAGGCAGATAATATATGCAAAAAAAAGCATAAAGCTCAGAGTAATACTCGGAAATCACCAGTGAGACTCAATTTTCATTTAGGATTCAGCCAAAAATAATATTCTGGATTACAACAGATGAATTTGCGCCTTCTGGTTGCTGCTTGATTTCAGAGCTCCCATGGCCTTCCTTTTTCCATCTTGAGATTGAAATTCCATTTGCAAAACAGGATCATTTTGATGTCATTTTAACCATGCTGGACCTGGCTGCTGAACAAGGTTTTATTATCTATAAACTGCATCCTGATTTAATCCAGAGCTGCAGGCAGAACCAGGTACATTTGTGCTGCAATTTTTATTTTTCTCCAGAGGGGATGAATAAGAAAAGGAGATAATACAGGAGATTCTCCCTAACTTTCTCCTTTTCTCCATTAAAGTCACCTTAAAACCAATGGAAACATGGAATTGTTTGGGTTAGAAGGGACCTTAAAGATCATCCAGTGCCAGCCCTGCCATGGACAGGGACACCTTCCACCATCCCAGGTTGCTCCAAGCCCCATCCAACCTGGCCTTGGACACTTCCAGGGATGGGGTAGCCACAGCTGAGAATTCCATTCCAGGCTCTCCTCACCCTCACAGGGAAGAATTCTTCCCAATTTCTCATCTAAACCTGTACTCTATTGCAGACTGAGCTCTGGTTTCTGTGGGCTCATGGGCTGCCAACACTGGAGCAATGCCAGAGTAGGGCCATGGAAATTATTTGAGGTCTGGAGCACCTCTCCTGTGAGAAAAGCTTGAGAAAGGTGGGGATGTCCAGCCTGGAGAAGAGAAAGCTCCAGGGAGACCTTGGACCCCCTTCCAGTGCCTGAAAGGGTTTCAAGAGAGCTGGAGAAGGACTTTGGACAAGGGATGGAGGAACAGGAAAAGGGGGAATGGCTTTAAAGTGTCAGAGAGCAGGGTTAGATGGGATATTGGAAAGAAGTTCCTCCCACTTCTGGACAGGATCAGCTGCTCTTGATGTTCCAGGACCATCCCATGGCCCAGAACAGAATTGAGGCTGTGTAGGATCAGGAGCTGAGCAATGAAAGGAGCCTCTTCACCCTACAGAACCCATACAGACCAGGCCAGGGGAGGAAATGGAGACCCAGGGAACAAAGGGATTCCTGAGGGAAGCCCTTCAGGCTGTTCCCTCAGCTCCTGCTGCAGTGGCCCATATGTGTCCTTGTGTCTGCTCCCTCTGGAGCTCCATCTGCTCCCTCACTGCTCTTTCTCCTGCCCACTGGAGGAGAAGGCAGAGCTGGGAGACAAAACAGAGATGCTGGGTCTGCATCTCAGCCTGGTGGTGGCCAAGGCTGTCAGATGACATCAATTATCAGCTGTTGTTGCTGCTCTGAGGCTTTTTGCTAGGGAATGTTCAACTTGAGGCCATCCATGGGGCTCTCCCTGCCTGGTTTTGACTTTGTCCTTTTTGGCGAGTGGCTCTGAGGAGACAAAGACCATATTTAGAATTTTTATGACTATCAAAGGTCTGTTTTTCCCCCCTGAAGGAGAATCCAGTATCTTTACCCCTTCCCCTCCCCTGTTCCATGTTCCCATTCCCAGTTACATCCAGAGATGCTTTTCCATTAGCAGAGCTGAACTGATGCTGCCTCTTTTCCCCTTTGTCATTTTGATAAGCTCCATCTGTCCCAGGAGAAGGGACAGTTTCAGAATATAATGATGGACCTCTGGAGCCATCTGAGAAAGAAAAGCAGAAAAAGGCAACACACAAAAGAAGGAAAAAAGAAAACAGGGAGGGCTCAGCCATGATGCTGATACAGATTGTGGATGGCTAATCTGTCTTTCCATGAGGTCATTAATATTTATTTTTTTTGCCTTTTTTAATATTTTTTTAATTTTTTTTTCTTTTTAATACTGCAGTAAACAGGCAGGAGATGTGAGGGAAAGTATTCAAGCTTCACTTATGTGAGGCTGAGAGTGAGCTGGGAACAGGCAGCAGACGGGGAGTTTCAAAGGAGCAGGCAAGATAAAAGCCCCTGCAGCAAAGAAAACCTTGGAGACAGAACATGAAGCTCCAGCCTGGGATGATGTTCAGGAAGGTTTTATTAGGAGTCTGAAAAACTCCAAGCAGGAGAGTTGAGCTGATTTGTTTTAAAGGGATGGGGGAAAGAGTTTTAGATTATCCCAGACAATTCTTAATCCCTGGCATAAATAAGTGTTTGTTATGCCGTAGCCACACCTGGCCTGGGGTTGTGTGGCAAGGAAAACATCCACTCTCCTGTGGAGCTGGAGAGCTGGGAATGTTCACCTGGAAAAGAGAAGGTTCCAGGGAGAACTCAGAACCCCTTCCAGTGCCTGAAGTGGCTCTAGGAGAGCTGGAGAGGGACTTGGGACAAGGGATGGAGGGACAGGACACAGGGAATGGCTTCCCACTGCCAGAGGGCAGGAAAGATAGGATATTGGGAAGAAATTCTTGGCTGTGAGGGTGGTGAGGCCCTGGTACAGGTTTCCCAGAGAAGCTGTGGCTGATCCATCCCTGAAAGTGTCCAAGGTCAGGTTGGACAGGGCTTGGAGAACCCTGGGATAGTGGAAGTCTTGGCAGGGCATGGAATGAGAGAATCTTGAGGATCCCTCTCAACCCAAACCATTCCATGATTTTGTGTCTTGGAGAACAGCAGGTTGAGGGTGGGAGGGTTGGAAGTGCCAGCCTGGGCTCCTGTGATTGGAACACAAAGAGCTCTGGAAGCATCACTGTGAGCACTTAATAACCAGCCAGAGACTTCTCAGCACCATTTTCCCAGTTTGAAAAGCATCCCAGCGGTCCAACACTGGGAAAAGTGTGTGATTAACAGGTCAACAAAGCAGCATCTTTAATCATGCCAAACAGGCAGCTGAAAGGTTCAGGGACTGACAGGAAACCTGAGGTTCTCAGACAAAAATCCTTGTCTAGAACTGAGTCATCCTGGCGGCATTAATGATAGGGAATAAACTCAGGGAAATAATGAGAAAATGCTTTTACTGTGTCAATTCAGGAAAAGGGCACAATGCAAATTAAGCCACTATTGCAGATAATTAGAGGTGAAGGAGTGGATGTCTGATTAAAACTGGGAGCTAAGGCAGACTGGAGCTGAAGAACAATGTCTTGTTTTCCCTTTAAAAATCCCAAACCAAGGAAAAGATAAACACAGATATCAGGGAGTTCAAAATTCTCTCTTCCAAGGGCAGCTTTGGGCTCACTTATTAGAGGTGTTTTAAAATGCTCAGAGTGTCACTCCAGATGAGCAGAAAAAATGTACAGAACAGACTGTGAACCATGACAGCTGCTTTTCCAGAAGATTCTGGAGCTGGCCCAAAGGCCAGGAACAGCAGGAGAGCAGGAAAAGACAACCCAAAGGACACCAGGGCTGGGACCCTCTTGGAAACATGTGGCAGTCATATTTTCTGGAAAAAAATCCCTTCGCCCAGGATGTTGCTCCTGGGAAGCTGAGAAGCCTCAAGGGAAAAGGAAACCAACAATTATCTGATTTGCTTCTCCTGTGTTTTGCTCCTTTGGAATGTGTTTGGACATTGTTTACCAACAGGTGATTGTTTCATTGGTTTCATGTGAAACAATAAGTCAGAATTGTTTTGACTTATTGGCCAATCATGGTCAAGCTGTGTCGAGGCTCTGGAAAGAGTCATGAGTTTTCATTATTATCTTTTTAGCCTTCTGTAAGTATCCTTTCTGTATTCTTTAGTATAACTTAGTTTAGCATTCTTTAATATAATATAGTAACTTAAAATAATAAATTAGCCTTCTGAGAACACAGAGTCAGATTCATCATTCCTTCCTGCCATGGGGCACCCTGCAAATACAATAGAAACATCTGGTAGAAATGTGTTCTCCAAGGTCTGAAAATCCCTTAAAGACCAATTCCAGGTCTGAATTTCTAAAGTCTCAGCAGTCAAGTTGCTCCATCTCCTCCAGCCATTCCTGTCCTACATCTCCTGAAGTCCTGAGCCAGCCCAACACCTTTGGTACATGTGGAATTCCCTCTTCTTTGGAGGGATTAAGGGACAGGGCCTGGATTCAAAGCCCATTTCACACAGTGTGGATCTTCCTCTTGATGTGTGTAATGTTCTGGATGAATTTGTGGAAACCTTTCCTGCCAATGCCAGTTTGGATGGGCCTCTGAGCAACCTGGTCTAGTGGAAAGTGTCCCTTTGCAGGAAAGGTGAATGATCTTTAAAGTCTCTTCCATCCCAAACGGTTTGACAATTTTATGCTTCTTCCTTCTTAGCCCCCCAAGTAGCTCACGACAGAGAATTCTTGCTGGGACGAGCAGAAAAGCCAAACTCCACCCAAATGCAGAGAATCTCATTTCCTGACCTATATATTTGCTGCACGCAGAGAAAAAATAAAGGTGGTTCAGATCCCTCTTCGCCATCCTCACTCTGCATTTGGCTCAGAGGCTCCATCACAGAGAAGAGCGCTGGTGTGGAAACCCCTCCTCAATCCCACGCCTGTGTGAAGAGCACTGGATTTGTTTGGTTGCTGAACCTCCGAGGGTGTTTTCCCTCTTAAAATTCCGGCTCTGTCTTTCTGTCTCCTCATCACTGGGTACCTGGGAGCCTCATTTCTCCCGGAGTTAATGGTAGGGGAGTGCTCGTTATGCAGATGCCAAGGAAGCGTCTCCGTAGCAACAGCAGCCATGGAAGCGCTGGGATCTCATTTAGCTCCCCAAGCCATTCATGTCCCTTGCACTCTCAGCAGCGTCCTGCCTGAAGCACAACTTGGCTCCTGCATTTTTTCACATGTCCCAGGGTGCAGATAATTCCCTGAGCGCAGATCTGAGCTCACCCCCACCAGAAATCCCTCTGCATTGCTGTTCAAAAATGTATCACTTTAAAAAACTCAGTTTTGGCACTCAGAAAAGAGTTCCAGCAAAGGCATGGACAGAGGAATATTCTCAGGAAACAGATGCAGGCGGAAGCTGGGGGATTTCTCTTCAGGAGTGGTCCTTGCAGTGATGGAATTGTCTCAGTGAAATTCAGATTTCAAAAGGGAAAAGCTCAATCTCTGAGGACCCAAAAGGGTGTAAGTTGAAATAACAGAGAGATTTAATTGTAGGGTATAGACAAATATCCTCCAAAATCATGGATGGTGATGTCAGATGTTCCATCAGCAAAATGCAAGCCCGTGGCAGCTGCTCTGTCTGGGCAAGCACCGGCTCAGGAGACACAGGACAGGTCCCAGTGGAGTTGAGACATTCATAAAGTTTAAAACTGGGAGTTACTGAGTGAGAAATAAGACTGATGAGTGGGAGGACAGATTAGGAAAAAAAAAAAAGGATGTGCAAGGAGAAACTCCTTGGTGCAGAAAGTATTTTTGGTGTATTAATAACATCAACATGAAGAAAACATGTTGGATCATGTTTAGAACGTGGTCCAATGGACAATCTAATCAGTGACCAGGGAAGGAGCCAAAATGAACCTCCTGTATCTGAGAGTGTCAGTCACAGAAAGAAATGTGGAGAAACTTTACACCAATTTTTGCACCCCAATTTCCCATATTCTGAAACTTCCAGCACAGAAAAGGCTTCTGCAAGCAGGAAGGGGCTGTCTTGCTCTCTCCAGCCAGTGGTAAAATTGAGCTAAACTGAGAAAATGTCAGGTCTCCTCCACTTAAAGGGTTTTAAAAATAGTTTAGGACAGGATCTGCGAGTTGCAGTGTGCCATAAATAATGTTTCTATGAAGCAGGGGGAGAAAATAATTCCCCCAGGGGAAATGGAGTTTCCTGGAATTCCCTCTGCAATGCCATTGAATACAGCAGAACAAAATCTGTTGCAGCAAGTCCAGAGGAGGCCATAGAGATGTTCAGAGAGCTGGAGCCCCTCTGCTCTGGAACCAGGATGGGAGAGCTGGGAATGTCCAGCGTGGAGAAAGGAAGGCTCCCAGGAGACCTCAGAGCCCCTTCCAGCACCTGAAGGGGCTCGAGGAGAGCTGGAGAGGGTCTTGGGACAAGGGATGGAGGGGCAGGATAAAGGAGAACAGCTTTAAACTCACAGAGGATGGGCTTAGATGGGATATTGGGAAGGAATTCTTCTGTGAGAGGGTGGTGAGGCCCTGGCACAGGTTGTCCAGAGAAGCTGTGGCTGCCCTTGGATCCCTGGAAGTGTCCAAGGCCAGGCTGGATGTCGTTTTGAGCAGCCTGGCCTAGTGGAAGATGCCCCATAGCAGAAAATTTGGAGCAAGGTGTTCTCCAAGGTCCCTTCCAGCTCTGTGATTCCATGAAAACCTCTGGCACTTTCGGGCAGTAGCACAGCAAATGGGTGGGTGCCCCCTTCCCTTCCCACGGCATGGGATGTATCACCGGCCAGGGGTCTGTGTACAAATCACAGACAGGACGGGACTGCTAGGAACTTGCCTTGAGCTGTTTTATTTTCCAGCATCAGTCTCATTCCATGGTTATGACAATGGGAAGATGCCATCAGCTCACATCCCAGGCAGCAGACACAGAACTCAATGTTACAACTTACTTTATAAATTTTTTGACCAATCACACAAAGCAAAAGCACATTGACAGTAGTTCTATCCAACCACTATAAATACAGGTACCTTTGGTTAAAAAATGCTTGTTTATTTCAAATACAATACCTGCTTGTGAGCCTTAAAACACAATGCACAGAGCTCCACTATTAAGTGTAAAACTTCTTAATATCTCACTAGATATACTTTCCTAAAACCCTCTGATTGTAAAGACTCCCACAACTGGGGAGCTCCCAGAGAATCAGAGGAGCAATGGTGTCACTGCCATATTTTCTGGAAAAATCCCTTTGCCATGTGGAAACCCAAAGTACCAAAAATATTTCTCTGTCTGCTCTGGGGTGCCCTGACCCCCAGGGGAGCACTGACTTTGACCCTCATTTATAGAGAAAGTTTCCTAAACTTCAAGATAGACTGCAATCCACAAAAGTGAGTAGTGTAAGTATATCACTTAGTGAGAAATTTAAGTTTTAAGATTTTTAGTATATTGTAAATAAAAACAAAATAGAAAACACAGAATGTTATCCTAAGTTTCATCTTCATACTTCTTCCTTCTTCTTTAAATAGCATTTTGTAATTAAGTAAAAAAGTCAGCATTTCAAGCTCTTTAAAATCAATTATTAAGTTAAAAAAAATAATCTAAGTGTCAGCTCTTAATTAAATAGTTTAGTCTTAAAAAACCTTGTAACAAAAAATTGTTGACCATTTTGTGCCTTCTAATAAAAAACTGCCAAACTCACAGTAATAAAACCATTTTACTAATAAAAATAATAAACACTTAAGTCCAAACATAAACTATCATCTCAAGTGCCTTCAAACCCAAAAAAAACCCCCAAAAAACCAACAACTAAAACCCCCACAACTGCCATATTTTCTGGAAAAATCCCTTTGCCAGGATTTCTTCTCCTGGGAAGGGGAGAAGCCTCAGAGAAAATGAAAACAATATTATCCAATTTGCTTCTCCCGTGTTTTGCTGCTTTGGAATGTGGTTGGAGATTGTTTATCCAACAGGCAAATTGTTTTTACTTGATGACCAATCACAGCCAGCTGTGTCAGGACTCTGGAGAAAGTCACAGGTTTTTCATTATTATCTTTTAGCCTTCTGTCTGTATCCTTTCCCTATTCTTTAGTATAGTTTAGTATAGCATTCTTTTACATTATATAGTAACATAAAATAATAAATCAGCCTTCTAAGAACATGTAGTCACACTCATCATTTCCTTCCTGCCATGGGGGACCCAAAAATCCCACAGAAGGGCTTTGCCAGACTCTGTTCTCCCTTCCCAAATCAGAGGTGGAACATGACAGGACTCAGCAGGCAAGAACAAAGGGAGTCTGATTCTCTGTTTGTGCTGTGGGGACCTCAAACCCACCCAGTGCCACCCCTGCCATGGCAGGGACACCTCCCACTGTTCCAGGCTGCTCCAAGCCCCATGTCCAACCTGGGGCTTGGATCACCCTGGGACAGTGGGCACAGTACCCCTTGGGCACTGCCAGGGATCCAGGGGCAGCCCCAGCTGCTCTGGGTCACCGGGTGCTGGGCAGCCCAGCAGGGCTGTGTCCCCTCCCCATGTCCCCAGCAAGTCCATGTCCCTCCCCATGGTCCCAGTGTCCTCAGCAGGGCTGTGACCCCTCCCATTGTCCCCAGCAGGGGCGTGTCCCCTCCCTGTTTCCCCAGCAGTGCTGTGTCACTCCCCAGTGTCCCCAGCAGGGCCATGTCCTCTCCCCAGTGTCCCTGTGTCCCCAGCAGCACTCACCCAGTCGGGGCACTCTCCAGTCTCCCTGTGCTGCACTCCCTGCTCCCCGGGGGCCGGGTCCCCATGTCCCCAGTGTCCCCAGCAGGTCCATGTCCCCAGTGTCCCCATGTCCCCATCATGTCCCCAGCAGCACTCACCCAGTCGGGGCGCTCTCCGGGCTCCCCGTGCTGCGCTCCCTGCTCCCCGGGGGGAGCGTAGTCCTTCAGCGGCGTGCTGAACTCCACGGGGCCCGTCCCTGGCAGAGGCAGCTTCAGCAGGGGCGAGCTGGGGGGACACAACCAGGCAAACCCCTCAGTCAGGAGGCTCATGCACTTTCACAGGCAGAATAAATTCGGTGTTTCCTGAAATATCTGGATGCGTCCCCAAAACGGTAACCTTGCCCTGAGGCTGAGGTCTAAATGGTGAAGTAATTTTCTCCTGGTGGTATGAAGAATAATAATAAAAGTAGTAATTTATATTACTTTATATAATAATAATAATAATAATAATTAATAATAATAATAATAATATGAAGAATATGAAGAATAAGAAGAAAAGAAGCAGAAGAAGAAGAAGAAGAAAGAAGAAAAATGAAGAAGAAGAAGAAAGAAGAAGGAGAAGAAGGAGAAGAAGAAAGAAGAAGAAGAAGAAGAAAGAAGAAATTATTTATATTATAATAATAGTAGAAGAGTTTAAAAAATTACTGAGGCCACTTTGGCAAAGCCAAGCTGTGCAGGACAGGTGACCCAGCAAAGAGGCTTTGGCTTTCATGGGACACACTGCAATCCCAGAGTCCTCCTCCCTTGGAAAGGGATGGAAAAGTCCTGGCAGAGAAGGAGGGAAGACCTTGCAGGGCCTCTCCTGGGTTCCTCCATCCCAGTTAGTTGTGGTAAAACCACTCAGCATGGCCATGGCTCAGTAAGTGCATACCCCAGCCAAAGCCCAAACAGTCCCTTGTTCCAGTGGCTGCTTCCCTGCCCCAAAGCCTTTATAGTACTCTGTTCTTCCTCATTTAAATTCAAACTATTTCCAAAACTTGTCATTAGCTTCATTGGTCCTCAAAGCACTTTTAAGAGCAGCAGTGAGACACCAAAACTGTGAAATCTTCATCTTGCTGCTTTTCCACTACAACCTCTGGTGATCATAGCTCCTCTCCCACAACAGAGACTTTGAACTATTTAGAAATTGAGAAAATGAGGTTACAGAGAGTTTAGAATTGGATTTTTACCTCCAAATGTTCTCAAAAGTGGTTAAAAGCAAATCAGAATTGAACAGGTGGGAAAAGCAAGGCTGCTGACAGACAGAGATCCACAGAGAACCTGGAACTGTCAGCACCAAAATGAGCTGGAGATCAGAACTTCAGTCTTTTTGTGGCCCTACAATCCCTGATATATTTTCCTGTTTGTAGATGAATTTTGTGCCATACTGACACAATAAATAGAAAGGCCTTGGAATTGTTTTCCTGCAAGGCTCTGCCCACCTCATTAGGGATTGCTTGGATCATCAAAGGCCATGGAGGAACAAGCAGCATCTAAACACAAGGCTTCAGAGAGAAAAACAAACAGCTGGAAAAGAACAATGAAATCAGAAGCCAAGCTTGTCAGATTTGCTCTTTATTGCTCTGACAGAAATACATCTAATTATTAGCATTTCCTTGGGCAACGGCAGGGAAGAGAAAAGGAACAGTAAGATCAAGCACAAGTGATAAACAAAGCAGAGTGTGTTCAACAGATGATTGAGGAGGAATTGTTTTTGCCCTAAATGATTTCAGTGTTGGCAGCTGCGTCCAGAAATCCAAGGAAAACACTTGAGATTCACAGAAGGTGCTTGTGCAGGGGGGTATTCCCTGTGAGTCACCGCTGAGTTGGGAGGAGTCAAAATAAATGTTTTTTGTAGAATTTGAATCATTTACAACCAGAGACTGCTCAGATTTAGTCTGATTGTGGAGTCAGTTCAGGTTTAGTCTGATTGAGGAGTCAGTTCAGGTTTAGTCTGATTAAGGAGTCAGTTCAGATTTAATTCAGGTTTGGTCTGACTGTGGAGTCAGCTCAGGTCCAGTGTGACTGTGGGGTGTTTCCCCTCCCTGGGTGGCAGTGCTGGCAGTGCTGCTGCTGCTGCTGCTGTCCCAGGGCCTTCCCAAGGGGATCTGTCACCCCTGGGATCCCCAGGGCAGCAGGGTCCCCTCCAAGGGCAGGAGGGCTCAGCTCTGCTCCAGGCCCAGGGACAGCTGCTGACCCCAGGCAGGATGAGCAGCTCTGCTGTGGGACCAGAGCAGGAGGGGATTCTGGATTCTCTCTGAGCTCTCAGTCCTGCTCCATGGCTCAGCGTGGAGGGAAAAGGGGCTCCTTGTGTGAACCTGGCCCTGCTGGTTTGGGAGCCACCAGGTGCTGGGAACACGGAATGCTGGAGTGGTTTGGGATGGAAGGGACCCTGGGGATCATCCAGTGCCACCCCTGCCACGGCAGGGACACCTCCCACTGTCCCAGGGTGCCCCAAGCCCTGTCCAGCCTGGCCTGGGGCACTGCCAGGGATCTGGGGACAGCCCCAGCTGCTCTGGGTGTGCTGTGACAGCTCTGGGTCACTGACACTGCACAGGGCCCCTCCTCAGCTCCAGGGAAGGCATTTCCAGCACTTGGGTTTGAACCTCCTCACATTTCTCTGTGTTAGGGATTTTTTTGAGCAGCAGGGAAAGAGGAGAACACGAGATTGGAGAGCACAGACAGAGGAGGGAAGAACAGCAGGACCTGAAATGGCCACAAACCAAAGCACAGCAGCTCCAGCCCAGCAGCAGGAACAGCCTCTGTCCATGGAGGGGCAGAGCCCTGCAACAGCTGCCCAGGGGGGCTGGAGTCTCCTCTCTGGAGACATCCCAGACCCACCTGGGCACAGCCCAGGGCACCCTGCCCTGGCAGGGGCTGCCCTGGGTGACATCCAGAGGTCCCTCCTAAGCCCACCTGTCCTGGGAAAGCTCCAGGTGTTCTGATTTGGGAAAGGCTCTTTAGAGATGCTCATGTCCCTGTGCACCCTGACACCCCTCTGAAATCCAGAATAAAGGAAGCACAGATCCTGTAACCAGCAGGAGCTGCACTCCAGCCAGCAGCACGAGGAGGAGCAGGCAGAGGTGCCCATCCAAGCACTGACAGATTCTGAAGACAGCTCAGGGGGCCAAGGTGGAGCAGGGCCAGGAGAGCTCCAGGCAAACCCCTCCCTGCACACTCCCCCTGGGCAGCCCCAGGCACTGAGGGCAGAGGGAAGCAGGAGCTGCCAGGGCTCAGGTAACAGGAAAGGAGCTGATCCATGGAATGAAAGCAGCTCCCAGCAGGACAAGCTCTGGGCCTGGCTGCAGCCAAGACAGAGCAGCCTGGAATGCCACTGCTGAGCAGGGAGGGTAATCTGCCACCAGGGTGCTGCCACAGGGCTGGCAAGGCCAGTATCTGGCAGCAACAGTGCCTTTTTAGCCTTGGCAAGGGCACCAACAACCTGTTCTGAGTGAGTGCTGGTGGCTGTGCCCTGCTTCCCTCTGACAGGGCTCCAAATTCTACCCTGGAAAGGAGATTCCCCTCTCACATGCTGCTCCCAGAGTCATGCTGGAACCCCAGAGGAGACTCTGCTCTCTGGGGATCTGAACATGAAGAGTCTGACTCTAATTCAGGCCCTCAGGCTACCCCACAAACAGTACTGACCTGTGCAAGAGTGAGACATTCCTACAGAAATGATTCTAAATAAATCTGTACACACACACAAACACATACACCTCCCCAGGGGCTCTGGTTCCAGGCAGTTCTGCCATTCCTCAGGAGCAGAACCTGTGCTTCAGTTAATTAACAAACCCCTGTTTAATTGCCCTAAACCTGCTGCAGACTCACCTGGCTCATCTGCAATCCTCACCTGAACTAAAAGCTGCTCCTCAGAGTGACACTGGCATTTCATATTCACCCCAATGGCCACATCCCCAGGTGTCACCTGCTCCCCTCTGGGCTCCTGTCAGACAAGGCTGGTGACACCCCCATTCCAGGGCAAAATGCAGATCCCAACACAGAGCCATTCAAGTGGGATGAGGAAAATGAGTAGAACAAGAAAACTCCCCCTCTGATGTGGGGACCAACTTGGATTTTCAGACTTTAGGACTGCAGTGTAAGAATGAATCACAGGATTTTTTGCTTTGGGTATTAATTTATTCTCAAAGCCAGAGATGCTGTGTCTTGTCTGTCAGTGACATGAAACACAGGGTCTGTACAAACCCTTCCAAGAGGAAAGGTACCCAAAATACCAGACCAGACTCTGTGCTGACCTTATTCCCTGCATGGGCACTGCCCTTACCTGCCTGAGGCCAGAGCCCCTGCTGGATAAGTTGTGGACCCTGTGCTTTATTTCAACCTTTAAAAACTGGCTGCACACAAGAACAGTGGGGTTTGGCTGATGTGAGGAGGAGGGAAGGCACAGTAACTGAGATTTTGTCTGCAGCAGAATCCCACCAGCTGTCCTTGGTGCCAGGCACGGCAGGCAGGGCTGGTGCACCTCTGTGCCCTGACAGCTCAGGATACCAGACCCACCCTGGTCTGCAGGGATGTCTTTAGTTATTGGCTCTGTTTCAGGAACATGGAATGGGTCAGAGGTGGCCTTGGCAGTGCTGGGGAATGCCTGGCCTCCATGACCTGAAGGCCTTTTCCAACTTTAACAGTTCCATGCTTCTGTGAGCTCCCTGCCCTGTGCAGGTCTCAGTGCAGCTGCACACAGAGCTGAGGCTCCTGCCCAGCCCTGCTGCACAGAAATGCTGCCTGAGTGAGCTGCTGCCTCAGGGCTGGGCCCTGATCCTCCCCCAGGGACTCAGGATATTCCTGGGCTGTGTCTGCTGAGGGGTGGCTGCGATGCACCAGGGAAACCCAACTGGGAGAGAGGAGAGGGAGAGGGAGAGGGAGAGGGAGAGGACACACAGCTCAGCTCCAGCAGGGGACCCGTGCCAAACAGCATCCCTGCATCCTCAGCTCCCAAGCAGCACCATGCACCAGCTCCAGGCAGCACAATGCACCCATGCAATACAATGCACCAGATCCCATGCAGCACCATGCAGCCATGCAGCACCATGCACCGGTTCCCAGGCAGCAAAGTGCACCCATGTAGCACAATGCACCCATGCACTGGCTCCCATGCAGCACAATGCACCAGTCCCCAAGCAGCACCATCTCCCATGCAGCACAACGCACCCATGCAGCACAACGCACCCATGCAGCACAACGCACCCATGCAGCAATCCCTTCACTCTCAGCCCCTGGCATGCCAGGTGCAGGACCCACTCTGGAACAGTTCTCACCTAATCAGCAAAGCCACTCCTCACAATTAACCCCTCGTTATCAGCAGTTAATGCACAGCAGCCCAGAGCAGGAGCTGGAACACCCCAGCAAGGCTCCTCACAGGGCCTGAGCCCTCCAGCCTCAGCCAGGCTGGGATTCTCTCTCTGCCGAGGTTCTCCTGCTCCCAGGGCTGTCACCAGGCCTTTGGCACCTGCCTCTGCCGGGGCCAGGACCTGCTTTGCTCAGGAGCTCCTGGAACTCGTTAGAAAACCAGACTCCTCACACCTGATGGTGTCCTGGATGGATTTCTGCAGCCTGGAGAGAACAGTCACTGCAGAACCCTCCAAGGGTGGCACCCAGGAGTGCAGACACTCCCACAAACCCACAGTTACCAAAAACCTCCTGCTCTGCAGCCTCAGCTGCTCTGAGCACTGGCAGGGCAGCTCCACGCCCTGACCCAGGGGGCTGAGCTGGTGATCCCGATGAGATTTTCTCCTCTCCAGGAAATCCTGAATTTCAGAAGGGAATAAGCACGTTTTGATCCATGAACGTTGACACTGCAGCAGTTTCCTGCATTTGCTGCCTGGGAGAGCTGAATGAGGAGCCTGAGACATCCTGGGAAGCCATTCCTGAGGTGACACAGTGACACACGTGGGACCCTGGCTTGGCTTTGCTGGGTGCAGCTTCCAGGGGAAGAAATGCCACTGGAAAGCTGCTCCTGGCAAAGCTGGAGCCCAAACACAGAGCTTGCTATCTTGCAAGTAGGAAGATGTATCAAGATATCTCTGTCTTTGATATCTTTCATATCAAAGACAGAGAAATGTAGGAACCACTTGGGTGGGCCTTGCAGGAGCTTCATGTTCTACAGGACAAGAGACCTGAGAATAAAAGTGTCCCTGAGAGGTACAAGGAGTCCTGTGGAGCAGTGAAAACCCAGGAAGCAATGCTCCCACTGCTGCTCACAACCACAAAGGGTTCCAGCCAGGAGAAGCCACCCCAGAGCTTTTCCATGTGTGAAAATCCTCCCTTTGACAATGTTTTAACTGAGATGTGCAAGCAGCCCCTGCCACCACCACAGCTCAAAGGAAAACCTGTGTCTGTGCCAACACAGTGGAGCTTTCCTACAAACAGGGGAGCAAATCATACAAAACAGACAAGAGAATGAAACCCTGCAGGACACAATAATCTGTACATGCACATGTGTGCATGGTCTGGGGACAAAGGGTTGCTCAGCCCCACAGTGCCCTGCTGGAGATGATTCTGAGCCCGTGTGACATTCCTGGGAGTAAAATTATATCCACCTGCAAACCAGGGATCCAAATTAGGGTCCATAAGGAGAGTGGGGAATCCACTCCCACATGGGCTTGCCAAGGGTGAAACAGAAGAGTTCAGGTTCCAGGCAGAACAGGACAGGCAGGCGTGCAAGGAAAGATCAGTTTTCATTCTCCCCATTTTTAATTCATGGCTTTGGAGGCCACTACCAGGTGCTTGAGGGTCACCTTCATCTCATTTATTGCTTCACTTCACTCATTCAATTAGTTCTTACTTATTAAAACAGATGCAGACACTTCATCCTTGTTGTTTCTTTTGTCCCACAAAAGGAGATGACAAAACCTATAAAGTCTACACTTAAAAAGAGCTTCTGTGTGAGCCCAGAAAGGAGAATGCTGCCAAGGACCCCTGTGCCCAGCCCTGTGTCACTGTCATATCTTCTGGAAAAATCCCTTGTCCAGGATGCTTCTCCTGGGAAGCAGAAAAGCCTCCGAGAAAAAGGAAAACAATATTATCTCATTGGCTTCTCCTGTGTTTTGCTGCCTTGGAATGTGGTTTGGAGATTGTTTATCCAACAGGTGATTATTTGATTGGTTTCATGTGAATTGTTTTAACTTAATGACCAATCACAGCCAGCTGTGTCAGGGCTCTGGAGAGAGTCACAAGTTTTTCATTAGTATCTTGTTAAACCTTCTGTAAATATCCTTTCTCTATTCTTTAGATAGTATAGTATTATATACTATAATATAGTATATATAATATACTATAATAGTTTTAGTATAATTTTAGTATAGTATAATATAGTATAATATTATGGTATACTATAGTATAATAATACAGTATAATAATAAATATAGTATAATAATATAGTATACTAATGTAGTATAATGTAGTATAGTACAATATAGTATGATATAGTATGGTATGATATGATAGGATATGATATATCCTCATATATCCTAATACAGTATAATATATAATATTTCCTAATATAACAAAATATATAATATTATAACATATCTCATATTATAACATAATATCTCATAATATATCTCACAACATAATATATTATACCATAATATAATGTAATTAATATAATATAATATAATACAATATAATTTATAATAAAATAATAAATCAGCCTTCTAAGAACACGGAGTCAGATTCATCATTCCTCCTGCCACAGGGGACAGGACAATCCCCCATGCCCGCGTGCCCGAGGCGGGCAGGACTCACCAGCAGGCCAGGATGCAGAGGGCAGTGAAGAGGATGATGGGGATGGGGTAGGAGGCACAGAGCAGCCCGTGGCTGTAGAACGCCCGCGAAATCCTCTCGCGCAGCCTCTCAGTCAGGGTCATCCTCACCTCCAGGCCATCCCGGGGCTCAGCAGCGTGGGCAGCCCTGCACGGAGGCACTGCCTCCACCTGGGGGGGCACGGGGAGAGAAACACAGCAACACAAGGGAAATCAGCTCCTTTTAGAAAGATCGCCAGAGTTCAGGAAGGAATCCTTCCCTGGGAGGGTGGGGAGAGGCTGGGATGGAATTCCCAGATTTGCTGTGGCTGCCCCTGGATCCCCACCAGTGCCCAAGGCCAGGCTGAACAGGGTTTGGAGCACCTGGGATCATGGAAGGTGTCCCTGCCATGGCAGCAGTGAATGGATGGGCTCTGAGGTCCTTTGCAGCACAAACCATCCTAGGATTTATTTCTTGATGCCATGAAATGACTGAGCACATCTCAACCTCACTGTCAGGACTGGACCATCCCTGTTCCAGGAGGAACTCAAGAACAACATGGATATGCTGCTCCTGTGCAAAAAATACCTCACAAGTGGCTCTCTGACCACTCTGAGCTGCCAAAAGGTGCTCTGGGGAGGAGCACAGCACTGGCAACAATTCCTGGTAACTTCAAGGAGGAAAACTTTCTATTTACTCTCTTCACCTGCTGTCCAACAGCAGCACTCTGTAAGAAAACACTGAGCATTCCAAAGCCAGTATTTCTTTATCATTTGGGGGGGGGTTGCATATTAAAATCTGCCATCTTTATTTGCTTTATGCTGTGACAGAGCTCCTAAGAGTGAACAGCATGAATTGTTCCTGCTCCAAGTCATTTCTGCAAACAGAGATTGTCTAAGCCAAAATAAATCTGTGGATTCCAGGACAAATGTTAAAGGAGAATTTCTTGCCTCTTGCATGACTGCAAACCCAAGACAAAGTTAACCTGGAAGCACGAGGGCAGTGGGATGTGCCCACCTTGCAGCCCACAGGTGAAATTTGTGGCTCATTTCAGGTACATGAGACAGACACACAGCACAGATCCCAGGATCAGTGAGCTTGGAAAAGCCCCCCAAGGTCCCCGAGTCCACCCTGTGCCCCATGGCCACCTTGTTCCCAGCCCAGAGCACTGAGTGCCACCTCCAGGGACAGACACCTCCAGGGATGGGGACTCAGCACTGCCCTGGGCAGCCTCTGCCAACACTGACCCTCTCTTGAGCGAAGGAATTTCCCCAATTTCCACCCTGAGCCTGCCCAGCCCAGCCTGAGGCCGTTCCCTCTGCTCCTGTCCCTGTTCCTGGGAGCACAGCCCATCTCCCCCTGGCTCCTGTGTCCTGCTCTCACACAAAAACAAGGCTGACCAGCAGAAGGAATAAATGTAGAATTTACCTTTGCAGGAAAAATCAAATTAAACTCACTACTTTTCCCCAGACAAAAGCTTTTATCTCACTCAACAATAGTTACATGTTCCAAATTCTTTACATTTCTGCCTGAAAGGCTTTACAGCCTTCCCAGGAGCCTCCCTGGACACCAAGGGCAGGGAAACACAGCAGAGCCCACTGTGAGCTCAGAGGATAAGCTAACAAAGGTAGGAAACTTTCCCTTTCCTAACACAGTCACCTGGGGGTTTAGGCACACTCAACTCCTCAGTTTCCCACAAAATGTTCTGGAAGCAGGCCTCAGCATTAGTGTAACAAAAACACACAGCTGAGCCAGTGAAGCCTGGAGGGGGGAAATAGAAGGAAAAATCCCAAATAAATCCCTGTTCCACAGTGCTTTTCTTGCACTTGAATACATTCAGTAATTTGCTCAGTCATGTTGCCTATACCTGATCCTCCAACGGGGATTTTAACCCA
>JAWWEY010000115.1:467673-503481 GCA_035582745.1 Loriotus luctuosus
ACCTGTTGCATCCCACAGCAGCAGATAACCATTGTTTGCATTTTGTTCCTGAGGCCTCTCAGCTTCTCAGGAGGAAAGATCCTATCAAAAGGATTTTCCATAAAAGATGTCTGTGACATACCAGCACATCCCAGTCTGGTTTGGGGCACCCATCCTGGCTCTCAATAGCAGCAGAGGTTCTCTGGTTGCATCTCTGGGTGTTTGCAGATGCTCTGATTTTACATTTAGAGAGGAACCTTCTGGAAGGCTTGGTCAGTTAGCGGTCCCCATCTCCTGCTGCTGAGCTATCAGATGGAGTTCATGTCTCACCTTTCATCTTCAAAGCCCTTTGCCACCAGTAACTAACAGAATAATTTAAAGAAATTTCATTTTAAAGCACCATTTTTGAACCTTGTGTTCTCACTGTTCTTTGTACCTCACTGAACTGAAAGTAAAGGCTTAAAGCTTTGCTTTAAGAGCCTGACGTTTGAAGCTTGGGGTTCTAAATTTGGTGCTGGATTTATCCATGTGAAGGGTATGAGTTTGATTGCATCAGAAGTAATTATATTTAATATGACAAGGGAAAAGCGCACAAATGTGATATTTGGAACGGCTGCTAATGCCTCCTTTGCATCTCTGCTGCTGAAAAGAATAATTACACAGCAGTGGTGTGAGCTGAGTGCTCAGGTCTGGTGGAAAAGGGGAGTCAGTGTTTTCCTGCAGGGCCAGATTCCCTGAGCAGGAGCCCTTGGGAAGGGAGGGGCTCTCTGCAGGGCCAGACCCACCAAAACCCACCTGGGCACCTTGGAGTCGCTGGGGATCCCCTGGGTATTCCTCCACACCCAGGAGTTGTGCCCTCAGGAGGCAAAAAGTGGTTCTGTGGAATCCCAGGTTTCTGTGGAATCCCAGGTTTCTGTGGAATCCCAGGTTTTCTCTGCAGTCCCAGGTTTTCTCTGCCATCCCCCCGTGCCCCCTCTGAGCATCTGTTCCATCCCCAGTTTTGTCCCTGTGTCATGGCAGGGGCCTGTGCATCTTTCCATTTCTGGTGGCATTTTCTAGATCAGCCATCCCCTGTGCCAGTGCAAGAATTCTGTCTGGAGTTTATTGATACACTGCCAGCATCAGAAAAGCTTTTCTTAGCTGCAGGCCATGGAGGAAACTTCCATCAAAAATAGATCTTAATGGGGTTCAAAAAGCATTTTTTTCTAATCATATTTCAAGCAAGTCATTACATTTCTGAATGAGGAAAGGATATTTAAATACCCCAAAACCGAGACATGTCCAGTGTAAGACTGGATTAAATCAGCAGCCATGGAAGCAGGCTGGCCTTTCCTCTCCCCTAGAACACAACGTTCTCACTCCCACCGTTGGCAAAGGCTGCTGGCTCAAAATTGGCCTTTTTAATTGATAAAGACCCTTGCAGTGCCACATGCCACTGGTTTGGCTGGGCAGGGGCAGAGCTCTGGGGCACCCTGGGGGTGGCACTGTGGGCAGTGGGGCACCCTGGGGGCCACACCCAGCCTGGGGAGGGGGATCCTGGGGTCACACCCACCCTGGGGTCACCCATCTCCTTTGGACACCCCTGCCCAGCAGGAGCAGGGGCAGTTCAGGGCTCTGCCCCTTCCATGGAGCCCTCCTGGAGCAGAGCTGGGGCTCTCTCCGGGGCAGCTGAGGAGTTTGGCACAGCCTGGCTGGGTGCTGGGGCTGCAGCCTGGGTTTCACCACCCGGGGCTGTGCTCATTCCTCTGTGGAGGGCTCCAGCTCCATCAGCCAGGCTCAGATGTTCCCTCTCCAAATGGAATATCTGCTGCCACTGATGCTCTCTGGAAGGCTCCACCTGCACCAGCCAGGCTCAGATGTTCCCTCTCTCTCTAACTGGAATATCTGTTGCCACTGATTCCTCTGTGAAGGCTCCATCTCCATAAGCCAGGCTTAGCTGCTCTCTGTTCTAACTGGAGTATCTGCTGCCCCAGCCCCAGCTCCCTGCACGCTGCCCCAGCAGTGATGCTGGTGTCACACAGGGAGCCTGAGGGCTCTCTGGAAGGCTCCACCTGCACCAGCCAGGCTTGGATGGTCTCTGTTCTAACTGGAATATCTGCTCCCACTGATTCCTCTCTGAAGGCTCCATCTCCATAAGCCAGGCTTAGCTGTTCTCTGTTCTAACTGGAGTATCTGCTGCCCCAGCCCCAGCTCCCTGCACACTGCCCCAGCAGTGATGCTGGTGTCACACAGGGAGCCTGAGGGCTCTCTGGAAGGCTCCATCTCCATAAGCCAGGCTTAGCTGTTCTCTGCTCTAACTGGAGTATCTGCTGCCCCAGCCCCAGCAGTGGTGCTGGTGTCACACAGGGAGCCTGAGGGCTCTCTCTGTTATCAGTTACTGCCAAACCAAGGCAGCAAGGTGATTTATTGCTCCATTTTCCTAAAGCACACGATAAGATTAACGTTTGGCTTATACTTTTTCCTGCCCTAATTACATTTGTCTCTTGTTTAATCATCTTTAAGACAAAATAGTATGTCCGAGGAGAGAATGTGATTTAATTAACTTTTGTCCTAATGAGTCAGACTGCAGAATCTTGCAAGGCTTCTTGTCCAGCACAGTGGTTGGAGGCAAAGTATTCAGATGAAACTGGAAATTGTGAATCTTAAAGCCATACAAAAACCTTCAGGTGTTGCTGCTGGACTCACAGGTGTGTTATGTGACAGGTTTCTGTTTTGGCCTGAGACTTAATTTACAAATGATTAAGGGGACAGCTTGACTCCTGTTTAAATCCCTGTCTGAGATGGATTTTAGGGGCTGTGCCGAGCCCATGGCTTGGTGGTGCACATCAGGGATAAAAGGTGTGCTGGGGAAAAGCATATTGCGTGTCAAAAAGATGTTTAAACCTGCATTTGTGAGCTGTCCCTTCTCATCAGATACAACCAGCAAATCTGGGAGTGTGAACAGGAGCATTGCAGTGTGCTGACGTTCACAAATTGCTGCCTCATCCCTGCTTAGCACTCATGCATGTTTTATATTTGCATCTCTGTCTGGGGATCCCAGCACAGATTCCAAATGCTGGAGGTGCTTCACTGACAAATGTTGGGCTAAAAGAAATACAAACCAAGTCCTTTTGTGAAGAGTTTGAAGCTGACAAGGTAAGTCATGCAGAATGCTGGTGTTCAGATCAGCAGTAACTACACAGCTACACACTCCTGTCGCAGAGTTTTGAATTCTCATGGCAAATTAAGCTGACATTGCAATGGAAAGCACCACGTTTGTGTTTGTGCTGCTGTGTGAGCTGCCCAGAGCCTGTCCTGGCACAGCCCAGCCCCAGCAGGGCCCTGCTCTCCCTGTCCCTTTCCCTACCTGGAAACCAAACCAAGGCTCTGCTCTCCGTGTCCCTTTACCTGCCTGGAAACCAAGCCAAGGCTCTGCTCTCCCTGTCCCTTTCCCTGCCTGGAAACCAAGCCAAGGCTCTGCTCTCCCTGTCCCTTTCCCTGCCTGGAAACCAAACCAAGGCCAGGGATGGGAGCAGGCAGAGCTGGAGGGTGGCTCAGAGGTCTGAGCTGTGGTGTGTGGGGCTGGCTTTGCTTTTCCTCCCCGGGATTTCAGTGCAGATGCCTGGGCCTGGTTTTCCTGTGGATTGTCAGGGAACTCCAGTCTGGTCCCTCTCATCAGCATGAGCCACTCTCCCCGGAGAGCCAGTGCAGGTGACCACCAGGAGCATTTCCATCTTTAAAACAGCGGCACTTGGGCTCAGACAGCAGAGTGAGGCCAGCATGTGTGACAGGGCTGCTGAAATCAGTGCAACACATAAACATGGCAGTAAAATCTGCATGTGGCTGTCAGTGAATGCAGCTGTGCCTGTGGCACTGCAGGCTGCTGTTCATTCTCCTGGCCTGTCAGTGCTGTGCTCATCCCAGCACACACACCAGGGCCCACAGGAACACTCAGCAGCATCTCTGGAAGTTTCCTGCACCGGCTGCTTAAATACATTTGCATTAATGGAAGGATGAGACCTACTTCATGATCTTCTGTGCATGACAAAAGCTAAAATTAGTTCTATTAGAACTTTGGCTGCAGCTCTGCTGAATTTTAGCAGATTGGGGGGGAAGGAAAACACTTCTGAAAGGTTATAATTAAGGAGTTACGTGTTGTTGGGTTTTTTCCTGAAGTGTACCAAAATAACACGAGGAAATTGGGACAGGCATGCTTTTTCTGTGCCTTGGCATTTCGAGGGCTGCAGCCTGGCTTCCCACTCGAGCTGGGGGTGGCTCTGCTGCTGCCTGCTCCCCACAGCTCCCCTGGGCAGGCATCCAGGGGATGGAAGGGGATTGCTCAGGAGGAGAGCTGCTCTGGGTGTGTGGAGGGAAGAGCTGAGCCTGGCTCTGAGGCTGACAGGAGCCCAGCACGGAGAGAGGTTTCCTCAGCAGCTCTGCCACAGAGAGGGGCAGGTTTGGTGGCTGATTTATGGATCCTGAGCCAGGCTCAGGTTTGCTGCTTTAGTTAGAGATTCTGAGCTGGGCTCTGGTTCCTGGTTGATTCACAGATCCTGACCCTGCCTGGTCGCAGGAGGTGCTCTGAGTTTGCTGGTTTAGCTGCAGATCCTGAGCCAGGCTCTGGTTTAGTGGCTGAGCTGATTCCTGGATCCTGCCCCTGCCTGGCTGCAGCAGCTCTGGGTTTGCTGCTTTAGCTATAGTTCCTGAGCCAGGCTCTGGTTTCCTGGCTGATTTCATGGATCCTGCCCCTGCCTGGCTGCAGCAGCTCTGGGGCAGCTCAGGCTCCAGAGCTCCTGACCAATTTCACAGCAAACTCGATTAAGCTGTTAAATTGCAGATCACTCCTGACAGTAAATTAATTCTTAATCCAAGTCCTATTCTGCTCTACACTGGGAGGCTTTTGCCAGGAGGCCAGTGGCTTGAAAATGGGTAATTAAATTCTGCTGTAAATACATTTCTATCCACCCTTCTGCTTGCAGGAGCTGGCAAACAAGCATCAGCCATTAATTAATACCTGTAATTTGGTTTAGTTGGAATCAGCCCTGCTCCTGTCAGACTCTGAGATGTAAACCAAGGTTGTGAAGCTGAGAGTAAGTCAAAGATAAAGACTGACCAAAATGTATTCAAAAGAGAATCTGGTCCTGTTTTTCTCCATAGAATGCTGTGTAGTTTGCAAATTTGGAGTTGTGTAGTGTGCAAATTTGGCAATAGTTTGATCTGAAGAATGTAGAATTTTTTTTAAAGCCCTAAATATGAGAAAAGTAACAATAATGAGAAGATGTTCTGGGCATTTTTCATTCATGTAATTAACCCCTTATGACCCAGCTTTGCAGCTGAGCAGTGAATTTTGGCAGACCATGTCCTGTGGAGATGGAGCTGTGCATTTGTTGTCACCTGAGGTTTCACTGTTTGCATTTGGAGCAGGTGCTGGGTGCAGCTTTGCTTCCAAAGGGCCAGAAGGAAATTAGAACCTGGTTTGCTCATTCTCCAGCCATGGTTCTGAACCAAATTCCATTTTCCCATCTTCCTTCCATATTTTTCCCATTTCCTTGAGGACCAGAGCGTTTGGCAGTTGTGAGTCGGGCTCCTTTTTAAGGCTAAATGCTGCTAATTCTCATTACAGACAGAAGCAAGCATCTCTGTGCTGTTTGTGTGCAGAACAGTTCCTGGTGCCTCCAGGGACATTCCCAGCCCTGCAGGGAGCTCTGAGCCTCACAGGGAGCCTGACCCTCCTTCCAGTGCTCTGAACACACCCACAGGTGATGCTGGGGGCTTTGAACTCCACTCTGAGATTTGTTGCTTTGCTTTCCAATGTTATTAAAAATTTGTCCCTGACTCCAGCTGAGACACTTTGTCATTTTGAGGGCAGTGTAAATGGCAAGAATTAAAAGCAATTAAAAAGAAAGTCATGTAACTTTTATAGGCTGACTGACTGCTGTATCAGTAGGAGGGTTTGGGAGGCTTTTTGGGCTTTTTGACTTGGATTTTGGATTTTAATTCCAGTTCTATTTATCAGATTCCAGCCCTGTGAGAGCATTTTCTTGTCACATGAAGCAGTTTGGATTGGCAGACGAGCTAGGCCATGCCCTGTGCAAGATCTCAGCTATTCAGATTCTGGAAATAATTCCCCTGAAATCGGACTGGGTCTTTACCCATAGAATGAAGAGGGCTGCACTCCTCCCATGTAGCAGCATTTTTAGCACATTTCCATGTAATTAACTTTAGAACCAGGCAGCCCCTGGAGTGTGAGTGGGAAATCTCTGCCTGTGGGGAGGGTAACACCACCGTTAGTGACCTGGGGAGAATGGGCACTGTGCAATCTGTGTTAGAGCAGGTTTGAGTAGCTGAGCCCCGGGGGTTCCTGCTGGATGTGCTCATTCAGAAACTCTAACCGAAGTTACAGGGGGTGCTGAGGCACCCTCGGGCTTGGGGGCAGCCTTTGGTGTCTCTCTGTTTGCTCTGTGAGTGCCATGCACAGCCTGCTCTGTGCAGCTTCACCCTGGGCTCCCTTGGTCCTTTCTGAGCACTGACAAAAACCCATGGCGAGTTTGGGATTTTGGTTTTCCCTTCCCTCCCCTGGCAGGATTGGTGTGAGTTGGAAGAGCTGTGAAATCCCAATTTAAGTGTGTCTAGCACTGAATGTTTAATCCAGCAGCAATTCCTGGCGTGTCAGACCTGTGAGAGACTCAGAGCTGTGCATGGGGAGTGCCTGCAGAGCAGGGCTGGTGCCAATGACCTCCATGCACATTTGGGGTTCAAACCCACATTTGGGGCTGTCACAGAAGTCATTCCAGCTGGCAGCAAGCTGCTCTGTTGTCAGCTTGTTTGCTTGGCTGTTTGTGACCGTGTTCACAGGGTCCCAGGATGAGGGAAGAGATGAGGATCTGACTCCATGTTTCAGAAGGCTGATTTGTTATTTTATGATATATATTACTTTAAAACTGTACTAAAAGAATAGAAGAAAACGTTTCATCAGAAGGCTGGTTAAGAATAGAAAAAGAATCAGAAAGAATGATAACAAAGGCTTGTGTCTGGGACAGAGAGTCCGAGCCAGCTGACTGTGATTGGCCATTAATTAGAAACAACCACATGAGACCAATCACAGACCCGTGTTTGCGTTCCACAGCAGCAGATAACCATTATTTACATTTTGTTCCTGAGGCCTCTCAGCTTCTCAGGAGGAAAAACCCTAAGGAAAGGATTTCCATGAAAAGATGTCTGCCACAACACACAGCAGACAAGACACGGCCTCCAAGATCCCCTCTGAGGTACGTGCGATTTTTTCCCCAAGAAAGGCCTCAATCCATGATCTATTTCCATGAAGCATTTATCACTTTTCATTCACCACACAGTACTGTTATTTTTAGCAAAGCCAGAGGCAATGGGAACGAATTCCTGGATAACCATTCAAGGGAGCCCTTCCACGCCTGCTCCTGTCCTGCCATCTCCTCCTTCCCTAAGTTTTCTTCACAAAGTTCCAGCATTCAAAGGCTCTTCCCTTCATCACCTGCTTTTACATAAATCAAAAGCACAAAACAACCTTTCCTGTGGGTAGGGAATTGGTAAGAATTCTTATTTTTGAAAATAACACTTGGAGAAGAGTCAGGACTAAGGGAATCCAGTGAATTCCAGAGCTGATCGCTGTGAATTAATGAACCAAGCAAGGTGAGGGCAGAAGAAAGAAAAACCAGCAAGTTGGGGCCTGCAGCAGAGCAAACTTTCCTGCCTTTCATCCAGGAAACTGCATTCAAGAGCTTCACATTTAAGTGCTGCTTTCAGCTGTTAAAAGAGGGATAATCATTTATAATTCATGCCAGCTCTTCCAATTGATAACCATTTCCTCGTGGGTAAGAAAGGAGACAGATAAATCATGACAGATAAATACGTTTTCTGAGACAAAAGACAACAAAGCAGAGATGAGGAGCTGTGGGCTCCTGTTCTTCCCAACCCACAGGGATCAGGATATTCACATTCTGGGCTCCAGCATCAGGGCAGTTCAGGACTGCCCATCCCTGGAAGCTCCCAAGGCCAGGATGAACAGGGCCAGGAGCAACCTGGGATAGTGGAAGGTGTCCTTGCCCATGGGACAAGATGGGTTTTAAGGTGCTTTCCAACCCAAACAAGTCTGTGATTCTCTGATTCCCAGCTTGGCTAGAGGAGGGGTTTAATCCCATGTGGAAGATGGATGCTGAAGCTGAGACAGAGGTGGCCAAAAAACTCGTCCCTCTTCCATACAGCCCTGCACAGAGTGCTAAAGAAGAGTTAGAAGGACATTAAATTATCCCATGACCAACAGAACATGAGTGTGGGGACAGCACTAGTCCACAAAAGAGGTTCTGAAGCTTGAACTTCCCTGCTCCTCTGCTCTAGATGTGGCAGTTCCCTCCCCCCTCCTGCAGAAAGAACCCCAAATTTACTGACTGCAAAGGGCTTCTCATAGCAGCCCAACAATTCAGCAAATCCTCTGTGGAAATGGGGGAGCTGGCTGAGGGGCTGCCAGGGCTCTCCCTGCTGGGAAATGGCTCTGGAACTTTCCTCCAGCAGGTGGAACACTCCTTTGATTGTCACTGCACAGGCCATAGTTTGGCCATTTAGCTCAGGGCTGGAAATTAAAGACAAATATTAATAAATCATATGTCCTGCAGGAAATATAACCTTGGGCTGATGTTAACTCTCAAGGCTTTAAGCTGCAGTTTCTCTGCTACCTTGGAATCATGGAATGGTCTGGGTGGGAAGGGACTCAAACCCATCCCTCCCACCATCCCAGGCTGCCCCAAGCCTGGCCTTGGACACTTCCAGGGGTCCAGGGACAGCCACAGCTTCTCTGGGAATCTCATCTTGCACCAGAGCATCTCAATGGTGGCCAAACTGTCCCACCAAGGCTGACCATAGGAGCTGCAGCTTTTCCATAACCTAACAAGAGCACAGGGCTGAATGTGCTCAGTGTATGTTGTAACATCAAAATGCTTTTTCCCAGAACTCACTTTTGATGAGAATTTGGGGGGTTTGGATGGGTTTCTCCCCCATGCTGGGCTTCATGTGCAGATCCATATTATTTATCAGGATATTGAAAGCCTTTCTGAGGGGTAGCTACTTCTGGGGCACAACAAAACCTCACATCATTCCCTCACAGACAGAGATTAATCTCTGAATGCAAAACCAAGGCACAATATTAGTCCAGAGGCTTGTACAAACCATTTATTCCTACATACATCAACATTATTATTTTTGTGAATGACTGTGGAAGTGGGAGTGGATAACTACATCTAGGAAGCAGAAAAAGCAGCAGAGAACTGAAATCTCCCACTTAATGCTGTGTGTTGGAAGGGACCTCATCCCTTTCCAGCTCCTCTCCAAAGGCAGGGACACCTTCCACTATCCCAGGGTGCTCCCAGCTCTGTCCAGCCTGGCCTTGGACATTTCCAGGGATCCAGGGGCAGCCACAGGTTCCCTGGGAAATCTGGACCAGGGCCTCACCAGGCTCTGATTATTAAAAAAAGAAGAAAAAAAAAAGAATTAAGGGAAGCAAGGTTGCTCAATAAAGTTAATTTATTCCTTTTCCTGCCCCGGGCCAAAGGCTCAGTGATCCTCAGGAGTCTGAGGCAGAGCAGGCAGAGCTCTCCAAGGATGATTTCTGCACTCCAGAGCAGGGGGTGGGCTGGGGGAGCTTGGTCTCCTTGTACCTCTGTGAGCACCTCAGAAATTCAGAGCACCAATTACAGGGGACATGTCTGTGAAAAGGGAAAATGTTTCCCTTCCTCCAATTAATCCTTCATTTATACAGAAAAGAAGATAGAAATAATTTTCACTGCTGATGACTGAACTCAGTTCTATTCAAGCAAATTCACTCCTAAAAACCATTTCACAAAATTGCTGTAAATATTTCTGGGTTTGGAGTCGAAATGCTCTGCGTTTCAGGGAGGATTTTTAGAACTTTCTCACCATTTCACATCAGAGAAAAACAACTAACAAGAGTCAAACCTCTCCTTCACTTGGTTCGTGGTGAAGAGAAAAACATTTTGGTTTCCTACGAGCGCACCGCAGTGATTTTATCTGAAATAGAAACGCAGCAGAAAAGCTCATCGACCACTCAAGTTTATTCAACCTTACCCTGACCAGGGCAGGAGAATGTTTTCAACAAAATATCCCAAGACACAATCAAGCAATTTTTTTCCCCTTATGCTGTTTTTAACACCATTATTTCAGTCATGCCTGAGCCTTGGAACACCACCCGACAATCCCACACACAACTTGTTTTTCCAGAGCAATGCTTGGTGCTGCTTCTCCTTGCTTCTCCCAGAAAGATATGCAGCAAACTCCTGAAGACAAGAATGCTAAAAGCCAGATATGGCAATCCCAGAATGGGTTCAGTGGGATCTTCAAGCTTGTCCCATTCCATCCCTGCCATGGCAGGGACACCTCCCACTGTTCCAGGGTGCTCCAAGCCCTGTCCAACCTGGCCTTGGGCACAGAGGTGAGCTATTAAAAATACTCCAAATGGAGTCCAAATAGCAAGAATTCCCTTGTTGTAGTGTGATAATATTCCAATACTCCCTAAATCCTGCTTGGCTCCATCAAACAGCCCCATTTCACCTGGGGAAAGGCAGCCAGAACAGACTCTCCCATCAAGTTCCCCAAGCTCTCAACCAGCACCAGCCTATGGCCTGAAACACCTCCAAAGGAGACATTAAACTTAACCAGCAAACAAAATCAACCCCAAAACAAAGGGATGGAAGATTCAAACCCATTCCCTTCACAATGCTGGCCCATGATCCACAGAGCCACAAAACCCAGCCTGGCTCACCACGAGGTGCACAGTAAAACCTGTAAGTTGACCTGTGCTAGCACAGTGACTTTAAAATGAGAATCCCTCTGAGGGTTAGGAAAATAAAACCTCCCTTACCTGCCAGACACGTTTGGGAGCACACAGAGGGGAGAGGGATTTCTCAGCACCCAAAGCCAAACGCCTGTGCCTGGTAAACAACCATCTCTTCCTTTTTTTCCCCAATGCAACAACTCTACCTCCTTGAAGGTTTCCTTCTCCAAACAGGCATTCAAGTCCACAAAAATCTAGGTTAGGTCACAGCCCACTTTTGTTCTCCCCCTCCCAGTGTACCGAAGTTGTTTTGAATAAACTTCGTTTACATCTTTCCAACTGGCATTACCAGAAGTGCTCAGATCTTCTGCAGGATCTCATCCTTCAGAGAAAAGGGCCTGAGGGCATTTTGGAAGGCAACAGAGAAGGGAAAGTTGGGGGTTTGGAAGATCTGAGCTGCTCCCTGCAAGAGGAGATAATGTTTGCTATATCCTATCACCCCTGGTAAAAATATCTGCTTGTACCAGGGAGAGAGAAGGGAGAAACATAAAAGCCAGCAGCAGATTGTTTCCCCCAGAATTCCATGTGCTGGGAGCAGAACTTTGGTTTCCATCACTTGTAGAGCTGCAGCCCTGAGCTCTAAGAGCTCTCCCAGCTGGGCAAGGAGCAGGCAGGATGAGGAACAGCAGGACAAGCCCCAGGAGAGGCCGTGGCAGGATCATCAGGAGAGGCAGAGCAGCAAACAGCCCAGAGCCCAGCGTGACACGCTTTGATCAGCCTGCCCCTGGCTCCCTGCTCCTGCTCCCTAATGAGAGCAGCAGCTCCCAAAGCTCCTTCTGGGCTGGGGAGGGACTCCTGCAGATGCTGCTTGGTTCTCCTCTCCTTTCTAAGGCAAACCAAGCATCTCCCACCAGGCTGGGCTCCCCTGCAAGGCTCCCAGGGCTGCTGCGCTCCATTCCCAAACCCCGCTCTCCCAGCCTGGGAAAGCAGAGGTGTGCAAGTCCTAACAGACTCTGCTCCAGCACTCTGCATTTGCATTCTGCTCTCCTACTCACAAGGCAGAGCTGCAGAGCCTTTTCCTGCAGCCCCCCAGAACTGGAATGAGGTTCAATAGGAGGTTTTTTCCTTACCAGAGCTGGGCATGTGGTTCACTCGAGGTGGATTCAACAGCTCCACTGGCTGGTCTCTGCCAGAAAGCCCATCTGGAAAGAGGAGGGAAAAAGAAAATAAAATCACATCAACACTTTGGGTAGCTGAGCTATTTTTAGCCATTCCAAGCAGAAAAAAAAATCAGCAACCAATTATCGATGCAGAGCAGAAACACAAGGAGCACAAATCAATGGAAATGAGAACATTCCCAGGACAGCTAAAGCAGAAAATAAAGGAGACTCTATCCCAAATCACACTCAGGGCTTCCTGGTCTTTAAGTCCACAAGTGGTGCTGATCCCAGGCTGAGGAAATAGGCATGTCAGACCTTACCAGAGAAAACTGCAATTCCTTCCTTGCTGGGGGAGCTGAGCTAAGACACACACGCAGCCCCACGGAGCAAAGTTGAGGAATGGCTGGAATATGCCAGGGAGATGTTAAGGAAAACTGACAAATCACTGCAGGAGATTAAAATGCAGAGACATGCATAACAAGCCCCATTTTGCATAAGTTTAGATTTCAGAAAGGCATTAAAAACATACTTTGTAAATGAGATGCACAAATCCATCTTGCTGAAGCAGTTCCCTATTTAAAATATTTCCAAGATTGTATCTTGCATCCAGGTAGAGTTAAACAGAACAACCAGTGTTGGAGACTGCCACACCTGAGTTTCTAGTCACCCATTCCCCTCCCAGAAAAGCCAGAGCAAAAAATGCTAAATTATGTTTTCAGTGTAATTACGAACCCTGGGATACAGAAAATTTATCTCAAACCTATTTGTTCCTCCTTTGCCAGTCTGTCTCATTTTTCCCCTCCAACCCCTTTCTGGGCTGCAGCTCTGATAGGATCAAGCCAAACCCTGTCTGGAGACATCAAAGAAGCCACCCCATCTCTCTCAGGCAAAGGACAGTGTTACAAAAATGTTAATATTTGTTTTCTTCTCCCTGCTTTCTCTGTTTTTCTGGAGAGAAAGCACAGCTGGGCACTTCTCCATGTCTTGCCTGGGTTCACCTCCAGAGACCATACCCAGACAGAAGGGGAAGAGCAAAACATCACTATTTCAAATATAATCAGGCACTCCAGAGTCAGTGGAGAGCACAGCCCGTTTTCCTGGGGAGCAGAGTATTCTCAGCTTGTCTGCTGGGTAGCTTCAGATAAAGATGTTCCTTCACAGGAGAAGAACCCATGGACAAAACAGAGCCCTGCAGCAGCACCCAGGTGCTCTGTGAAACAAATCCAGGTCAATTTGGGGGATTTTTGAGACTTGTTTAATTGTAAGAAATAAAGTACATTAATTTTTCCACTCATTAAAAAAAAACATACCCACAAACCAATGCTTTGCAATCTTTGTTTCAAAATGAGGATTAGATTAACAACAGCAGAATATCCAGGAACATCTTTTAAAGCACTGACACCTGAAACACTTGAAGCAAAACCAAGTTGTCCAAGACCAAGGTTCTGTCTTTGCTGTGCAAATAAAGCTCCATAAAATAAAATAAAATAAAAAGACCAAAAATAAAGCTCTAAATCTCTGGAGTCCTCACTCAGCACAAGGATGTGGAGCTGCTGGAGCACTTGCAGCCAGGGTTTGAGTCTCCTCACAAGCCATAAATCCTGGTTTGAGTACTGAGACAGCCCAGATAAGCTACAAAATATCCCCAGCTCTGCTGACCAAATTGGTCCTGAGCTACTAAACAGATCTGGCAAGGAAACATCCTCTCCACTGGGTTCTCTGTGAATCAGTCTGATGATTTCCCCAAAACTGCCACAAAGTGCTCTGTTCATGGAGCCTGGAGAGAAGCAGACACCAGCCTGACTGATTCATGGCTCAAGTCAGGGAACATTTTGTGTAGCTTCGTTTCCAGATGGGCATTTCTAGTCATTAATTAAAAAGATGAAGCCATAATTCATTGATGGAAACTTGAACACTTTGGTTTTTATCTTAATCTGCTCCAAAGAGTTGTGTAAGTTATTCAGAAAATATAGCCAGGACAGGTTTGGAAGTAGCTGAGTTTGCAGGTTTTAAAGAAGTTGAAAATAGCAAAACAAAGGCAAAATATTTATAAGTTCAGTCCAGAATAAACCAGAAACATGACAGATAAAAACCTTTGGAAAAGATGAAGCAGCAGAACCAAAGAATTGTCAAGATTGGAAAAGAGCTCTGAAATCATCAAATCCATCCAGGGCAAAACCAAACCAGATGAAGAGAGGGAAATACAACTTCTCTACTTAAAAAAGACAAGAAATGAAGAGAAATGGAAGGCTGAAACATTCAATGAGGTCTTAAAGAAAACTGCAAGCAGCCTGACTCTAATTAACTCTGATGAGCTTAAAAATGCAGGGCAGAACTGGGAACGAAGAGGTTATTTAAATAGTTTTCCATTTATTCAGATCTTTCAAGCTGATGCAAATCACCCTGGCCTACCTGAATTCCTGGAGCATAGCAATGAGCAACTAAAAATTATCTTTAAAGGACACCCAGAGTAGAGGAGAAGTTCTAAAGAGGTGTAGAAGTAAAACTTTAGGACAGACAGGGAGAAAGGCAGGAGCAAGAGGTAGAGAAAATCAGCATTATTGAGTCAGATTTGTCCCTTTGGAGAGCTTGAAATGCAGAAGTAAAACTAAAAAAAAAAGGATGGGAGATGCAGTGACAAAGGAGTAAAACCTGCCCAATGTGATAATGACAGAAAAAAGTACAACTACAAATGGGAAACACCTGGCCAAGCAAGGGCTGGAGAAGGAAAAGCCAAAGGATTTTCCAAAACCAAGCACTCTGCATTCAGTGAGGATGCAGAGGATCCCAGTTCCCTCCTGGATGTGGCACCAGGGGCATGTACAAGGTGATCCCTCAGGGACATGGCAGCCTTGGTGGCCACAATTTTCAACACCTGAAAATGAAATGTGGGCAACCAAGGGGAGACCTCAGAGAGAAGATTTGTTAAAATGAGACAGAGGGACTGCAGAACTTAGCTTTGCCAGCATCAGCCTGTTCTCCATGGAGGGAAGACAGCAGAGTGGCCCAGAGATTTTTCTCAGGATGAGCAGTTTTCTGTGAGTTTGAGACCACTCGACCAACTTCTGTCTCCTTTGCTCATAAATATTCTGGACAGCACCTCGCTGCACAACAGCAACCAGGGGCTTCAGAGCAGGCAGGGAATTCACTCAGAGGGTGGGCAGGCCCTGGCACACGGTGCCCAGAGCAGCTGTGGCTGCCCCTGGATCCCTGGCAGTGCCCAAGACCAGGCTGGATGGGGCTTGGAGCTACATGGGACAGTGGCAGGGGGTGGAACAGGGTGAGCTTTGAGGCCCCAAATCATTCTGGGATTCTACAAGCCAGCACAAGCCTGGTCCCTTTCCATGAGGCTGCTGGCACCCAGGAGCTGCTGGCTGCTCCTGGCAGTGCCCAGCAGCTCTGTGCTGTCTCTGTTACACGTGTCAGCCCACAGCAATTCCATGAATCTCCTGCAGGCCCAGGAACGTGGGGTTTCTGTCCCCCTGCTCTCAGTACCCACAGCACAGCAGGCTATAAAAAGCAGCCTGCATTTTGTCCCCGAGCTGGGCTGGGGGGAAGGACGATGTGCAAACAGGATTTCTCTGCCTCACTTCCTGGCAGGATCTGGGGAGGGTCCGTGGGTGGCTCTGCTCGAGCGTTTGGCTGAATTTAAAAACCAGATCATGCCCTGCCCTTGGAGCCTTGGGATAGCAGGCAGCTAAAACAGGCTGGCTGAGGAATACAAAATCTCCAGCCCTGACCGTTCAGCACAGGCCACTGGCACATCCTGACTTGCATATCAAGCGTGTGTGACAAGTTCCAATATTAGTAATGAGAACGCTAATTATCGTGGATGCGTTATTTATTTGTCTGCTCGCTCGAAATTTACAGAGTGGGGGGAAAAATAATCTTTCAACATTTACAAGAAAGCAATTAGGACAGCAAATGGATTATTTCTCTTTAAACCTATGAGAAAATGCTCAGTGCATATTTCCTCTCTAATTTGTCTGCACTCAAGGATCTATTTTTGGAAGTCTCCCTAGACTGTATTGTAGCACCACATGTACTGTAATGGCATTTTAATTAGCCCAGAGAGCTGGAAGATGCACTCTGCATCCGAAAGAGAGGCAGCCTAACAAAATGAGAGCATCCTTCTCTTCCCTTCTCGGAGATTTACAGCAGCTCTCAGGCCCAAATACCAATTATGGCTTCAGCTGGAACCGACTGTGAGTGCTGTACAAACCCAGCCCCTGGAACTCCAAACAGCAAAGTCGGGCTTTGAGCACTGTTTGCTCCTGCTTTAAAGGTGGATGGTGAAATCAAAAACACTGCAGCCACACAGGGGCACAACAGGGGACAGAAGGAGGGGAGACAAGTGAAAAAGGGAGGATCTGTCTGAGTTATCAAAACACCCATTTAGATGGAAGTGAATCCAATCCCGTTCATATGGGGTAATTCTTCAATTATTAGGGTTATTATTGAAGTGAGCCACCTTGCCTTGCCAGGGGTGACATCAAGCATCACCAGGATGGCCTGGTGTGTATATATATTTAATTTGCCTTCATTCTGACTCCTTGCTTTGGATGCAGTAGAAGTAGGTCAGGCTGGTGGCTCCCTCAGCTCTGGAAGAGGCTGGCACAATGTGGAATAGCAAACCCCCCTCATGCCCTTGACAATCCTGACTGCTCCAGAGACATTCCAGAGCCCAGACATCAGTGGGGGGGTTCCACCAAAGCCAGGAGCCCACCCCAGCACCCAGCACCTTGCTAGAGACAACCAGGATGGGGTTCAAGCTTTCTTCTCCATTAGAATGCACACAAATACCTCACAAGAACCTGAAGATACCCAGGCACAACATTTACAAGAGCTTGGTACTGCTCTCTTACCCTGGACCTTGCAAAGATAAATCCAGCAGGTCACAGTTTGGTTGACATCAACGTAAAAGCATAAAAGGAAAAATAAAAAAGTTCAAGGCCAGGCTGGATGCAGCTCTGAGCAACCTGATCCAGTGAGTGGCACCCTGACCATGGCAGAGGCTTGGAACTGCATGGTCTTGAAGGTCCCTTCCAACCCAAACCCTCCTGGGACTCTAATGCTCAGCAGCTGTTAACACAAAAAGCAACATTTAATTTATTACTAGGAAGTTATCCTAGCAGCCAAAATACCTAAGAAGGGTTTAAACAGGAAGCTGTGGTCCTCAAGGCGTTGACAGACTGATATCCAAATGACAAGACACCACTTCTCAAATGCTAAACCCTGGAAGCATTGTGTTCCACTTCCTATGCCATTATTTTCCTTAATTCTTTGCAGTGGGAGGATAAAGCAACTCCTCCTAAACATGACAATCTTCAGCCTCCTCAGCAGACTCCGATGACTTCATCCTCACCAAACTGAGGAGATGTGTCACTTTGGAAATGCAGGGGAATAAAATAATCCTTTCCATGCAAATGCAAGCGAGCAGAGGCTCGGAGTAACCCATCAAAGAGGTTAAGGCTCCCTGGCATCATTACAAATCTCCCATTTTGGGAGATTTGCTTCCCTTCCCTTTGGGCAAGGAAAGCCAGAACACCCCCCCAGCCACACTTCCCACTGCCCCCCAACAAAGAATGCAGGGAAGGAAAAATAAAACACCTAAAAGGAAGAGAATGTATGCAACATTTTTTATGCCTATTTTTTCTTCCAAGTGAAAAAAAAACCAAAAACATGTCTTTAATGCTGATTTTCATTCCATTTTTCTGTAGCTGGTTTTGAAATCAGCTCATTTGACCCACAGGAAGCAACTATGGAAAGCCAGGTAAAATTAGCCTCCTCCTGTCCACGGCCATAAAACTCCCTCCAATCACACCACTCTACAAAACCTCACCCTCATTAAACTCTACACTCCCAACGATCCTGGCTATCCTCTCAGCAGCCCGGGGAGGATGAACAGGACTCAACCAAACACAAATCCGAAAAATCCTAGCTTTTTCTTCCACACCCCTAAAGGTAACAACACCCAGAGATCATCCAGAGAGCACCGAGGATGGCTCAGGAGGGAAGGGGAACCCAGGGAATGCCCCCACGCACCTGGCACACCGCGTCCGGCAGCGCTGCGGGGGCAGCGGAGCGTCCTGACCATTGCCGAGGGACAGAGCCGCGCTCCAGCCCTGCCTGCTCTGCTCCAGCCCTGCCTGCTCTGCTCCAGCCCTGGATGTTCTGCTCCAGCCCTGCCTGCTCTGCTGGGCCAGCCCCAGCCCCAGCTCTGGTTTCCCGGGCAGGCACCGCCCCCGCTGCCATTCCCAGGCATGGATGGGGCTGTGTGTCCCAGAGCCCGCTCTATTTCAGGCTCTCTCCTGAGCACGGTGACAGCTCCCCCTGCCCAACACACAGCTCAGAGCGCCCCGGGGCACTGCGAGACTCCAGGTGGGATCTGCAGGACCCACCGTGTCCTGGTGTCACATCAGTGCCAGGTTGAGCTGCCCCTGCAGGATCAGCCTGGCACTGTGCACATCACATCCCCCTTATGCCAGCCTTGTCCCATAGACGGCCACCAGGATCACACCAGGCAGCAGGAACAGCATCCCCATCTACCTGTTCCTGACATAATTTCCTCATCACAAGGGCTGGAGCCCCTCTGCTCCAAAGCCAGGCTGGGACAGCTGAGGAAGAGAAGGCTCCAGGGAGAGCTCAGAGCACCTCAAGGGCTCCAGGAGAGCTGGAGAGGGACTGGGGACAAGGCATGGAGGGACAGGACACAGGGAATGGCTCCCACTGCCAGGGATGGATGGGATATTGGTAATTAGGAATTGTTCCCTGTAAGGGTGGGCAGGCCCTAGAATAGAACCCCCAGAACAGCTGTGGCTGCCCCTGGATCCCTGGCAGTGTCCCAGGCCAGGCTGGACGGGGCTTGGAGCAGCCTGGGATGGAGGAAAATGTCCCTGCACAGGACAGGAGGTGGGACCGGATGAGCTTTGAGGCTCCTTCCACCCCAAACCGCTCTGGGATTCCATGACTGACATTTTACCTGCACAACTCTCACAGTTAGCAATGGTGTTTAGTTCCTGCGTGACTTCATTAACACAAAGCCTCCCTGGAAAAGCTACATTAATTAATTCAGTGTCCTAAATTACAAGTATCTCTAGAACAGCTCCCCGGTCCGGAGCAGGGCTCGCCAGCGGGTTTAACGCCCAGTTCCGTGTTTATTCCCCGCACGGGAGCACGGACACACCGCGGGAGCAGAGCTCGGCCGCTGCTCAGTCGGAGCCGGAGCCGTGAGGGGCGGCGGGGAGCCGGGAACGGCAGATGGAAGGGCCGAAGGCGGCTCAGCTCTGGCACCGGCCGCAGCCGCCGCCTCCGTCTGCGGAGGCCGTGCCCCTCCCAGCGTGCCCCGCCGCTCCCGGCGGCCCCGGCCCGTCCCTCCCGCCCTCTCAGCGCCCTCTCACCGCGTCCGGGCGCTCCGGGGAGGCCCCGAGCAGCTCGTTCAGCTCCGCGAACATGGCGGGCGCCGCTGAGGGGCCGCGCGGGGCGGGGAGCGCTGCGGGCCGCGCATGCGCGGGGCGGGTGGCGCCCCCTGCTGGCGGGGTGCGGCCGGAGCCGCCATTGCCGCTCCCCGGGGACCCGCGTGCGCAGCAATTAACGGGGCTGGATCGGCAATTAGCTAATGAACGGGGCTGGATCGGCAATGAACGGGGCTGGGCCCGCGTCCCATCGTCAATTAAAGTGGCTGGACCTTCACCCATGTGGTTAATTAAAGTGCTAAATGGCACTGGATTCCCATTCCATCATTAATTCACGGGGCTGGATCCTCATCCTATCATAATTAACAGGGCTGGAGACACATCCCACCATTAATTCAGGGGGCTGGATTCCCATCCCATCATATTAACGGGACTGGATCCCCGTCCCATTATAATTAACAGGGCCGGATCCCCATCCCATCATTAATTCATAGGGCTGGCTCCCCATCCCATTGTTAGTTCATGGGACTGGAACCCCATCCTGCTGTTCACAGAGGCACACAGTGGGGCTGGATCCCCATCCCATCATATTAACAGGGCTGGATCCCCATTCCATCATTAATTAATGGGGCTGGATCCCCATCCAGTTGTTCCCAGAGTCACACCCTGGGTCTGGCTCCCCATCCTATCATTAATTCATGGGTCTGGCTCCCCATCCCATTGTCTTAACGGGGCTGGATCCCCATCCTGCTGCTCCCAAAGGCATCGCTGGGTCTGGCTCCCCGTTCCCATTATTAATTAATGGGGCTGGCTCCCCGTTCCCATTATTAATTAATGGGGCTGGATCCCCATCCCGTTGTTCCCAGAGGCACACCCTGGGGCTGGCTCCCCGTTCCCATTATTAATTAATGGGGCTGGCTCCCCGTTCCCATTATTAATTAATGGGGCTGGCTCCCCGTTCCCATTATTAATTAATGGGGCTGGATCCCCGTTCCCATTATTAATTAATGGGGCTGGATCCCCGTTCCCAGCAGCAGGGCTGGCCCAGCTGCCTTGGTGGCACTGGTCACCCCGAGCCCTGGTCACAGGGTGCCACCTGCCCCCTTCCAAACCCCCGTGTGGCACATTTAATCCATCTGGGAAGCATCAGGGACGCTTTGGGACACGGGGGATTTGTGAGGGGTCTGTTACTCTATCGCTGTTTCCTTTTCAGTATCAGCACATTTGGGAAGTGCTGAACATGCTAAAAATGATCTGCAGTAACAGCAAATTTACAGCCCATAACCACCAAAATCCACATTCTCTGGTGTCATTTTCTGCCCCCCAGCCCGAATTTGAGTTTTCTGGCACTTAATTCACCTTTCTATTCACTCCAGCAAAGCTTTTGTAACCTTTTATCATGAGTTTCATCATGGAAACAAGGATTGCGCTGCTGAGAGATGTGCTGGAGCTGCAGAGAGGATTCTGGAGCCTGGGATGTGCCAGCGGGGCTGGAGAGAGGATTCTGGAGTCAGGGGTGTGCCAGGGGGGCTGGAGAGAGGATTCTGGATCCAGGGATGTGCCAGGGGGGTTGGAGAGAGGATTCTGGAGTCAGGGATGTGCCAGGGGGGCTGGAGAGAGGATTCTGGAGCCAGGGATGTGCTGACACGCGGCTGGAGGCCGGGATGCTGCGCTCTGAGCATTAGGGGGCATCCCACGATGGGAGAAGAGCGCGGAACGAGGGACGGAGGCGCTGCTGAGGGACTCCGTGGGGTTGGCACCGGGGTTCCCTGGGAGAAGGGGACAAGCCTGTGGAAAGTAGGGCTGTGGCCATCTGGGGAAGCCCCTGCGCTGCAGATTCCTGGGAAGAGAGCAGTGGGATCATGAGAGCTGCTTCCTCACCTTCCCACAGAACGATTCCTGGAGGGAAGATGGGCAGTGTGAGGGTTTGGCTGAGGCACTGCGGCCGTTCTCCCGCCCTTATTCCCGATGTCTGTGTGTGTGTGTTCCCTTTAAAATTCCCCATCCTGCTCTCCCGCCCAGCTCGGGGTCCCTGGTGTGCCCCAGGCCCCTCTGGCGGAGCTGCCTCTCTGCTCCCCTTCGGTGCCTCCCGTCCTGCAGAAGCCGGGGCTGGAAGCTCCTTTAGGAGCCCAGATCAAAGCTTTGCTGAGGTTCCCGCAGCCTTTCAGGGGCTGGAGCCCCGCTCGGGTCCCGCAGTGCAGGAGCCGCTCCCTGCCCGGGCTGGGGCCGGAATTCCTCCGGGAGAGCCTGGCCCGGGGCTGGATCCCCATCCCGCTGTCAGTTCTTGGGGCTGGATCCGGGGTCACCGGGCTGTGAGAGCCCGTTCCGCCTGCCCAGGGTCACCGGGCCCGGGGCAGCTTCGGGAGGTGTCCTGGAGCTGTCCCGGAGCTGTCCCGGAGCTGTCCCCGAGCTGTCCCGGAGCTGTCCCGGAGCTGTCCCGGGGCAGTCCCCGGCGCTGTCCCCACCTGGCCGCATTGGTATGCGAGCGGAGCCGCCGCTCGGGCTCCCTTTGTCTGCGCTGTCACGTCTCCCTCCCCGTGGCACTTCCCTCCGGCTCTTGGCGAGCCGCAGAGCCCGAAATGCCTCGTAAATGAAACGTGAAATCCTCTGTCGTTCTCCCCTCAGCGGGAAGGGGAGCAGAGCCGCATGCAAAGTGCAGCTGCATCCCCCCGAACACCTCTTGTCCTTCCTCATCCATTCCTTCCCACATCCCAGGGCTCGTTACCGCGCGAAGGCAGGGAGGGTTTTGCTGTTAAAACTGGTGCCCCTTCCCTCCCATCTGCTCCGTGCCTATTTCCAGTGTTTACCACGGAGCTGCTTCCCAGAGGAGCCGTATGGGATCCATAGGTATCCGCGCTGCTTCCAATGAAGCCCCTGTGGCAGAGCAGTGGCTGAAAAGCGATTCACGCCCAAAAGTAGGGAAAAAACCACTGCAGAACAGATAAAACCAATCAATCTTGCAGTGTTTGAGGTGATTCCCAAGAGCCTGGCAGGGAAGGGGAGCCGAACCCCTTTCAGGTTTCATGATGTGAGTGTGTGGAAAATGATTTTTTAGGGAGAAAACACTTTGATTTGTCTCCTGCGACTGTTGCTTTTTGCTGAGCTATCCAGGATGGATTTTAGCGCACAAATCCCACTCCAGCCCAGCAAAAGGAGGGTTTTCTTCTCCCGGGACACCTCGGCTGCTGCTGACACAATGCCGAGTGCTCTGGAGCCATAAAGGATCCCCAGAGCTGTGGGGCCAGCGAGGGTTAACGGGAGCAGATGTTGGCCGAGTCAATGGGCAGGCAAGAAAAGAACGGGGCACGTTCCGGGATAAATCCCACCTCCTCAACGCCCGCCCCGACGCGGCAAAGAGCAGCTGGAAGGAATAATGGATGAGCTGAACCAGGCGCTGGAATTCTCTGCAGAAATGCAGGAGCCAGAGTTAGAAAAGAGCTGCAGAGGCAGGCGAGAGGTGCCTCCGGTGGGACAGGCGGGGCGTGCCCGGTGCCTCCAGCCCTCCTGCCTTCCCACAGCCCTTTTCTCTAGGAAAACTCAGGGAAAACCAGCCTCCTTTGGACCTTCCCCTCTCCTTTAGCTGGGCAGGGTTGGGAAAAGTGCTGCCAGTGAAACCAAATCCTCCAGGTGTTCACAAACACTCTGCTCTGTCATCCCGAGGCTGCACATCATGGAATAATCCGGGATGGGCTGCAGGGGCAAAGCACAAAGGAAAATAAATGTGGATTTAGATCTTGAGGGCACGGTAAAATGGCTGGGACACCTGAGCTGCCTTTAAAAGACTCCAACAAAACCAGGGAGCAGCATCAGTTCCTGTCTTCCTCCTTTACCTTCTCCTTCTACTGTTTGCCTGAGGCCAAACCTTCAGGATGGAGTTATTCTCTCCTCGGGGTACTCATCCCGCTGGAAGATTTCATGGGAGACTGATACACCTGGAAAATACAAGAAAAATAGAGGAAATCGATGTTTATTTTTCCCCATTTTAAATCTCCCTTTTTGCTTGCTTGTATCCATATAAATAAATGTATCTGTGGTGAAAGGAGCAACTGTGAAAAACGTTGGCAAAAACGATGAGGACTGAGCTGATAAACCTGCTCTGCACGCTCTGGCAGAGGGAGGGGAGGGCTGGGCTGACATTTCTGATAGGAGAAAAGCAGGATCACTGAGCATGAGGCTGGAGGGAGATGAGAGGTCGCTGGGATGAAGCAACACCTGCCACCAGCAAAATCCACTCGGCCCCAACCTTCCCTGGCAGATGTTTGTCCAGCCTGCTGCAGAGAGCCTGGGCAGCCAGGGCTCCACAGCCTGCCTGGCATTCCTTCCCAGCCCCCTTCATCCCCACTCCACATCCCTTCCTTCTCTGGGTTTGTCCGTGCTGCTCTTGCTGATTGCTCCTGGCTGTGGAGAACGATTCACTGCCTCTGTAGAGCAGGGAGAAAACAGAAACACAAACCAGTCTGGATGCAGTTCTCAGCTCAGCTTTAAAACTCACCGCACCATTTTGAAGCAGAGTGCCACTGGCTCTGCACGAGGGATCTCCAGGCCTTTTCAGGAGAGTGGAGAACCCCTGGGAACCGTGCTGGATCCAGCAGGGACCTGGCAGCAAAGCTGTGCCAGCATGGAGCTCCTCAGCTGTCCTGGCAGGGCACCCCCGAGGTCCTGAGGATGGCAGTGAGCAGGGTGGGACTGAGGATGGCTGAGAGCCAGGGGGGATGGAAACCAGCATGGAAAGCACTGTCCCCTGTCCCAGACCCAGGTGTTGGGCTGCCTAGAGCCACTGCCCTCTGCCAGCTCCTCTGTGCCTCCCCATCCCTCACTCTCCTTGCTCCTTTGGCTGCCCCTTCTCCTCGTTTTGCCCCATCCTGCTTTTCCCCTCTCCCCAGGCTTTGCAGCACTTCCCACCTTCTTTTTTCCTGCCCTCTCCTCTCCCCACTGATCCATCTGTAGAACTCAGCAGCCTGAGGACAACAGAGCCCTTCAGAGATCCCCTTCTCCCCCACACCTGGATCACCATGCACACCTGGAGTTTGGAAGCTACAAAAAGAATCTCTGCATTTTCTCCCAAATCCTTGCTGAAATCTCCTCTTTTCCCACAGAGCCCCACCAGGTTTGGCTGGTCCTGTCTGCCCTGGCAGGCAGTGTTGTCTCACTGCTCCTCAGCCCACCAGATTGTCCCATCTGCTGTCTCTTGCCTCCATGTGAGATTCTCAGCTCTGACACCAGAGCTGCATTTTCACATTTTCACGCTGCATTTTTGTAGCTCCCGGCAAAAGGTGATGGAGACTCCTGGGTGCTCCTGCAGGATGGCTCCAGATTCCTTTGATAGATGCAAATTGCACACACAGATTGAACCACTGAGTTCTGGAGTGGGGTGGGTGGGAAGGGACTTAAAGTTCATCCCATTCCAGGGACACCTCCCACTGTCCCAGGCTGCTCCAGGCCCCATCCAGCCTGGACTTGGGCACTGCCAGGGATCCAGGGGCAGCCCCAGCTGCTCTGAGCAGCTGTGCCAGGGCTGGACAGCCCTTTCCTGAAGGGATTTCCCCAATATTCAGCCTGAACCATTGGCACAGCTTGAGGCTGCTCTCTCTTGTCCTGTCCCTGTTCCCTGGGAGCAGAGCCCGAGCCCCCTGGCTGTCCCCTCCTGTCAGGAGCTGTGGACTCCTTCAGACACTATTCCCACATCTCCCTGGCTCTCCAGCTCTCCCCACTGCCCACCACTCTTTCCTGGATCTCTCTTGCTTCTCCTGGACTTTCTCCCATGCCTTCCATCTCTCCTTACATGACCTGCCCCAAACTGGAGCTGCTCTTGCAAACCCTCAGCCATCCTCTGTGCTACCAAACAGCTCCCAGGTGGCTTCAGCTGGGTTCCACCAAACTGCTCCCAGGTGGCTTGAATTGGTTTTCTAAGCACTCCAGGATGAAGTTCTGAGAGCTGGAAGCACATCCACAGTCTGGATGTGCTGTTCAATATTCCCATTTTTACAAGAACCAGGATGAGGTTCTGAGAGTCAGAAGCAGTCTGGATGTGCTGTTCAATATTCCCATTTTTATAGGAACCAGGATGAGGTTCTGAGAGCTGGAAGCAGTCTGGGTGTGCTGTTCAATATTCCCATTTTTGCCATTGCTGCTCTCTCGGTGGCAGCACAGCACCTCATTATTGTGGTGGGCATCTGCTGGCACTTGGCACCTCTAAAGGCTGAGGGTTTTAAGAGGTTTTAAAACAAGCCAGTGAGTTCCCAGCCTCCTCTGCCAGCCGCCTTCCTCCTTCCCTGGGTCCAGACCAACGCTCCTCTGCTCATTCTCCTCCTGCTGATGGAGTCTTTTCTTCTCCTCCTTAATGATTCCTCCCTATTTCCATCTCAATTTGGCCTTTCTGATGTCTCCCCACATGCTTATGCTCCCCTTGTAACTGCCCTTAGTAATTTGACCCAGTTCCCACTTGCCATCAGCGTTTTCTCTCGAGCCTGAGGTCAGCGAGGAGCTCGTGGTGCAGCCAGGCTGGTTCCTGCTCCGGTTCCTATTGGGATGGCTCCTGTGTGTGCTGCTTGCAGCGTTCCTTTGAAGTCCCTCCAGTTTCCTTTACTCCTTTCACTTCTGATCCTGCCTCCCCCCAGATCCTGCTTCCCACTTCTCCAAACCTCTCAGTGTCCCTTGTCTTTATTTTTCCCTTTTCTCCACGAGGGGTGGGAGCTTGGCTGCCCCACGCTCAGCCTTGGCCCCTTTTCCTGCTGCCCTTGTGTCCCACGGCAGTCTCTGCTTGCTGGCCGTGCTCTGTCTGTCCCCTGCCCGTGGCACCAGTCAGCCCGGTGGTGGCAGAGGTGGCACAGAGCAGCTGCCGTGCCCACGGCCAGCCCAGCCCTCGCTGGCCTCAGCGGGCGCATGCCCAGCTCCTCGTTCCCACACTGGGCATTTTACAGGTCACAAAGTTAAGAGGATTTTGCTTTTCTCCTCTCTTTAAATCCAGCCTGGAGTGGGTTTAGTGCTGGAATGGCTCCCTGTTACAGCCAGGCTGTGGGTGATGAGCAATTGGGATTTCCCAGCACTAAACACTGGGGTGGGATCCCCTGGTGCTTCCTGGCTGCACAACACCAGTGACAGCCCCTCCCAGGCAGGAGGGACACTGGGATGTCACCAGAGCTGCCCCAGGAGCTCCCCACAGCGACCCTCTGGCTCACTGGGAATCATCCCGGGGTTCCCCACACAGGGCTCCTGTGCTGGGTCAGCAGAGCTGCTCCCAGGGATGGTCCAGAAGGGTTTGGGGATGGTTCCTCAAGCCTGACCCTCCTTCCCTGGGAGCTGGAGGTGGGATCCACCCCACCAGTGTGGCTGTGTGTGACTGGAGCCAGGCTGTGCTAGGGTGGAAGATGGGGCACAGAAGCACCAGGCAAGGGAAGGGACACAGCCTGCCTCATCTCCCAAAAATCCACCAAGGGAAAGGGTGTGGGGCCAGCCCTCAGGCAGGGAAATGTCCTCAGAGGTGTCCAGGAGGGGACAAGGGACAGGCATGGCACTGCCAGCTCCTGGCACCAGAGAGGGGCAGACCAAGCTGTAATCCCAGCAGAGCAGTGTCCAAAGGTGTCTGGCACAGTTTGGGGTGTGTGGGGGCTGACAGGGACCACTGAGCTGCTGCCACCTCCTTCTCCAGCCCCTCATGCTCCTGGGCAGCAAAGAGAGCTGGAAGGAAAAATGGATGAGCTGAACCAGCTGAGCCATGGTGAATCCAGACACTTGGCTGGTGAATCAAGGTCTGGTGGGGGAGTTGGGACTTCTGGCCATTGAGTCAGGACTCAGCAGTGATGGGGACTCTCAGCTGGAGAATGTGGATTCAGACCATGAATGTGGACTCTTGGTTGGTGAACGGGGACCCTGGGCTGGTGAAATGGGCCTTGTTTGGTGAATGAGAACCCTGGGTTGGTGAACTGGGCACCATTTGGTGAATGGGGACCCTGGGTTGGTGAACTGGGCACCATTTGGTGAATGAGAACCCTGGGTTGGTGAACTGGGCACCATTTGGTGAATGGGGACCCTGGGCTGGTGAACTGGGCACCATTTGGTCAATCAGGACCCTGGGCTGGGGAACTGGGCACCATTTGGTGAATGGGGACCCTGGGTTGGTGAACTGGGCACCATTTGTGAGTCAGGACTCACCCAGTGAATCCCAGCTCCGGATATTTTGTCTCGGGCAGCCGGAGCCTGTCAAGGGAAGAAAGGCTCCTTGTCTCGGGGTCGTGGCTCTGCTCCTGTTCTGTGTCTGGGAGAGAAAAGAGGACGGTGGAGAGAGGAGGGCAGCCCCGCTGCCCGTGCCAGCTCCCTTCCCGCAGCCCGTGCCAGCCCTGGCTGCCCACAATGGGCCCATCTCCCCTCCCAGCCAACCAGCCAAGCATTGAAATTTAATAGCTCTGGCCTCTCTGCGTCCCATGATTAGGCCTGTGATTAAAGCCCATGTGTTGCTTTGCTCGCTGGAGTCAAATTCCTGCTCTGCAGGGCCGGTGCGGGCAGCTCAGGGCGCCTGCTCCCTGCCCTGTGCCGTGCCCAGCTGCTCCCCGCCCTGTGCCGTGCCCAGCGGGCATGATCGAGCCCTCGGACAGCACCGGGCGCCCCGAGCCTCGCTGCTCCCTCCCCTGGGACAGGCAGAGGGGATGAGAGCTGGGCTGAGCTGGGCTGAGCTGGGCTGGCAGCCCCGGGGCAAACGGAGACACAGCGAGGGATACTGAGCCCAGGGCAGGAACGGAGGCTGTGCCCTCCCGGGGCAAGCAGGGGCACACCAGGAAGGTGAGTAGGGTCTGAGGGAGCAGCCTGGGGGAGTGATGGGCTCAGAGCAATGCCCCAGGGTGGGGGACACAGGGACAAACCCCCCAGTGCTCCCAACCTGGGCACGAGCATCCTTAAACCTGCTGGAATCCTTGTGCCCCACTTTGGTCCTGAATCCCACCCCCTGCAGCCCGTGGGGGTGAGCAGCTGGAGCTGAGGATGGCTCCTGAATCCAGGGCTCCTCTGGGTCACCCCTCACGGCCCTGAAACAGAGGAGCCACTGCCTGGCTTTGCAGAGGGGACTGTCCCACCACTGCCACCGGCCACGCCGGGCTCCTTGGGAGGGACAAACACAGCTGGGGAGGGAACGTGGGCACCACTCCAAGGTGGCACCTCTGTGTGGCACGTCCAGGATGGATGGGCTGTGCCAGGCTTGAGGGTCTGTGCCATGTTACCCTCAGCTCCGTGGTGACACTGTGCACGATGTGCTGTGATGGTGTTACCTGCAGTGACACCATCCACGATGGATGGGGCTGTGCTGGGATGGAGGGGCTGTGCTGTGCCAGCCTCACCTGCAGTGACACCATCCACAGTGGGTGTGCTGTGCCAGTGTCACCTGCACAGTGACACAATCCGTGATGGATGGGCTGTGCTGTGTCACCCTCACCTCCATGGTGGCACTGTCGCCAGTGTGCTGTGCCAGCCTCACCTCCATGGTGGCACTGTCCCCAATGTGCTGTGCCAGCCTCACCTCCACCCTGTGACACTTGGTGACACCACGGGCAGTGTCTCCCCGGGCAGTGTCCAGCTGGACAGACCCACAGGCACCGTGAGGGAGGATCCCAGTGAGGAGCAGATGGATTCCAGGTCCCACCAGCCCTGGCTGGGCTCCCTCCTTGGCTGCCCCACCCCACTCCGTGTGTCCCTGCACCCCACCTCTCTGAGTCCCTCCAAGGGCACCTGGGCATGGAGGATGGCCGTCCCCATGCTGCAGTGCCCCTTCTGCCCTGCCTCACTCTGGGATTCCCAATCCCCTCCAACATCCCTGTCCTCACACAGCTGTTTCTTCTCCTCATACACGAGCACAGATCCTCTCCTGTCACAGCGATGCCCATCCCACTCCAGCTCCCTTTCCCTCCCTCCCATCCCACGGGAAGCTTATGCCCAGCTCTGCCCGTGCCAGGACATCCCTCCTGTCCTCGGGGTTTGCTCAGACATCAGCATCTCCTCTCTGCTCCACCAGCACATCACACTTTCCATTGCAGTGTCACATTCCCAGAGCTTTATCCATGCCTTTACCTGTCCTAGAGCTCCCGTCCTCATCCCAGCCTTTCCCTTGCAGTGTCACATTCCCAGAGCTTTATCCATGGTTTTACCTGTCCTAGAGCTCCTCTCCTCATCCCATCCTTTCCCTTGCAGTGTCACATTCCCAGAGCTTTATCCATGCCTTTACCTGTCCTAGAGCTCCTGTCCTGCGCTGGAAGGGGCTGGCAGAGACCAAACCCGCCGCTTTGTTGCAGCAGTTCGTGGCGGGGTGATGGAAATGCTGCAGCCAGGGGGAAGCTTTGAGGATCCCACACCGTGCCCGCTGGGATCGGCTGCCGGCTCCCGCCACCGCTCCTCGTTCGTAATCTCCCCAGCAAGCCGAGAATTGATCATTCAGCGGCTCCCAGAACGCCTCGGGACACCCGTGCCCGCGGGGCTGCGGCTGCCCCGGCCCGGAGAGCGCCGGCCGCGCCCCGAGGTGCCGCAACCCTCGCTCCGGGAGTGATGGATGGATGGATTCGTGCCCTCTGTCCAGGGAACCCCGAGCGCTGGCACGGGGTTGAATGCCAACCCAGGAGAGATCGGCTCCTGCTGGAAGCAAGAGGGAGCCACGAGGGGAGGGCGGTGGCAGTGCTGGGGTCCCTGGGGAGATCCCTGTGCCATGCTCCATGCCAGGGGATGGCCGCAGGGACCTGACCAAAGCCACTGGGACGGTGGCACCGGTTCTCCTGCACGCAGATGAGAACTGGGAGCTGGGGGGGATAACCCTCGGAGGGGATAACCCTGGGATAACCAAATCCCATCCTGGGCAGCTCCACTGAAGAGCCTGTTGGAGCAGGAGTGGCTGGGAGCCATCACCCCGTGTGCAGCCACGTCGTCTGTGGGGACCTTATGGGGACAGGGATGGAGCAAAAACCCCGGAGCAGCCCAGGCACCTCCACCAGACATCCCGGGGTGTCCCTGCTGCTCCCAAGCGTGTGCAGGGTGGCAGGATGAGCTGCATCCCCGGCCTGGCAGAGGCAGGAAAGTGCCTGGAGAGGGTGACAAGGGGGGACCAGGCACCCAGCACCCCCGGGTGACGCTCAGATGGGACCCTGTGGAAGCAGGGACTCAATCCCTGTCGGGAGACATGAATGGCCGTGTGGGGAGATCGCAGGCACCGGCAAGAGGCTTAACTTTAAAAAAAAAAAAAAGGTTTATTTATTTCAAGATGTTACTTTTTTTTTTTTCACCTTTTTTGTCGTTTTTACCTGTATTTCAAAAAAAGTGGGGCAAAAGTACAAAAAAAGTCAGTTGCGGGACGGCAAAGGTTTAGAAATCACAGCGCGGAACGAACCCAAGCGAGAAACACGGAGCACGAACCAAACACCCCCACGACACGGCCGAATTATGACTGGAATTTTTGTTTTCCTCGGTACAAAACACACCAAAGCATGCCACGGAGCGGGAGGGACGCGGGGCGGGAGGAGAGGCCGCGGTTCGGGGCAGCCCGAGCCCGGCTCCGGCCCCGCCGCCGCCCCGGCCCCGCCGCTCACGTCAGGTTGTTCTGGAGGCAGTTCAGCTCCCCCACGTCCTGCTCCCCTTTGCCGCCGTCGTGCTTGGGCGACGTCGAGTTGTGGATGTTGAACGGCTCCTCGTCCTTCAGGCAGGATTTCAGCGAGTCCTGCAGCTTGTGGGGAGCGCTGGGATCGTCCTGCGGGACAGAGGGGGGTCAGGGCAGGGCCGGGATGGGGCGAGCCCCAGTGAGGGCACCCATGTCCCGCTGACCCCTTGCAGGGAGCCACTGGGGGGACAAATGTCCCCTCCCAGCCCAGATGGCGGCACGGGGACACCGCGGTGCTCGCAGCACAGGGACAGGGTCCGACCCCCCCGCGGTGACGCCGTCCCCCAGCACAGCCTCCCCACCTCGGCTCCCAAAGCGCCCAGGAGCTGTGCCAGCCTAGGAGCCCGTGCCAGCCTCGGGCACAGCATCCCCCGGGCCATCCGCCCACCGTCCCCGCCCGGTTCCCGTCCGCAGCCCGGCGCATCGCCCCGTCCCCGCGACAAGCAGCCACTCGCGGCGCTTGGCAGGAGCCCAGAGGGGCTGGCTTTATTGCGGTTCCTCAGCGTACAGCCCGTGCCCCCGCGCCGCTGGCAAAGCCGGGCACGCCTCTTCCAGACATCCCCCCGCCGCAGCATCCTCCGCTCCGGGCCGGGCCCGCACCCCCGCACGAGCACCGGCACCGGGCTCCGGCTGTGGGCGGCGGCTGCGCCCGCACGGTCCCGCTGTGGGCAGGGCAGGGCAGGGCAGGGCAGGGGGAGCCTGCCAGGCCAGGCCGGGCCGGGCCGGGCCGGGCCGTGGTGGTTCCGGTGCTGCCGGTGCCACGCGGAGAGCGGCAGACGGACGGGGACACCCAAGGGCCGGCGTCACACAGGGACAGGATCCCCATCTCCTGGGCAGTGACCTCCGGCCAGTCCGGAGCTGGTGCCATTGGCTGCAGGATCCCTCCAAAAACCCCTTTCCGGGGGGTGCTGACCCTGCTGGCCCCTCCTCATCCTCGCAGTGCAGCTGCGTGCCAGGCCCCGTGTGCCGAGCCCTCCAGCTCCGGAGGGACGGGGGATGAGCCGGGGAGCGGCACCGAGCTCATCCCGAGGCGCATCCTCTCGGCAGCGGGAGGGAGCCGGCCCCGGAGCCTCCTGCCAGGGCGGCTAGGGCTGCTAAAGGCGGTCGCAAGACGGGGAACACCGGCCGTGGGTGGGGGAAGGCTAAAGGGACCTACGCTCCTCCTCCGGCTCCGCAAAGCCCTTCGCTTCTCTCTGTTCCGAGTCGAAAGACAGCAGGTTGGATCCCGGGGATGCCGGGGGTGCAGCCCAACCACGGCAGCACCCGGAGCGTGTCACTCTCCAGCACCCGCAGCCAGGGAGCACCGCCTGCCCCGCTGTCCCCTCCCTGAACACCGGCACGGCCACCCCCGCCACCCTCACACGCAGCCAAAGCCATCGGCAGCTCGGGATGGCGGCTCCCGGGGAGCCACACAGGCAGGAGGGGACGGGGAAGGGACGGGGGGTGACACTGCCCCCTGCCTGGCCTCGGCCCAGGCTCGGCCGGCGGGGACCCAGCAGCGAGGGGACAGAGCTGTGACCATGGCAGGACGGGGACAGGAGGGCAGCGCTGGGATCATGGAGGGGTCAGGGGTCACCAGACAGAGGGACAGGGATGGGACAGGAAGAGGGACGGGGGGACGGTGCCACACAGCTCCTTACGTTTGGGTGGGAGCCCTCGGCGATGGTGGACAGGGAGAAGTTGTCGTTGTGCAGCTCGGACGGGGTGCGGTATCTGCGGGGCCGGGAGAGCAGGGTGAGAGCAGGACCCCCAGACCCGCCCGCCTTTTGGGGTGACCCTGGTTTGGGGTGGGGGTAACTGCTCCCAGCACTGAGGTCTGGGGGGGTAAATGTCCCCAGGGATGGAAGTCTGGGCTAAATACCCCAGATCCAAGGGCTTTGAGGGATAAACCTTCCCTGCTCTGGGGCTTTGGGGTTTTGTACCCCCAGATCCAAGAGCTTTGGAGGGATAACTCTTCCCTGCTCTGGGGGTTTGGGGTTTGGTACCCTCAGCTCTGAGGATTTGGGGAGCCAAATGCCTCCAAGTCTGGGGGGGATTGGGGACTCAGTACACCCAGAGATGGAGGTCTACAGGCTTAAATGTCCTGAACTCTGGAGGTTTGGGGACTAAATGTCCCCAGGGATTGAGCTGGGGCTAAAGGAGCCCAGTGTGACATTTTGGGGGACTCAGTGCCCCCAGCTCTAGGGTTTTGGGGGTAGCTGGGCTCTGGGCAGGAGAGCGGCCAGGGCAGCCCGGGGCAGGGCTGGAGAGGCAGACCCGGGAGCTGGCACGGAGCCTCCCTGCTAATTACACTTGGCATTTCCAAACACTAATTAACAGCTCATTAGGGACCGGGCTGGGAAGGCTCCCTCCTCCCCGCTCCAGGAGCTGGCCAGCAGCGGCCGGGCCGGGGGGGTGACCCCAAACCCTTCCCCGTCACCCCCCAGCCCTGTCCCCAGCCGGAGCGTCCCCGATGGCCGCCCCGCCGCTGTGCCCAGCTCCCAGCGAAGCAGATTAACTGGTGCCAGTCAGGAGCGGCTTTGAGGGATTAACCGCGGAGCAGGAGCCGCGTCCCCCGCCTCCGGCAGCTCTCCCACCCACCGTCCCCGCGTCCCCAGCGGCACCGGCGGTCCCGGTGACACCAGCAGGGCAGGGCTGTGTGCGTGGGGCTGGCCCGGGGCGTCCCCGTCACTCACTTGGTCTTGCGCAGTTTGCTGTTCTCCGTCTTGAGCAGGTAGAGCTTCTTGGCGAAGAACACGGTGAGCATGAAGAGCAGCAGCACCACGAGCGCGGCCGAGCCCACGGCCACGCACATCACCTGGAAGTCGGTGACGATGGACTCGCAGCGCGTGCCCTTGTGCCACGTGTAGTCCTGCGTGTTGCACCTGCCGGGGGACGCGCTCAGAGGCAGCCCCCGCCCCAAAACGCGTCCCCCGCCCCAAAACGTGCCCGGAGCATCCTCGGGGGATGCGGTGTTTGTACCTCCGGGGGGGTCTGGGGGCATGGGATGAGCGGGTGACACCCGAGGGGGTGACACCGAGCGAGATGGGGACACTGGAGCAGCCGGGAGCGGGGTCGGGGTCTCCGGACGGTGCTGGCGCCCCGCACCAGCGGCTCCCAGCCCCGGCGGGAGCAGGGAGGGGTCCCCGCGTCCCCCCGGGCGCGGTGCCAGCCGCGGGGCACACCCGGTGCGTGCGGCACAGCCGGCGTCGCCTCCCGGCGCAATCTGCCGGGCCCGATTAGCGCGGCCGCCCCGCAGGCTCGGCCCTGACCTAATTCCTGGGCAGCCGCCGCCCGGGGCCAGGGAAACCCCCCTGCGTCCCGGGAATGGGGCTGCGGGGCACCCAGAGCCCGGGAACGGGGTGGGCAGGGGCTGGAAAAGGTGCAGAATGGAATGAAAAAGGATGGAAAGACTGGGAATGGGGTGTCAGGGGCATGGAGAGCCCAGGGATGGAGCACAGAGGATGGAGAGCCCAGGGATGAGGAGCACAGAGGATGGAGAGCTCAGGGATGAGGATCACAGAGAATGGAGAGCCCAGGGATGAGGAGCATGGAGGATAGAGAGCTCAGGGATGAGGAGCATACAGTATGGAGAGCTCAGAGTGGAGCACAGAGGATGGAGAGCCCAGGGATGAGGAGCATGGAGGATGGAGAGCTCAGGGATGGAGCACAGAGAAGGCAGCACCCAGGGATGGAGCACAGACAATGGAGAGCCCAGGGATGGAGCACAGAGAATGGAGAGCTCAGGAATGAGGAGCATGGAGGATGAAGAGCCCAGGGATGAAGCACAGAGAATGGAGAGCTCAGGGATGGAGCACAGACAATGGAGAGCTCAGGGATGGAGCACAGACAATGGAGAGCTCAGGGAGGCAGCACGGAGGATGGAGAGCCCAGGATGAGGAGCATGGAGGCTGCAGAGCCTGGGAATGGAGTGCATGGAGAGGAAGACTCCAAGGATGGGGTGCATGGAGGATGGAGAGATGGGGCACACAATGGATGGGAACACTGAGAATGCCAGGCCAGGAGGATGGAGAGCCCAGGGATGGGGCAGAGGGAATGGAGAGCCCAGGGATGAGGTACTTGGGGCAGGACAGACCAGGAATGAGGTGAAAGGGGTGGAGAGGGCAGGAATGGGTTGCAGGAGATGGAAGCACTGGGAATATGCATGGGTGGTGGACAGCCCAGGGATGGGTACAGGGGGATGAAGAGCCCAGGGATGGGTACAGGGGGATGAAGAGCCCAGGGATGGGTACAGGGGAATGAAGAACCCAGGGTTGGAATGCATGGAGCAGGGAGAGACTGGGAGTGGGGGTGCACAAGGGCTGGAAGGACTGGGAATGAGATACATGGGAATGGAGAGCCTGGGGATGGGGTGCAGGGCATGGGAACACTGGGGATGGGGTATGGTGAGCCCAGGGATGGGGTGTAGGGGATGGAGAACCCTGGGATGTGGTGTAGGGATAGTGAGCCCCAGGATGGAGTGCAGGGATGGTGAGCAGGGAATGGAGAACCCTGGGATGGGGTGCAGGGGATGGTGAGCCCAGGGATGGGATGCAGGGATGGTGAACCCAGGGATGGCGAGTTCAGGACTGAAATGCAGGGATGGTGAGCCCCAGGATGGTGAGTCCAGGGATGGGGTGCAGGGATGGCGAGCCCAGGGATGGCGAGCCCCACACCGCAGCCCGCCGGGCCCCGTTCCTTACCGGCAGAAGGCCCCGTGGCTCTCCACCAGGTAGCACTGGCCGCCGTTGTGGCAGTAGCTGGGGACGAGGTCGCAGAGGGAGCGGCAGGAGCTGTTGTGCCGCACGTACCCGCTCCGGCACTCGGAGCCGTTCTCGGGCGGGCCCCGCTCCCCGG
>JAWWEY010000115.1:514053-526519 GCA_035582745.1 Loriotus luctuosus
CCCTTCAGGCCCTGCCAGGGGCTCTGAGCTCTCCCTGGAGCTTCTCCTCTCCAGGGGAACATTCCCAGCTCTCCCAGGCTGGCTCCAGCTCCCTGTGCTGGTGGCTCTGGGGCAGCTCTGCACTGGGGTCTCACTGAGGGGCAGAATCTCCATTTCCTGCTGCCCACACTGGGGATCAGCCCAGGGCATGGCGGGGTCTCTGACCACTCCCTCAGCTACCAGCATCCCCAAACTGGATCCCAAAGTCCATCCAATGGATCCCAAAGTCCATCCAATGGGACCCAAAGCCCATCCATGGGATCCCAAAGTCCATCCATGGGACCCCAAAGCCCATCCAATGGATCCAAAGCCCCACCCATGGGATCCCAAACCCCACCCATGGGATCCCAAACCCCACCCATGGGATCCAAAGTCCATCCAATGGATCCCAAAGCCCACCCATGGGATCCAAAGCCCACCCATGGGATCCCAAAGCCCACCCAATGGATCCCAAAGCCCACCCATGGGATCCCAAACCCCACCCATGGGATCCCAAAGCCCATCCAATGGATCCCAAAGCCCATCCAATGAATCCCAAACCCCACCCATCCTTCTCTCCTCACTCCAGCTCTGCCCAGCCCGGCCTCGGCAGCTGCTCTGACCATGAAGATTTGAAGCCTGTAAAAAGATAACTTCCAAACCTGACATTCATGATTTACCAGTTTCTGTGCATCCTTCAGGAAAATGATCTTCAGGATGAGGAGAAATGACCATTGCTGGAATGCAAAGATCCAAGAGCTCCTTCCCTTTTCTTCCTGTCCCAGGCAGGAGCAGCTCCAAGGAGCCCTCAGGAGGAGGTTCAGCAGGAGACCCCAGCCCTGGAGACCCCCCAGCCTGTCCAAGGACAATTCCCAGCAACAATTCCCAGCTCTTCCCACACACAGAGGCAAAGGAGACTTCACAAACTCCACAGGCTTTGTACAAAAACCGCTTTTTTTTGCTTTTATTTCACAAAATTGGGTGGCTGCTGCAGGAATCAAACCGGCCCTATACAGAGATCAGGTGAAAAAGTGGGCACAGGGATTATTTATACAGAAACAAAACAGAGTCCAGGACCCAGGTCCTCGGCAGGATCAGCACTAGGACAGTAAAAAATAGTCCCCACCTGGATCCTGGGAACTGCTCACGCTAAAAACAACCTGAGGTTACTCTAAACTGGACTAAGGGCTGCACCAGAAATCCCACGCTCACCCCAAAGAGCCTGGAGGGGAAGGAAGCCTTGGGAAGGGGAATGGGAAGGCCCCTGTGCTGGAAGACCTGGCAAAGCCTGAATTTTTAAATGCTGGAAGTGGTTCTGGAGGTTCCAGAGGTTTTGGGAGCCTCTCTCCAGCCCAACCTGGACAAAAGCCACCCCTGAAGTCAGGGAGCAGCACCCAGACCCTCGGCAGGGAAACCCCAAACGCTCCTGGGCCAGGAGAGGGCAGAGAACCCGAACCACGGGCAGAAAAGGACTTTTTGCAGGACTTTTCCCCAGGCAGCCTGGAGCTGTGCAGCAGCAGCTCTGGAGTGCTCCCAGACCTGCCAGGCCTGCTGCAGCTGCCCTGGGGTGACAGGAGCTGTCCCAGCTGCTGCCCTGGCTGTCCAGAGGTAGTTCTGCCATTCCCATCCCAGCCATCCCAACCCAATCCCAAATTCTAGCACTTCTTCGCTACCTACTTTAATTTTTTTTTTTGTTTGTTTTCTTCATTTTAAAAAGTACAAAGTATATGCTCCAAAAAGAGGGACTAAAAACGGGGGGGTTATTCCTCAGTTGGCTACTGCACCAAACTACTCAGGGAAGGTCCAACTACCACCTCCAAAGGCAAAGGAAAGGTAAAAACTGGAGCAAGAGAACTCCTACCATTGAGTGGTTTTATTCTGATTGATTCACTCCTGGTTTCACTGCCATGGATCAATATTTCCTGTAATAAGTTAGAGGCAGCTGTGGCTGCAGCCACCAGGAATCCCTGCAGGCAAAGCTGCTGGGCTGTGCCTCTCCTGCTCTGCCCCAAGCTCTGCTTTGGCCTCTCCTCTCAGTGCTCTGCTGTGCCCAGAGACCCCAGAACACCCAATCCCCCCGGGGTGGGCACGTCCTAAAGCTCAGCTCCTGCCCTAAAACCTGGGCTGTTCCACCCTGCAGGAGAAGCCCAAAGCACCAAGAGGAAGGAAAAACCAGCGTGGAGCTCTGCAAGGCAAGCAGGCTAAGGGGCAAAGGACTTCCCAGCAGCAACGTGGAGACACTCCTGGCACCCCCAGCTGCAGCTGTCCCTGGGGACACCGAGCTCTGGGGGCTGCAGGGGGACAGGGGACACCAACCGTGCCACCAACCGTGCCAACCGTGCCCACGGCCGGGAGGGGAGGGGACGCCTCCCCAGGGACAGAAGGGAACTGAGGAATTCTCGTTTGGTCACCACTCCGCTGCTGTGGGAGCTCCTGCTCCTCCTCCGGGGCTGCCTTAGGGAGCGGCTGCGGCGGGCGGGGCCCCGGCCGGGGGTGGGGTCACTCCTTCGGCGGGGGGCGGGGGCTGCGCCGGGCCGGGGTCTGCGGGACACAACCGGACAGTCAGGGACACAACGGGACAGTCAGGGACACAATGGGGACAGGGGGGGACACAGCCGGACAGTGAGGGACACAACGGGACAGTCAGGGACACAACGGGACAGTGAGGGACACAATGGGGACAGGGGGGGACACAGCCGGACAGTCAGGGACACAACGGGACAGTCAGGGACACAACCGGACAGTCAGGGACACCATGGGACAGTGAGGGACACAACCGGACAGTGAGGGACACAACCGGACAGTGAGGGACACAACCGGACCGTCCGGGACACAGCCGGACAGTGAGGGACACCATGGGGACAAGGGGGGACACAGCCAGACAGTCAGGGACACAGCCGGACAGTGAGGGACACAGAGGGACAGGGAGGGACACAACGGGGACGGGGGGTACAGGGAGGGACAGTGAGGGACAGCAGGAGGACAGGGAAGGACAGTGAGGGACAGCAGGAGGACAGGGAAGGACAGGGAAGGACAGGGAGGGACACAACGGGGACAGCAGGGGGGCTGCGCCAGGCCGGGGTCTGTGGGGACACAACGGGACAGTCAGGGACAGCAGGGGGACAGGGAGGGACAGGGAGGGACACAAAGGGGACAGTGAGGGACACAACGGGGACAGCAGGAGGGGCTGGACACAGAGAAGGGACACAACGCCCGCGTGTCTCCAGGCCATGGGACACACAGTCTGTCCAAGGGCAATTCTTGCAGCCAGCACCCAGGAATGGCTCCTGAAGCTCTGCTGCACCTTCAGTTTGCTTTTCCACCAGCCAGCACCACATGGACTTGGTGAAAGAGCAACAAACTCCCACATTTTTATGGACAAGATGCTGGGGATGCAGCTCAGCAGCTGGCAAACCCATGCCAAGCAACTTGAAGAGCTGGAATTGGCACCTCTCACCTGCCAGTTCTGTGTTGAGCCCAAATTACAGCTCTTGTCTGTTTAAAACAGATGGAACAATAGGTTTGGTATCAACAGAGGCTGCTCCTCCCTCTGAAGGATGGATGTAGGTTAAAGCAGAGCAATCCACAGATGCAGTGAGGAAGGGAGGAAGGAGGGTACAGAGGGCCAGCCTCGTGCCCAGAGAGGAGATGCTAATGGAACATGACTGACTTGTTTAGCAGGGGAGGAAAAAAGGAGAAATGAAGGGAAGGGAGGAGAGCAAACAGGAATACAACCTGACACAAGACATTCCCGGTGGTAAAGGCTCGGGGAAAAGGAGGGAAAAGTAAGGCTGGGGAGCAGAGAACAGGAGCAGTGCCCAAGCAGAAATAGCACAGAGCTCTCCTGCTGGGGCTGGGAACGCCCCTGAGTCACAGCTCACAGCAGCTCCTGCTGCTGAAGCCAGAATCTAAAGGGCTTTTCCCAATTATTTTTTGGGAGAGGTGCTACAAGTGATGGCAATTCCTGCTCGTCTGGTGAGAACCACGCTGAGCATTTTGGGGTGAGGATTGCTGAGCAGCAGCTGGGCCAGGCTGCAATTAATAATGGCAAATTTATTGAGGAATTCCTGACGGAGAGCTCCTCAGTCACTCCTCCCTGTGCCAGGCTGTCTGCTGCCTTCTGGACTTGGCCACACTCTCACTCTCATTCAAGCAACTCCCACACCATGGCTCCTGATCCAGCTGCTTTTTTGGCTGCCATAAATCAACTTCAATTTTGGAGGCACTGATTTCATACTGGGAATGTTCTTTACATGGTTTATCCTCTCCTTCTTCCTAACCATGATTTTCATGCTCCAATTCCAGGGTGCCAAGTTTTCAGTATGGAATTATTGAACTGGATCCTACTCTGACCTCAGCTATTTAGAAACTACAGTTAATTCCTGACCCTCCACTAAAGTCAGGAGAGGCTTTTGATCATCACCACCAAGCCTCTGTATGGTTATAAATAAAATAAGGGATGTTATAAATAAAATAAATGACAATGGGATGTGTTGGGATGCCCAGAGGGCTGAGGAGCACTTAAAGCTTCCAGCACATCCCTGGCAGCACTGTGGGGCTGGCAGCATGCTCAGATCCTGATATTCCCAGGAAACAGGGCTTTGTAGGGCAGGGGAGCCCAGGACCATCCCAGTGTGCTCAGATCCTGCTATTCCCACAGGAACCAGGGGTTTGTAGGGCAGGGGAGCCCAGGACTATCAGGATTGTCCCTTTCAGGCTGCACTTGCACATTCCATTGGGGGCTGCCAGGGGGTTTGCAGGGCAGGGGAGCCCAGGACTACCAGAATTACCCATCCTTTTCAGGCTGCACTTACACAGATCCCACTGTTCCTGCAGGAACCAGGGGTTTGCAGGGCAGGGGAGCCCAGGATTATCCATCCCACCCCATCCCTGCAGTCAGGCTGCACTTACACATTCCACTGGGGACAGCTGAGGGGTTTGGAGGGCAGGGGAGCCCAGGACTAGCAGAATGACCCATTTCAAGCTGCACTTACACATTCCGTTGGGGGCGGCCAGCGGCACTCGCGGCCCCAGCAGGTTGCCGCCCATCGGGGCCATGCCGGGCGGGGCCGCCCCGCCGCCGCCGCCGTGGATGCTGGCAGGGATCATCCGGCCCGGCAGGGGCTGGCCCGGCAGCAGGGAGCCGGGCAGCTGGCCTGCAGGGAGGGACAGACACGGCCTGAGGCCCGGCAGGGACAGGCAGCAGCGCTGTGCCCCCAGTGTGGCACTGCCCTGGGGCACAGGCGGCTCCAGGCGGGCTCCACACCCCAGCAAACAGGGGTTCAGCAGGAGACACCAGCCCTGGAGACCCCCCCAGCCTATCCAAGGGGGAATTCCCTTCTCACCCCCCAGCACAACCCCGGGAAATGCTGCTTCACCCCCCAGGAAATGCCTTCTGACCCCAGCACACCCCCAGGCAGGGCCAGGGGCACCTGGAACCTCTCCAGAAGGGAGAAGTGTGAGACAGCACAGGCAAAGCCAGCGCTGGCACTGCAGGCAGGAAGGGCATCCATGGAATCCAGGTACTCAGAAGCAAATGCAGTAACAAGGCAGCAGAGGAAGAGCCCTGATGGACAGGAGCAGCCAGGAAGCTTCCTCATGGATAAATTTGGTGGGAGAACTGAAATCATACAGTCAAAACTGAGCTGCACAGGAATCCCTGCCATCATTCCCTGCTCTGCTGTGAGGGAGGATCCAAGGTTCCTCCTCACAAACCAGCTCTGTGAGAGACCTCCCTGCTCCAGGGAAGGAACAGGTTTCCCATGCTTTAAAACCTCACTTGAGGGATGGTTTGGCACAATCCAATTCCACTTCCTTCATCACACTTGCATGGAGGGACAGTATTTTAATGGGACAGGGATGGGAGCAGCTCCTTCCCCTAACCCCAGGCAAAGGGGGAAGGACCTGAGAGCCAAAGGGGCTCCAGGAGAGCTGGAGAGGGACTTGGGACATGGGACAGGACCCAGGGAATGGCTTCTCACTGCCAGAGGAATGGGATATTGGGAAAATCATCCAGTTCCAAGCTCCCAAAGACTCAGGAGATATTCACAGCTACAAGGGGTGTCATTCACTGGCAAAATAAAGGGAATAAAAATATAAAAACTGGAACAATACAGCCGTGTTTGAGAGGCCCAGGAAAGGTGGGAACTGAGAAATTCCCAGCCTGGGAGCTGCCACCTGACAGGAGCCTCAATAATTTGGCCATCCCTGAACACCACAGGCCTACGAGATCCTCTCTCACTAATGAAGTGATTAATATTAAAATCCCTCTTCTGAAACACCTGAAGCTGAATCAGACTTTATTACACACTGAGTGGCTTCAGTGAAACTCCAGCACTGGGCAAGAATTCCTTCAGGGAAAGGTTGCCAAACCCACAGGGACGTGAAGATTCAAGGATGTTTTATATGCAAATCAACCCCAGCTGAGCTAAAACCACCACTGAACAGAAACGAAATCTACTTTATAAAGTGTCTTCTCTTCATAAATGCAAAGTGTGCCCCATCCCTGGCAGTGTGCAGGGCTTGGAGCAGCCTGGGACAGTGGGAAGTGTCCCTGCCATGGCAGGGGTGGCACTGGATGATCCTTAAGGTCTCTTCCAACCCAAATCAACCCCAAATGTCCCAGCAATGCTCACTGGGCAGCTCCCACCTCCCTGGGCCATGGAGTGTCCCAAGCTTTTTTCCCTGTTAAACCTTGGAGGCTTAAAACCAAGCAGCTGAAGCTGTGCAGAAGCTGAGAAGCTCCTCTGTGTGGGGCTCTGGCTGCCCATTTTTTCCCTTCCTGACACAGAATGCAACACTTCTTTCAAAATTAGCTGAGGGAGCTGGCAGAGGAACGAGCCCATCCCATCCCAGCTCCAAAGCACCCAGCTGAGAGCACCCAGGCACTGACCCCATACTGAGTGGGATTAACCAGGGGAAACCACTGCTGCCACCACAGCACAAGCACAGCCCTGCTCCCACAGAGATGCTTTCATTTTTTTCCAAGAGAAAGCGCTCCAAGACAGCGGCTCAAGCAGAAAATGTGCAAGTGTGACCTACATAGGGGGGAGAGCTGAGGAGCAGCAGCTGCAGGAAGAGATCCAGCCCAAAGGTTCAACACAACGAGATTTAGCTGACTGGAAACCCCTCACACGGAGGGGCAGGGCAGGTTTGCCTTCCCCTGCTGCCAGGGCAGCTCCACAGCCCAGGGAAACGGGCAGGAGCTGCCTTCAGAGGCTCTCCCAGGTATTTATCTCCATTAAAAAGCCTCTCCCTCTATTAAATCAGCACTTGAGGAGCACTGGGCTGATAAGCAGCCAGAGGGGTTTTGTTTTGATGCATGAGGCTTGGAGCTGGTCCAAATCCTGCAGCACCTCTCCCTGCCCAGCCTGTGCAGGGAGAACCTGTGAGCACAGGCAGGGCTCTGTGCAGGATGGCCTTGGGAGGGCAGGGAGCAGCTCTGGGCTGGGCCTGGCTGACACCCTGCCCTGCTGCTGCTGAGGAGGAGGAGCTGCTTCCCAGCCCTGACACGGGACAGGCACAGAGCAGCTCCAGGGAATGCCTGTTGGCATCCCAAGGTGTGCTCCTTCCCACTGGGAACAGGTTCCACAGGCTCTGGCAACCCTGCAATGGTTTGGGCTGGAAGGGACCCTGAAGCAGATCCCATCCCACCCCTGCCACGGGCAGGGATATTCCAACAGCAAATCCACCTTCCCCTCCCCAGGCAAGCAGTGTGAATAATTAACCATAACAACTCACTGAGCCTCACGTCTGGGGAAGGACAGGCAGAGTTTCCACTTCACTGGCACCAGAATTTCTGTGCCTGCCCCTCCCTCCAGAGCCCTCCTGAGCCAGAGACAGCCCTGCTTGGGGCACCATTCCCAGCCTCCCAGGGCACCATCCCCTGGGGCACCATTCCCTGGGGCACCATCCCCTGGGGCACCATTCCCTGGGGCACCATTCCCTGGGGCACCATTCCCTGGGGCACCATCCCCTGGGCACCATTCCCTGGGGCACCATTCCCTGGGCACCATTCCCTGGGGCACCCAACATCCCAAGGAAAGGATCCCCCACCCAACATCCCAAAGAAAGGACCCCGAACCCAACATCCCCAGGAAAGGATCCTGCACCCAGCCCTCCAAAGGAAAGGATCCCCCACCCAACATCCCAAGGAAAGGATCCCCCACCAAACCCTCCCAAGGAAAGGATCCCCCACCCAACACCCCAGGGAGATCTCAGCCCTCAGGAGGGGACGGGAGGCCAGTGCTGGTCCCTCCAGAGGAGCTGCTGTGCTGGAGTCACCCTGACTGACTGCTTGAGGCCAGGAATTCTGTAATGCATCAATATTTACTGCTTCTGTTCACTTCTCCAGCCCCAAACAGCCCAACTGCAGCAGAGGGAGCCCAAGGTGGTGTCAGTGTTCCTGTGTCACCAAGCACCCTGACAGCTCCAATCCCAAATCACACCCTGCTTACAAGGCCATGGATCAGCTCCAGCCCCTTTCACCACCCCCTGACTTGAATCTCCTTTCATCCCACTGCTCTCTGCACCTCCCCAGCGAGCTCTGCACATCTGATGGAGAAATGGGAAGCACTGACAGCTGACAGGGAATATTTACCTAAAGGAAGTGAACTCAAAATCCTTTCCTGTACCCAAAAAGCTCCTTGGAATCATCACCGGTCCAATAAGGAAGCAAATAGCATCCAGCAACTCAATTTAAACCCACAAATAATGAAATCTTAGCAGCTGAAAAACCCCAAGCCCAAAATTCCTGACAAAGTCTTCTTTTTGAGTATTTCAACCACTGACAGAAAATGAGGTAAAATCTGTCAGGGAAAAGGTTATTAAAGTTGCTTATCCAGCTGTGGTGGGAAGTGTATCCTGCCCTCCTCATTCCATTTCTGCCTTGGGACAGAAATTATTCACCAGCTGAAAATCCCACCTGAAGGAAAAGTTAACAATGTCAGCTACTAATTCCCAGCTATCTCTTCCTCCAATGATTTCCAGAAGTTTCTCCCATTCCACACCATGGATACCACCAGAACCAGAAGTTCTCATCCCATTGATCATCAGCCCAGAGCTTGAGGAGAAATCAATGCAGTGCCCAAAGTGGTACCATGGGAAGAAACTCTGAATTTGATTTCCTATTGCAGTGACAAGGGGCAGCTTTTCACAGTGAAATTGGAACCCAACTTTGTTTTCCTATTCTAAAAGTTTTCATTCCAGGGCAAAGGGGAGAACAAAATAGGCTCAGGGAAAATGAATTCTATGGTGCAGCAGAGCCAGACACGGCCATGCCAAGGAGAAGTGGGTGACCCTTGGCTGGAGATGTTCTCCAGATGGGTCCAGCACTGGAGATTTCTCCACCACCACATCCAGACTCACACCTGAGCTGAAATCCAGACTTCTGGGAAAAGCCCCACTTTTAACTTTTAGGTAAGAGCTTGACTTCACTGCTTCTGCCCCTGAGCAGGGATTTATCCTCCTCTCTTCCCTCTCCAATCCTTTCCTCCCTTTGCTTCCCACCATCCCTTCAGCTGCTGCTGAGCTCAGAACCTGTCAGGAGCCACCACTGAGCACCAAGGGGAGGTCTGCAGTGAAACCTGGCAGGTATTCCCAGCCCAGCTGCTCCATGGTGCCCCTGGATCACCCTCAGGGGTTTGGGGACTTCTCCTCCCCATCCCTGGCAGTGCCCAAGGCCAGGCTAGACAGGGCTGGGAGCAGCCTGGGACAGTGAAGGTGTCCGTGCCATGGCAGGGGTGGCACTGGGTGATTTTCAAGGTCCATCTGCTCAGATCACCCATTATAAAACAAGTCTAAGGAAATACAAATAACCAAAAACATCTGGAAGTGCTTGGGGCAGCTTCATATTTCACTTTACTTTAGAGCTTGACTGTCCCAGGCAGGGGACTCCCAGCCCTGCTGGACAATTGCTCTGGGGCTGGTGAGTCCCTGAAGGAGAAAAGTGTTTTCCTGAGGCTGGAAGGAATTTCTGCTGCTGGTGCCCATTGCCTCCCACCCTGGCACTCCCCCACTCCTGACTTTTGGGGTTCCCCCCTCCATAAGACACCTCCTCCCCACATCTGGAACGGGGCTGGGAGCTCCACAATGAAGCTGCAGAACGTGCAGGGCTCACCTTTGCAGCAAACTGTGTCTGACAGTGTGTCTGACACTATAAACCAGTAACCCAGAGCACCCAGGGGGCCCTGGGCAGCCTCTCTCCCTCTGGGCTCACTCCTCAGGCTCAGAGCAGCAATTCCCTGCTCCCAGCTCTTACCTGGCTGAGGTGGGTGAGGAGGTGGCATCTGGTGGTGCATCATGGGGTAGGGTGGGGGCTGCTGGTGGGGCAGCAGCCCTGGGTGTGCTGGTGCCCCCAGGGGGGTGATGCCAGGCCCGCTGGGGTGCTGGTGGGGCTGCTGGGGGTTCTGGCTGTGCTGCTGCTCCATTTGCTGGCGAGCCCTCAACTCGGCGTACTTGAGCTGCTCCATGTGGAAGTTCTGCCTCTCAGTCAGCAGCTGCTGCCTCTGCTGCTCCAGCTGTGCCAGGACAGGACAGAGGTGAGTTAGCAATGGTGCATTTCAAATATCTCCTGCCTCTGCTGCTCCAGCTGTGCCAGGACAAAGGGCAGAGGTGAGTTAGCAATGGTGCATTTCCAACGTGCTCCTGCCCATCAGTGGGTTGGGTTGGGTTGGAAGAAGCCCCTCATCCCAACCCCACCAAACCCAAAGGAACTGTTGTCCTGTGGATGTTTGCAGCAGGTTCTGGGAAAGGCTCTGGAGCTTTTCTAGCTGGGACACATGAACTCACTTTGTTCTGTCCTAAAAGCTCTCAGCAGCACAGCTCGTTACTCACTGAGCTCTGCACTGAGAACTCAGCCCTGGCACAGCTCTGCAAGAAACTGGGGGTTTTCCTCTGCATCTTCTGCATGTTGGAATGAGGGAGAGCAGGAACCTCAGGGGATTTTCTAGGGAAGCCTGAAGCAAAAGGTGTGTGCAGCTGCAGCAGCTCAGGGATCACAGGCAGGATCCTTCTCCATCCTCTGAGTGCAGGAATTGGATGTCACAGCAGCCAGACACAGATTTGCATTATTAAGAGCTTTATGTAAAAAACTCATGTCATTTAGGCCAATTAACATCAAATAGGCTACTTTGATTAATTATGAAGTCACATAGAGAGTGAGACCTGGGTGGAACTGGATGATCCAGAAGATCCTTCCAACCCAAACCAGTCTGAGATTCCACAAAAAGACAAAAAAAGCTACAGAAAGCATTTCCTACCACTGGGCATTTGTACGATGGGTCAGTGCCCTGGTGAAGGAAGTGATGTTTGACTTATTTCAGGAATACTGACCCATTCCCACGTTATTACATTAATTTATACAATAATATATTGTTATATTGTGGCCAGGCAGGCCCGGGGCTGCGTGACTCGTGTACAAATACTGCAGCAGTGTTTTAAGGTAGGCTCCACAGTTCTGCTGAAAAGCAGGTTGCCAAGGAGACTCTCACCTAGCAGGAGTTCTCCAAAAATCCCAGAGCTGCCTCAGTAGCGGTGCTGGCAGGCTGGCTGCTGCCGAGGCACGCAGGGCAGGGCAAGGCAGCTCACAGAGGCGCCTTTGAGCAGCCCCAGCTGGGCCGAGCTCATGAATTAAACATGAGCCGGCCGGGGGAGCTGCTCCCGGCCACAATGGCATCATTCACGCTGCCCTGGCTCCTTTCTGCTCTCATCTGCTGAGGGAAGCACCCCATAAATCCACCCCACCGGGGAATGGGGGCTGTGGGGAAACATTCCCGAGGTGGCAGACAGCTGGGAGAGGAATTCCTGCAAATGACCCCAAACAAAGGCTCAGGCAACACTTTTTTGTTCCTTTGAGACCCTTTTGTGGCCCTGCTTTGCTCTCCTCGTGGCACCCCATCCCGTTACAGTTTAAAAGAGTCTTTAACAGGATGCCCAAGCAGCAGCCAGTGCCTGAAAATTCACACTGGAGGAGGAAAAGCAGGGAAAACTTCCCTTCTACACAATCCCTGTGCTTGGGATGAGGAAAGGCAGTTGGACAGAGGAAAAAAGGCACAGAAAGACAAGTTACAAAGTGAGCTGGTGCTAAAGCTGAGCCAAGCTTCAGCTTGGGCTCTAGTGCAGACCCAAAGCCCTGGTTCTGCAGCAGGCTCTGCCCCACCTCAGACACAGCCCCAGCTGCTCCCCCAGACTGGCATGAAAACAACTTCTTTAAATAACACATTTCCAGTGGGAACTCCATCAGGGACCTGCAGCTGCTCTCCCACCTCAGTTATTCCTGCAGGAATGGGGCAGCAGCAAGGCTGAGAGCCTTCACCAAGGTCAGCTCTGCCCCAGAACCCCGGAGTGCCTGGGCTGGGAGGGTCAGGATGTCACCAGGGCAGCCCCCTGCCAGGGCAGGGTGCCCTGGGCTGTGCCCAGGTGGGTCTGGGATGTCTCCAGAGAGGAGACT
>JAWWEY010000115.1:530951-546947 GCA_035582745.1 Loriotus luctuosus
TCCCTGGCAGTGCCCAAGGCCAGGCTGGACATTGGGACACCCTGGGACAGTGGGAGGTGTCCCTGCCATGGCAGGGGAGGAATGGGAGGAAATTTAAGATTCATTTCCACCCAAAGCATTCCAGCATCCCTCTCCACGGTGCCACCTGAGCCACCGCCAGAGCAGGAATGGCTTAGGAGGGAATCCCTGGAATGTTCCAGCACCTTGGAGCTGTTTATTCTCATGTCCAGAGAGAGAATGGGATCAGCCAGGAGGAGGAAAGGATCCCTGCTCTGCTTTAACACATCCGGGGATTTCATTGATCCCAGTGCTCTCCCAGAGGGAGGCTGCAGCCTGAGCTACAGCAAACAAAGCCATTTTTAACTCTTCTGCAATTAGTTTGATTTATGTCTCTTTTCCAATTACTGGGAGATGAACATCAGGGTCAATGGATTTTCTGGGAACTCTAAATCAGGGCAGAACTTTGTGGTGAAGGGAAAAACCTGGATGTGATCCAGCTGGGCAGGAAAAGGCTCTGAGATGGGGAAGGAGAACCCACTGAGCCCAAACTGGGCCATGGAAATGGACAGGGAACAGAAATTTCCAAAATATTCGCAAGTTCTCAGCAGCACCTGCAGCAGGAGGGGAAGCCCAGCAGGAGCAGGGTCCCTGTGGCTCCAGCAGCTCTGGGGATGATGGATGGAGCTAATCAGGAGAGGGGAGAGAGGGATTTGTTGTCTGCATGGAAGGGGCTGGATCACTTCATTCCTGCTTTATTAACACCCGGAAAATCCACTAGGATTTTGCCTACATAAGGAAAACTTATTATGGGCTATAATGAACCCCCATCAGCTCCCTGCTGAAATCTGCAGGGAAATGAAGCTGTTTTGGTAGCTTTTCCAAGGTTTTTCATTAGTGCTCAGCAGCCCTGTTTTCCTGGGATTTGCCTCACCAGGCCAAGGCCAAAGCTTCCCTCTGCTTCTCCAGAGGGTTTCCTGCTCTTCCCTTATTCCTGCTCCTTGCTGTCCCCATTTCCCTGTGGAAAAGGCCTCACTGGGGCACCAGCCTTGGAGCCACATCCCAAAGGTTCCTATGGCTGCTCCTCAGGAGTTTCCTTGCTGGAAAAATCCCTGCAGAGGAAAGAGGCACTGAGGAGGGACAGCGCCCCCGGATCCTGGTTAGACCTGATTGTTTTCCTGCTCATTGCTGTGTAATTCTGCAGCAATTCCACATCTCCCACAGGAAAAAAACAGGAAAATCAGGATGAGGAGGTGCAGAGGGATCTGGCTGCCATTAAAATGCAGGAACAGCCCCACTGCAGAGTAATTAAATAACGCTTGCTCAGAAGATGAGGAAGCATTTCTGGAGCAGCCATGGAAAACTTGCCAGGAAGTTTTCAGCACCAGAAATCAGCTCAGGGGGATGCTCCCAAGGAGGAAACTCATCCCACAAGCCAAAGAAATCAAAATCCAGGCAAAAGTGATAAAGAACTCTCTGTTTGGCAGGAAAACTGGGACCAGGAGTCTGGAGCAGCTCCCAAAAAAATCCCATCAAGCTCTGGATTATCCCTGAAACCATGGGACTCAAAGGTGAAGAAAAGAGGGAATTTCAGTCTCCTGGGAAATTAAAACCATTTTATTGGGTTTTTTTGTTTTGTTTTTTTGGGGGGTTTTTTGTTGTTTTTTTTTTAAGATAAAAGAGGAAATCTCCTAGCATTTTGCAAAACAAACACTGAAGGAAAATGTAGGAACAGGGAATGTCTGAGCTGGTGTGCTGAACAAGGAGCCCTGAGTGTGCCAGGGAAGGATCCAGAGCCAGGATCCAGCAGGAAGCTGCCCTGGCAAGGGCACGGAGCAGATGGTGGGAGCAGGAACAGGAGAGGAGCCCCACAGAGAATCCTCTGGGCAGGAGGGAAAAGGCACAGAGGGGATTTTCGGGAGAAAAAAAGGTTGGGGTTTATTTCAGGAGTGACCCAGATGGAGACAAAACTGATGGGCTGGGGACAAAGCTGATATTCCAGAGATTGGGATGAACCTGGCAGATGGAACCACAGAGTCCCAGCCCCTGGGGAGCACAGCTGGGAGGGTGGATTTGGGATTGGGGTGTCTGGAGATGTGGGGCAGCAATGGGGCCATGTGGGCCATGCCACCATCCCGGGCAGTGGGAGAGGGGACAAGAATTTGGGATGAAAATGCCAAAAGTATCATGACCAAAAGGTCTTTGGGAAAGTCACAGAGTGGGAGGGATGCAAGGAATTGCCAGAACATTGAGCCCAGCTGGGAACTTTATCAGGAGAGATAAAATTCCTCTATTAAATCCTTTATCAGCTCCATAGGTGCCCTTCAGAGCAGACAAACCTCGGGGACATTCATCATCCATGGGAAGCATTCCCTGCAAGTATTCCAGAGCTCTGCTGTGCCCTGGGAGCTGCCCTGCTTTGTCACACTGGGGACAGTGGAAGGATCTGCAGGGGGCACTGGGAATATTTGGGCTCCAAAAGATGGGATCAATCCTCCCATGGGGCAGGGGTGGGATGTCATGGGGTCATGGAGTGGTTTGGGCTGGGAGGGGCTTTGGAGCTCATCCCCTTCCACCCCTGCCCTGGCTGGGACACCTCCCACTGCCCCAGGTGCTCCAGCCTGGCCTTGGGCACTGCCAGGGATCCAGGGGCAGCCCCAGCTGCTGTGCCAGGGCCTGCCCACCCTGCCAGGGAACAATTCCCAATTCCCAATATCCCATCCATCCCTGCCCTGTGGCAGTGGGAGCCATTCCCTGTGTCCTGTCCCTCCACCCATCCCCAGCCCCTCTCCAGCTCTCCTGGAGCCCCAATAGGATCAGCAGCTTCCAGGAATGATCTCTCCAGTCCCAGGCACCTCCAACAGGGATCTGGGGAGGCCACAAGGTCAGGGTTTGGCAGGAGGGGAAACTGGGACCAGGACAGCTCTGGGGAGGGGAAGAGATGGATCAAGAGCAGCAGTTCTGCAGCCCAGGCCCAGCTGGAGCAGAGCAGGAGCCATCAGGGATAGTTCTGCACAGAAAGGAAACCCAGCTCACATTGGGTGTCCATTGAGAGCAAAGTGAGCAGAAGGTACTGAAATTCTAATGCTGTTTGTTCAGAAACCAGAACCTTGCAAACACACCTCAAGTGTTGGTCTGTATGAAATGCAGAGTCTCACCCTGAACATTCATGTTCACCATTCCTCAAACAGCACAACTCAACTTCTGGAAGCCACTGATCCCAAAAGAAAAAAAAAACAAACCAAAAAACCAATAACAAGGGAAAAAACCCCAAACAAACCCCTCATGTCAATCCTTTGTCTTTAATCCCCACTTCAATCCTTTGCCTTTAACCCCCATCTTCACTCAGAATCCAATATTGCTGCAATATTGCTGATATGAAATCCTAAGGAAAACAGCTTTTCACATGGCCAGGCCCAGAGTTGGTGATGAAGAGTTTAATTACTCCCTCAGACACAGACCACCCAAAGCTCCAATATTGTCTGGTTTTTTAAGGGAGTGGGAGAGAAATCCCTGCTGAACCTGAATTCTACTCTGAAGGGTCAGCCTCCTAATCACAATGCATTATTCCCTGCAATGGGAAGCTGAAGCTCTTGCAGAACATAATCACTGCCATAATGAAAAGTGCCATCAGCCAGGCCCCTGCTCCCTCCAACTCCCATCTCCAGAAAAATGGAGCAGCAGCTCATCTTCACTTGGAGCAAGTGGCCTTCCATAAAACACAGATTAAACCTCATGTCTCCTCACACAGATACAGGTCTGTCCACCTGGGCTGAGGATATCTGTGAGCCTGATGAACTGAGAGCCACTCTGGGCTCTGCACTTCACCAAAACACTGAACCTCAGCTTTGCTGCAGTTTGGGATTTTAATGGACAGGGAGCTGTCTGCCATGAGGAATTTTACAGCCTGCTTTGAAAGGTAAGAACTAAAACATCCCCCATCTCCTGGGTTCAGAAGGAGGGACTGCACAGGACATCACCCACCAGCCTGGGGGATGCAGCTGGGGAAGAAGTCTGAAGTTAAAGTGTCAAAGATCAGAGTGGAAAAGTTAACAGAACACACAACACCTCATTCAATCCATGAAAATCCATCAGGAATAAGCACCCAAGCCTTGCTCTTGGTTTTATAAAGCAGGTGCAATGTGATACTGAATCCAAGAGCGATTAAAAAACCCAAATAAAACTTGAATCCAGAGGAATTTGTAAAGAGAAAACAGATTTGAGAAAGATACTCTAAAAGCAATGAAAGCAGTGTGGTTCCTGCAAAAGGAAAGGCAAGACAACGTGCAATTAGTAATTACAGGGTAAAGAAAAGCTGATTCAACACAGCTCATTAGAGACCACACACAAACAGGAGTTAAGGGGACACACCAACGTGCTTTTAACACAACACAGGATCATTAAGGTGTCTGAAAGCTGCAGTGCCAGGAGTGAACATCCCCCTGTGTCTGCCCCAGCCAGAGCCCAGGGGCTGGAGTGGAGCCCTGGGGAAGCAGGAGAGGCCATCAGAGGGTTTGTGCCCCCCAGCACCCCCCATGGGGGATTATTCCTTAGGGATGCTCAACCAGTTCATAATCACCAAGGAGCTGCTTCATTAACCCTGTTCATTATCTCCCCCAGGGGCTCAGGCAGGAGAGATGCAGGCAGCACTGGTGCTCCTGTGAGGTGTCAGGGATCAGAGGGTGAGCTCCCAGCTCTGGGAGCCAGGGGCACTCCAGGCCAGCCCTGCTGCCCCTGGCAGGCAGGCCCAGGCTGCTGGCACAGCACCAACCTTGGCTTTGGTGGCAGCAGAGGCCAAGGCAGCAGCTGCAGCTGTGGCCACGTTTCCTTCCGAGATCTCGTGCTCCACTTTCTTCTTCCCAGCCTCAGCCTCTTTGTCCTTGCTGCCATCAACGTTCTCCTTGTTCTCCTCTGCCTCCTTTTCCTCTGCAAGACACCCAGCCCAGGCTGTTACACGTGCTCCCAGGATGGGAGGGCACCACACTAATTAGTCAGGCACTAATTAACTCATCCCCAGCTCCAGCACTGCTCCCCATCCAAATGCTGACAGGGGAACCCCAGTTTGAGAGGATCTGATCCAACAAATGGGGCAATTTTAGATGCTTTTCATTCCCATCCTCTCAGTTCAGCACCTGCCATCAGCTCCCCCCCATCATTTCCACATCAACTCCATCAAATCCAAGCACTCCTTATTCTACATGGTGCTAAAATCCTGAATCCTGGGTTGCAGGAAAAAAGCAATATATCCATTCCCATCCCTGGCAGTGCCCAAGGCCAGGCTGGGCAGGGCTGGGAGCAGCCTGAGACAGTGGGAGGTGTGCCTGCCATGGCAGGGGTGGCACTGGGTGGGTTTAAGGTCCCTTCCAGCCCAAACCATTCCATGATTTCATGAGGCACAGGGGAAATGACAAAAAGAATAAGGTTTTAAGTAGATATTGTTACTCCTCAGCCTGTCAAAATCTAGGCTCAGCATCACTTCCCAGGGAAACTCAGCTGAAATATTAACTTCCAATAGGAAAAATGAGCAGAGAATCCCAGAATGGTTGGGTTGGAAGGGACCTTAAACCCATCCAGTGCCACCAGAAACACCTTTCCCTGTCCCAGGCTGCTCCCAGCCCTGTCCAGCCTTAAAGGTTCCAGCAGTTCCACTTCCCTGCATCCAAAATGATCAAATGTTGTGGAATCTGGGCAACCCCCCCTTTGTATAACCCATGGGCATTTGGGGGCTGCAGCTGCTCCCCCATGCCCAGGGCTGGGGAGCTCAGGGAGGATTTGGTGCCCGAGCTCTGCAGGGAGGCTCAGTGGAACCTCTGTGAGCACAGAGCAGCCCAGGGGAACGTCCCCAGCCCTCTGGGGAGGAGCTGAGCAGGGCGAGCTCTCCTCACCTGTCTTGGGCTCTGCAGCCCCCTCGCTCTCGGGCTCCTTGTCCACGCTCCGCTCGCTCTCCCCTTCCGGAACCTTCTCCCCCTCCTCAGGCTCGCTCTCGGCTTTGCTCTCCACCTGAGGGGATGGGAGGGTGGGACAGTGGCAGGGAGACAAGGTACTCACTGTTAACCCTGGGCATGGCTTCCCATGAATTCCTTACCACACTGGAAGGGGTTACATTTGAAGGGGTGGCCGCTGCCTAAGCCAAATTTGACAGACAAACCCAAAATGTGAATAAAAGTAAATAAATGTAAACTGGGCCAAGAACAGTGACACAGGCCAAGCTGGGTTACTCTGTGGGCACAAAAACTCCTGAACTAAGGTCACAATCATGGGGTGTCTGGGAATAGGCAGATTTCCAAGCCCTGAGTGAGTCTTCCCCACTTTTCTCTTCCCAAATGTCCCTGTGGATCAGGGAGGCAGAGGAACTATCTGAAAACAGAATGGGAAATAACCCCAAGGCTGCACTGATCAGCCCCAGGTTAGTCTGAACTCCTCATCTGCTGAAGGAGGCAACAAGAAATATCTCCTGTTGCTGCAGACTCCAGAAAAAACCATCTCCATCTGCTTGTCAGGAATGTAGCAGAAATTAAATAATAAATAAACATAAATTTAAAAATTAAATTTACATATATAATTAAAATATTCGTTTTATTAAAATACATATTAAACATAATTACATTATTACATAAACAAATAAAATAGTAATAATTTAAATATTAGAGTAATTTAGCAGTAACTAAACTGGTATCCTGGAATTCCTGGTTTAATCCCAGCTCATGTCTGAAACACCCAATTTGAGCTACCTGTCTGTGGACACAGCTTGTGAAAAAGCCACAAACATGTTCTTGTGGTCATTACAAACACGTTGAAGGATAATGATAATTAGTGATCTTTATGGGCAGGGTGGGTCACCCCCAGCATCACAAACACATCCATGCCCAGGGCCAGCCCAGAATTCCTGTGGGGAGGATTCTCCCAGAGCAGCTCAGCTGGAGGCCCCTCAGGCAGAAATGGCAGTGACATAACTGAGTGTCCTGAGAGCCCTGGGGTCAGGCATTTGCCCAGAGCCCTGTCCCAGGTGAGGGTGCCCCCCTGGTGCAGCTGCACTCCCAGCTCCCACAGCATCCCCTGTCCCCATTCCCTCCCAGAACCCCCCTGCTGCCTCACTGCTGTCACTCCAGCACTGAGCTGGAGCTCTGTGGAGGCTGGAACTGTCCCTGTGGGGGCACAGACTGTCACAGCTGCCACCTGGGTCACAGGCACCCTACAACTCCTGCATTCAGGATTTGAGTGCCAGGAGCCTCCTGCCGGCAGCCCCAAACTCACCTTCTCTGCTGGCTGCCCCTCTGCCTCTGTTTCCATCTTCTCCTCCTCAGCTCCATCTGAGAAACAAACAGGGAGGGTTTTAGGGTTTTAGGATTGTCCCCACGGCCACTCCCCACAGCCCATCTCTATTTTGGGCTAACTAAAACCTGCTGTTCTCCACCAGTGCCTTCAGCAAAGGGCCAGCACTGAACTGCCACAGCCCAGGCTGCTCCAGCCCTGCCCTGGGGCACTTCCATCCCCTCCAGCCCTAAGAGCAGACAAAGCCCAGCTGGTGTTGAAATGAGACCAACATGAGGATAGAAGAAGGAATAATAAAGATGAAGATTAAGGAGTCTCTGTTCCAGGTGCTGGATGGGTGCACCTCATAGCAGGAGTGCTGGAAGAGCTGGGAGTGCATCTGTGTTCAGGACACAGCCCTTGGAAATTCATTCATTGCTTTATAAAACACTGATTTAAAATGTTCCTGTAATGACAGCTGGTTCTGGAGATCAGGGGATAACAACCAGCCACGGAAACACCGTGGAGGTGCCTGGATAACGTTCTAGAATATTTCGTGGGATTGTTTAGAAGTTCAAGAAATCCTAATTTATCCACAGCTCTGCAAGGGGAAACAAGAGGAAGCTCATGGTCCTGGCCAAGGATTTCACAATTTATCTAGAGGCATTAAAGGAGCTTATTTAGATCCTGGACTGGGGTGATGCAGAACTGCTGGTGACAAGCCCTGATCCATCTCTAAGCTTCTGAAGACATCAGCTGGTGCTGGGGGTTCATTTTCAGTAATCCTCATTTTCCTGCTAATTCCTGTGTGCTACACTGAGAAAAACAAGGTACAAAGTGTTCTTCTTGAACAGCAATAGCTCTGTAGAGAAATTTTTACACAAGTTCCTTCCATATATAAGAAAAACCAACTAAAATGTCTGACTGAAGGGTAATAGTTTTCCTCTTGGCCTATTTTAAGATGATAAACCCCCTTATCTGAACTATCTGCCACCATAATTCAATTTAGGGAGACTGGGGACGTTCTCCCTCACAGGTTTTATCTCAGAGTTAGGATTTAGTGACCCAATAATGTCACAGGGAAAATCTTGATTAGATTTTGTCAGACAGCTCTTTCAAGCCTGGAAGCAGAGTTCCAAGCTGGGCTGGAAAGTGTCATTCCTCCAGGAAAGGGAAGGGTTCACAAAGAAAGCTGGATTCAATCCTTTAAGACAAAAAAGGAGAGACAAACTGCAGAACACTCTGAGTGTGCCCAGGTTGGTGGAACTCAAACAAAAAAATACTGCATAGAAATATCTATATTTTCATTTTTGGGTGGGGACAATCATTGATATCATCCCATTGCCACCCTGCCATGGCAGGGACACCTCCCACTGTCCTGGGGTGCCCCAAGCCCCTCCAGCCTGGCCTGGGACACGTCAGGGATCCAGGGGCAGCCACAGCTGCTCTGGCCAGGAGATCCCTCCATGGGCCATGGGAGCTGCTGAGGGACTGATGCTGCTGCTGCTGTGGAGAAATTCACAGGATCTCTGAGCTGGAAAAGCCCTCCCAGTCCATCAGGTGCCCCCTGTGCCCCATCCCCACCTTGTCCCCAACCCAGAGCTCTGAGTGCCACATCCAGGAATTCCTGGGACACCTCCAGGGATGGGCACTCCAAAGCTCCCTGGGCAGCCCCTGCCAAGACCTGAACACCCTTTCCATGGAGAAATTCCTCCTGGTGTCCCTCCCCAGCTCAGCCTGAGCCCGTTCCCTCTCGTCCTGTCCCTGTTCCCCGACCCTCCCTGTCAGGTAGGAGCTCCAAACAAACAGGACATCCCAGAAAGACAAACTGCTTCCCAGCCACTCTTCAGGGGGGATTTTCTCAAGGAAAAGCACACAGAGCATCTCCAAGTAGCCTCAGATCCTCCTGGGTGTCAGGACACATTGATGGACACCACCCAAACCCACGTGCTCCTTCCCATGCCCAGGGACACCTGGAAGGAAGGGACCTGTGACACCAAGATTATTCCAACATCCTGATTTAACTCACTCCTCTGCTCCCGGCTGCAGCAGCACGTGTGAGGTTAAAATGAGGCTGACAGCATCACACAGGTTGTGGTCAATGGGTTGTGAAAAGTGTTTTCCTGCCTCAGCTGCAGAGCCCTGACAGGCAGTGACAGCACAGTGCTGGCTGCAGCTCCCAGGGCCACCAGGTCCCAGGGTGGGACACCACGGGACAAGGGACAACAGCTTCAATTATCCACTGTCAGTCTGGGGAAATGAGTTTGCCTGGGTGGAAGCAGGTTTTGGTTCTAAATCACAGGCTGCTCAAAGGATCCCAGGGTCATTAAGGCTGGAAAAGACCTCCAGGCCCATGGAGGCCAAGTTGTGCCTGATCCCCACCTTGTCCCCAGCCCAGAGCACTCAGTGCCACCTCCTGGGGCACCTCTGCACTCCACCACCTCCCTGGGCAGCCCCTTCTGATAAATTTAACACCCTCTCCGTGAAGAATTCCTCAAAACAGTAGAGTCTGGTAAAACTTAATCCCTAATTCCAAAAGGAAAGGATGACACAAAGCCCCAGACACGCCTGACCTCCTGCACAGCCATGGCAGAATTGCCTCTGGCCCTGGCACAGACACAAACACAACTGCACTGATTTTCAGATGTGATCTAATGAGCTTAATGAAAATACACCCCAGAGGAACTGATCAGCCTGGGACAAAGGGGGAAGCCTCGACTTTAAGCAGAGAGCTCCTGAAATCCCTTTCCCCTGCACCAAGGATGCTCCTGAACTCTGTTCAGCAGGGTTGACACTGCACCTTGCAGGATGTGGGCATCAGGGATCACAGAATCCAGAATCATTGAAGCTGGAATTCACCCCAACACCATGGACTCTACCCTGTGCCAATGCCCACCTTGTCCCCAGCCCTGAGCACTCAGTGCCACCCCAGCCCTTCCTGGGACACCTCCAGGGATGGGCACTCCAAAGCTCCCTGGGCAGCCCCTGCCAATATTTAACAGCCTTTCCATGAAGGAATTCCTGCTGATGTCCACCCTGAGCCTCCCCTGGCACATCCTGAGGCTGCTCCCTCTCCTCCTGTCCCTGTTCCTGAATGAAAGGACATCTCTTAGGTCAGGAGGAGGCACATGGTTGTGAGCCACCCCAGGACACCTCTCAAGAGGGAAAATCCACGGGGAGATGAGGAATCATCACCTCTCCAAGCCCCTCTTTCCACCTGAATCAGCAGGTGTGCTGTTTCTATGGAATTTTTTGGTTTTCACATTATCTCCAAGAACACTGAGCCCTTTTGACTAACACATGAAGAACTCAGAGCTGACTCCTGCCCAAGCCAGTGACTTCACAGAGAACTCAAATGGACTTTAGGTCAACAAGGAAACCTGTGAAACATCTCCCTCCTAAGAACTCCCCCGTGTTACCAAAGAGATGCAGGAGCAGCAGATGCAGAACCTCTGCTGTAGTGAGAGGAGCAAACAAAGCTCTGCAAACAGCAGTGGAGTCACCTGCCTGAGCTGCAGCTCAGCAAACAGTTTAAGATGCCCTCCAGACAGCCCAGACTCCTCTGCTCTCACTGAGCCAACACACAGCCTGTCACAGCCAGGCTGGGACATGAATATTTAATTGAGAGGAAATCCACGATAGCTGAGGAAATATCCCAGCCCTGGGTATGATAATGATGCTGTTATCTAAACCATCATTTACATTTCCCACCATAAATCAGGGCTGCTCCTGCCTCACACAGCCCGGGGGCTCAGCAACAGGGGGGCTCCAGGGGAAGCCTGGGGAGCTGGGAATGCTCTGGGGGAGCTGGGAATGCTCTGGGGGAGCTGGAAAAGCCAAAGCAGCTCCTGTGAGAGCCACAGAATTCAGCAGGAGAGGAGTGATGGGCTCAACCCCTGGGGTGCAGACCCAGCCCCTGGGACACAATCAAAGCTATATTGTTATATTATTATTATATTATAATATTAGTACAATATTATATTATTATAATTATTATATTATTGACACTCTGGAATCCACTGGTTTAGGAATGCTTCCATCACCTCAGAGTTCTCACCCTGGAGAGCAGCAGAGAAATCTCCCTGCCAAAGATGACTGAAATAACTGGGTGTGTGTGCCCTCCTTGTGTGTGGTTTTCTGGAGTGTGTGTGTGTGTGTGGGAATGAATCAAAGCTGTGCCCAAAATGGTGAATTGAACCCTCCACTGGTGCCATTTACAGGTGCTGGGATGCAGGAAATCCAGCCACAGTCCCTCACTCAGTGGCACAGAGCAGCTCCAGCTGAGGTCCCCAGGATGGTGTCAGGGGAAATACCTGTGGGACCAAGACCTGAAATGCTCAGGTAGCTCCAACACAGCCCCTGCAGAGGCTGCCCTGGGAAATCAGTGTCATTAACCATGGAAAGACATCAACAAAGACTTCCTAGAAATCATTAAACATCACAGGTGTGCTGGATATTCCCCTTGTCTGGAGCTGAACCCCAGCACAAAGAGCTGGATCCTCCTTTGCCCAAAGAGGGCAAAGCAAGGGGGAGATCCCCCTTTGCTCCCCTCAGCCACTGGCACTGGCACAGCTCCAGTCATTCCTTCCACAGCCTGCACTGGGGCAGCACTCAAAGCTCTTGGTATTTATTGGCATTTACTGTGGGGAACTGTTTTAAAACCTTGGAGAAGATTGTGCAGTGCAGCTGTGGCTGCCCCTGCATCCCTGGCAGCGTCCCAGGCCAGGCTGGACAGGGCTTGGAGCAGCCTGGGACAGGGGAAGGTGTCCCTGCCATGGCAGGGGTGGCACTGGCTGGGCATTAGGGTCCTTCCAAGCCAAACCTTTCTACGACCCTATGAAAGCAGGAGACAGAGCCCACCACGCTCACCACAGCATCTGAACCACTCCAGCCTCCTTGTAACTCCACTGAAGCCTCACTTTATCAACTTAAAAGGAATTATCACCAGCTCTTAGAAAACCTAACAATGAAGACTTAGAAGAGGAGATTCTTGGGTATTAACTTAAGCTCCTCCAATCTGTTCCAGTCATTTTCCCTTTTCACATTCCATATTGGCTATAAATCACTGATATTAAATAGTTTTAAAATTATTATGGAGCTCTGATATAATTTTACTTTTGAAATATATCAACTAATGAACTTTAATTCTAGTATGGAACCTTAGGCAGATAGTTGCATTGCAACCATGGCTGCATTTAAATATAAAACCAGCATTCTGTGGTTCCATCACAGAATGGATGGAGGGACAGGACACAGGGAATGGCTTTGAAGAGAAAGAGGGCAGGGTTAGACTGGATATTGGGAAGGAATTGTTCTCTGGGAGGGTGGGGAGGGACTGGGACAGATTTCTCAGAGCAGTTGTGGCTGCCCCTGGATCCCTGGCAGTGCCCAAGGCCAGGTTGGACAGGGCTCACCTGGGACAGTGGGAGGTGTCCCTGCCATGCCAGGGGTGGCACTGGATGATCCCCGAGGTCCCTTCCATGGAATCAACATCCTTTGATTCCATGCCAACATAACAGCCAGTGGGCTTTCATTCCCATCTGGAAGCCCCAGCAGGTGTTTCCAGCCCTGCCCAGCTCTGGGGTACAAACCCCAGCGTCCGAGCACAGCCACAGCCCAGGGCACCACCTCTGCCACAGACACTGGGGGTCCCTGTGCCCAGCTCTGGGGGGTGGGAGGCACCACAGATTGCTGAGTGACCCAGTTCACTCGGGCTGAGCAGCTCCCCCAGGGAGAACCATCTGCTCCTGCCCTAATTTATTCCATTAGTCACAGCCCAGCACAAATCGCATTAACGCCGCCGGGGCCGGGCCCAGCTCCCCTCGCTGCTCACCCAGAGCTGCTGGGGTGGGACTGCCCTGAGAGCCCCAGAGCCACTGACAGGCACCTCACATCCCCCCTGCCAGCCTGGGCCCACAGAAAGGGCCACAAAGGGCCAACCTGCAGCCTGGAAACGGGGAAAACTCCAAGCAGCCTATGTGCCACAGGGGGACACGTTCAGGACAGGAGGGAACGGCCTCAGGATGGGCCAGGGGAGGCTCAGGGTGCACATCAGCAGGAATTCCTTCATGGAAAGGTTGTTAAATATTGGAAGGGGCTGTTCAGGGAGGTTTGGAGTCCCAATCCCTCAAGGTGTCCCAGGAAGGGCTGGGGGTGGCACTGAGTGCTCTGGGCTGGGGACAAGGTCGGGACCAGGCACAGCTGGGACTCTGTGACCTTGGAGGGCTTTTCCAACTGAATTGATCCTTAACAACCCACAGTGACACCTGTACTGGGAGAATATGGGAAAGGGGAACAAAGATTGGAAGAAAAATTTAACTTAAGCTGATCTTATTTTAAAACAACTATGAAATTAAACTCAGCCCCAGACGGAGTAACACAGATTTGGTTTATAGCTGACTTGTAAACAAACCCAAAGCTTGTCCTTCCAGCAGAGCTTCAATGCCTGCTGTCAGCTCTGAGGAACAGGAGCAGCAGATGTTCCAGATGTTTCTCTTCCAGCACACAATGCCCACCATCTCAAAGCACTGAGCTGCCTCATGGCAAGTCTGTCCCACTGAGATGTGTGACAGAAGGGCTGAGTGGTTTGTTTGCTTCTTTTCTAATTAAAAACTATCTTGGTGATTGAAGTGGCATTTTGCAATCTGATTTACTGGGTAGTTTTGCAATGGACATTAAGAGCTATAAATAGCAGCCCTCTGTGGGCAGCAGTTGATAAGTGAAGAGCAGCGAGCACAGCCCCTCGTGATGCCATCCCACAGTGTGGCACCTTGCTCGTGTCCCTGCACAGGGTGACAGCAGGGCAGCTCTGCAGGGCAGGAGCACATCCCAAAGCCAGCCTCCCAGCCAAGCTCCATCACATGCTGCTCAGCTGCACCCAGAGCCAGACGTGCCTTTTCACGTGCAGTCACTGGAGTCACTGAAATCAGTTGTGATAAGCTGAACAGAGCAGGAGCCAACAGGGCTGAGAGAAAGCAGCAGTGACAACATTGTGGATCTGTAACCAAATGAGGAGAGCAAAAGCCCTGGGGATGGAGTAAACAGTGTCTGCTCCTCCTGCTGGGGAGAGCCACCAGGGCCAACAGAGAGGGGCACACAGGGCTTCACTTCCCAGGGAGCTGCTCTGACACTCCAGAGCAATCAGGAACAAATGTGCACCAGGCAGGGTTTCAGAGGAGAGACTTAACAGCAGAATATTTGCTGAACACCACAGAAATTAAACCAGAGCTTGTTAACACACACAGGCCAGCAGAATTCCAGCCCAACCAGAGTCAGGGCTGGATTATCATGTGCCAGTCCAGCACTCCATCAGAAATGCCTCTGCTGCTGCCTCCACAGTGAGCAACACACTCAGAGTACCAGATCCACCCTAAAACCCACTGCCCAAATCCCCCTGTTTGCTTTAACACCACAAAGGCAGAAACAAAACTGTAGCTAAATGCACAATATCATAAGGAGACAACAGATTTGTATTAATAACACAAATTAATTGCATTACTTCAGCAGAATTAATAGTAAATTTAGTCACTTTAGACTGAAAGTCCTGCACAACTTTCTATGCAAAAACTCCACGACTATCCTTTTGTCTTGAATTCTCCAACACCCAACCAACGGAATATCCTGCTCTGGTATTTTTGGTTAGTCCACTCTGTGCATCCCAAGCCACAGCATTTCCACCCAGTGACAGCAGGAGAACAAACTCCTAGAACTCAAGATAGCCCTAAAATCCTTAGTTCAGTGTCTGAATCAATCCTGCAGTGAGTAGAACAACCCATCCCCTTCTCCTTCCCCACAGCTTCCATCTCCAGCTGGAGGAGGCGAATTTGGAGAAGAATTTGGAGGAGAATTTGGTGTTTCTCAGGACTCAGAGACAATGCCCCCAGGGGATGCAGCACTCACCCATCTTCTCAGGCTCCTCGGGGCCTGTGCCAGCGATGCAGCTGCTCTCCAGCCCATAGGTGGGATCCACCTTCCCAGAGGCTCGAGCTGCTTCCTGCACCTTCTTCACGTGGGCCTCCACCAGCTCCAGGGGCACCTCCTCTCTGACCCGGGAGAACTCCTCTGGGGGACACAACACACTAAATGAGACATTCTGGGGTTCCTGCAGCAAATTCAGTCACATTTTCTCTGATCCATGTGCAGGTAAACCCTGGGACAAAGGGAATTCTCAAATATCTGAGCTCCTTCCTCTCACACAAGGTGGCTGATTCTGTCTTTCAGGTGTGGTAGAAAAGAGTATCTTCCCCATTACACAAAATTGTGTTTTATGTGGAACAACAAGGAAAAAATTAAAAGGAACTATTTTATCAAGCGGACACATCCAATGTCCACTCAAGACTTGAACCTTCTAGTGCAAGATGTCCCAGCCTATTGTATGAGGTGGAACAAGAGGTCCCTTTAAGGCCCCTTCCAACTCAGTCCAGTCTGGGAATTCTAGCACCTCTGGCAAATAATTTCACACAGGCAAAACAGGAAAACTGCAAGATCCACACTGAATTTACCCAGAGCTGCACTGGTGACAGTGCTCAGAGGAACACCAACCACCAGGTGCAAACACATCAGGAGCAGTGAGGGCAAAAGGCAACACCAGCCATTCCTGGGCACTCAGTGGCCTTCTGGAGCCACTCCAACTTCACACAGAGTGCCTGGGCTGGGAGGGTCAGGATGTCACCCAGGGCAGGGTGCCCTGGGCTGTGCCCAGGTGGGTCTGGGATGTCTCCAGAGAGGAGACTCCAGCCCCCCTGGGCA
>JAWWEY010000115.1:547149-558089 GCA_035582745.1 Loriotus luctuosus
CTCCTGCAGTCCCTGCTCATCAGGGATGCCCCAGAGCCCTGAACATCTCTGTGGCCCTGCTGGACCCTCTCCTGCAGCTCCTTGGGCTGAGGAGCCAGAGCTGGACAGGACACCCCAGCCATGCCTGACCAAGGCACCCTGGTTGCAAATGGGATTTCAGGGAAGCAGAACACAAACCTGGGGGGAGCAGAGTTTCTCCTACAGAACCCATACCCCCAACTCGTGTGTTTTGCTGCTCACTGAGGACTCTGCACCCCTGTGGCTGGAGGGGCAGGTAGACACAGGGTGGGGGACATGGGGTGAGGGGACAACGCAGGTGGTGAGGGACGTGAGGCACACAGGGATGTGAGTTGAGGGACGAGGGGCACAGGGATGTGAGTTGAGGGACGTGGGGCACACAGGGATGTGAGGTGAGGGATGTGTGGCAAAGGGGCAAGGGGTACAGGGCTGTGCCTTACCGAGGGCAGCCTTGGCTGCAGCCGAGGCCACGCGCGGATCCACCACGGAGGCCAGGAAGGCCACGGTGCTCATGACGGGGTTGCCCGACTGGCTGAAGGGGATGGGCTGGTAGGCCAGGGGCCCCAGGGAGGCCTCCGAGTCCTCCAGGTAGGGATCCTCGATGGGCAGGCGCAGGAAGTGCAGGATGCACTCGTCCTGCGTGCGGCTGCCCACGTGCTCCGACACCTTGTTCCAGTCGTCCTTGTACATCTCCAGGGCCTGCAAAAGGCAAAAGCGGCGGCTACTCGGGGAAAGCAAGGCTGCTGTGGGCAGAAGGATTATCCATACTGGTTATTGTGTGATGGAGCAGTAAATGGGGATCAGACAACTACTAAAAATGGGTTTTTTCTGGCATCGAAATGATCTGAGTAAGAAATATGAGAATTTCCCTGGGGTATCAGTGACGTTGAAGCCACAGGGATCATCACAGGAGTGGATGCTGTTACTGTATCAGAAAGAATTGTCAGAGGACTTGGGATTTACTAATACTTGCACAGTAGGTGTTTCTCCATTTTGCTTCCAGAGAACTAAATCTGCCTTTCCTACCAAGTCTCACAATCCTTTAATTCCCAGCACTCCCCCCAAGGACTCTTACTCCCTCTCTGAATACAGGAAGCTCTTTGGGGCAGGAACAGGATCTATTTCTCTATTTCTATTTCTAAATGTAGACTGGCTGTGATGGTGAAATCCAGTCTTTAGATCCAACAGATGCTATGGAAGTGGAAAAGCATCAAACCAATAAACCAGGAGAAAAGAGGAAAATCTATCCCACACCCTGAAGCCAGGAGAGACCAGCTCTGCAGGAGCTGTGCACAGTGTGATTTCAGTTAAAATCAGGGCTAACAAATCATTACTGGCTAGATAAGGCATCTGATAAAGTAAGAACTTGCAGATCATATCAAAGAAATAATTTTGAATTTCAGTTATTTTTAAACTTCCTCAAGAAAAGTCCTAAAACAATTCAACAGCAAGGAGCTACGGAAGGCTCTGCACTAGTTCCTGAAAAACCAACACATTAATCCTGTAAAACCCTCCTAGTCACAGCCTCATAAATTATTACTCCTTAACAAGCCATTTTTTCCCCTAAAAATTGTTTTAGTGCAGTATCTGGACAGTATAAAATAAATACTGACATATCCTGAATCATTAAATTTTACATTTCTGAAAAGATTCATGGTCCAGTCACCCAGAAAAGGCAAAAAACCATTTGAGTTTCTGGCAAAAGATGTTCAGTGTGAAAATGAGTTTTCCCAAGTAAATCTCTCCCACAAGGCTGAGAACTCCCAGAAATCTCAACCTTCCAGACTGATTGAACTCTCAGAGCAGGGAGGGAGAACTCAGAGCTGGATTAGCCAGAGGTCCCGAGGAGAACACGCCCAAGGTGGGAGAGCAGAGCACAAAGGGACACAGTGCTCCTGTGCTGGGGGTTTCAGCACTTCCAGGGACAAGAGGAAGATCCAAACTGAGCCACCAGCTCAGAGTTCCTCCATCTGGGAAGGGCCCAGAATACACACCAACTTCTGTGGAACACCAGGACCAGGCTGGAGGGGGCTTGGAGCTACCTGGGATAGTGGAAAGTGGCAGGGATGGGGTGGGATGAGCTCTAAGGTCCCTTCCAAACACACTGCTGTCTTCAGAGCAGCTCTGAAGTCTTTTAGTATTTGTTCAGTTAAAACAGAAGCTCTGAGAATTCCTCAAGGACAAAATATTGACCTGCACGGGGCCCTCAGGCACATTGTGGCTGCAGAGGGTCAGCTGAGGTCAGGAAAATGTTTGCAAAAAGTGCTCCTGTGTACAAAGATGTGGAAGCAAACTGGCTACAAGGACAGATCATTCAATCCAAGAGCAGCAGAGATCCAACATGGAGCAAACTGGAGGGACATGCCCAAGTTGCCTCAGTGGGCAGCACTTCCCAGAGTGATTTAAGCTCAAACCTGGCTGAAGTTCCTCTCTCCCAGCCAGGTCCCACTGCTTAACTTGGGTGGGAGCAGGAATACCCAGCGTGGCTGCAGAAAGCCTCTGGCTCCCTGCTCCTTCCCTCCCAGCAGCAGGTGGGGTCAGCTGGGAATGCCCAGCTGGGTGGGGAGAAGCCCCAGGAGCTGCTGAAGACCCCGAGCAGCACCAGGAGGGGTTGGGAGAGCTCCAGGGAGAGCCCTGGGCTTGGCAATGACCCGGGACAGGCTGCACTGGCCAGGGAATCACCATCCCCAAGCCCTGCTGAGCCCTCCTCCTGCCCCTGGGACCTTCCAAGGGTTTGAGCAGAGGACAGACTGCTCAGCTCAGCAGGGCACACTCAAGGGAGACATTTATTCTCTGCTCAGCCCTTCTTTCCCTTTCCCTAATTTCACCTCTGCGCTCTCAGTCCCCATCTCCATTTTTAACCCCACTGGCACACGAGATCAGCTCTGCTTCTCAACCCCCAAATTTCTGCTTTCTGCTCCTCCTCCTTCCCCGTCTGTTGTTTTCCTGCCAGACAAACCCTCGCTCGCAATAAATGTCCTTCCTAAAAATAGCTGAAAATGCATTTAACTCTGCCTGAGCTGTGGGGACACGGACAGGGCTGTGCAGGGAGGCTGCTTTGGGGAGGAAAACACTACTTCTTCCCCCAAATTATTCAGTCAACAGGCAGAAGGCCAATAATTATATTTCAGATATGATTTATTATTTGGAACTTGGCTGCCTATCTATTTGCCCAAAGCTACCCTGAGGATTTAATTGGACTGAGCTGGCTTGTTACAGCAGAATTACTTATGCTTGAACTGATATACTCTTTACTGATTTATTCATGGAGCAAGTCCATGAAAAAGGAGGAACAAAAACATTATTAATTTAAACTCATTAAGCAGAATTGCAATCTCAAGATTTAGGGGTGTTTTGGTTTGTTTTAAACACAGAATATGTCACTGGATTATTTCATTGGGCTATAGCATGCAGTGTATGACCATAAGCTAAAAACATACAAACCAATGAATTTTAAATAATAGTACTATTAATATTAAATATTTAAATAATATATTTAAATAAATAAAAAAGGAAAGAAGTCAGTGTATCAAGGATTAGCCTTGTTTCTCCTTACAAGAGTGCCATGGAAAACAGCTGTTTACACCCTATAAGCAAAATTTTTCCATGTGCCAATAGAAAAGTATTGGCTAAACAGTGAATTTCAACCTAAAATAAATAGGAAAAAAGGGGAGATTTTGGCTGTTTGATGACCACACTCCATATGTGTGAAGACTGAATCACAGCTGCTCATTTGGCACTGACACAGGTCCATCCTCCAGGCTTTTCCCCAGGAAATTCACTTTTCAATGGGTTTATTGACACATGGGAAGACAAAAAAGCTGTAACAACCAGGCAATTGCAGTTTGCTCTGAGCTCTGCAAATAAAACCCAACAAAAACAGAGCCCCAAACTAGAATTCTCAGAAGTCTGAATTACTTTAAAAGAAAGAAATCAGCCATGCCTCTACATCAGGAAAATGTTCCTGTGAAAGCAAAGCTGGGGAGAAGATATTTTCTTTGCAGGAAGTGGCAGCACTTTAAATTATTTCAGGCCACTGAGACTGTTCTTCTGCTGAAGCAGAGAGAAACTGCCCTGATGTGAGAGCCCAGAACCCTCTGCAGCTCCTCAGAGGGTTCCAGCCCCACTGCACTTCCAGAGACCCACCCATCCCATGTACTCCAGAGCCTCCCTGGAAGCCACCTGGGGACACCAGCCTGCACCATAAGGCACCTCATGGAGTCATCTCAGGATTTTTTTTTGGTAGACTTCCAGAAAAAGCTCAAAGAACACCCCAAGCGCAGCTACAGGGAAAACAAGGAGGAGACAGATGGGATGAAGGAGCTACCAAAGAACTTCCCTTCTCTGTGGCCTCAACTGTTTCCCAACCATTTCAGCTTCCAAAATGAGCTGTTTCCCTGAGCTATGGCATAGCTTGGAAATCAGAATTTCCAAGTATATCTGAGGGCCAGGCAAACCTTTACCTGAATTATTTACAACTATTTGAATTAGTGACATCATTTCACACTGTCAGTGAGTCCTGCTGAATGAAAGCACCTCTCTGCACTGCAAAACCTGTTCTTGATTTATGCAAAATTGTTAAATGCTTCATTCTGGCTTGCAGGTCCAAGTTGGAAGCAAACCTCAGACATAGGCAGCCCCTCTCTCACAGAGATGCTCCTGCCATCTCTTTTTGGTAGCAACACTCTTGTAGCCATGATGGCAATTGTCATCTAACTCTGAAAAATGCACACATGGATTTTTAAAGCCTGACCTACCCCTCCTGGCTTGGTTTCCTACCCTTTGGCTTGGCCTCATGAACTCACCTCCAACAGCAGCAGTGTCTCCTGCTCTGTCCATTCTCTGCCAGCACTTGCACCTTTACTCTACAAAAGACAGGAGGGAAAAAAAAAAGGTGAAACACAGGACTTCTTGCACAAAACCTTGTAGGAGAAAACACTGAGGAGGAAAAGAGAAGAAGCTGTGATTTGATCCACCCAAACCTACTCCCTCCAGCTGGTTACCCCATGCAGGGGTCCATGATTTACTCCTCAGTGAAGGCACAGCTGGGTTTACACACCCCAACTTCCACCACGCCTTCTGAGCTAAAGCAAAGGGATCTGCACCCTCCTCCCACAGTGATCTGTGCCTGCACACACAGCTGAGAGGGTATTCCTGAAAAACAAACCCCCTCTGAGTGCTGGAGGCAGAGTGGGCTGGGCACGGTGTGGGCTGGTCCAAAATAAGTTAATTTATCTCCAAGTTCATCAGTCACTCAGTAGAGAAATAACAACTCTGTACAGGGGGATGAGCTATGTGAGAAGGCAGAGTAATTCCAGCAGCATCATCTGCTCCAAGGGCTGCTGCTCCCAAATCTGCACCTCCTGGGAAACTGCTCAGATTGGAGAAAATTTCCAAATTCATGGTGGAGCTTCCCCTCCTGTGACACCCTGACCCAGCACAAAAGCAGCTCAGGACCTGCTCCCAAGGAACATCAGCCCCACTGGATGGCTCCGTGCTAGACTGAGAGGAAGAGGCTCTTTAGGATAATAAATGTCATCTCCAGATGCATTTCAAACAGCTCATTAACCCACACAGAACATTAATCAATGTGTGTCACCCAACTGCTGCTCTCCACAGCCAAAAGCCCCAGCACACAGAAACCAAACAGGGCAATCTGCCAACAAACCTGCTCCAGTTCACAGCCCCTGCAAACAGAGCCAGAGCCCAGAACCAGCAACAGATTTATCAATTTGGAGAGTATTTATACCTCTCCTAACAAGTGAAAAAGTCAATCCATGAAATCTGAGACGGACCAACCTTACAAAAAAATACCTTGAGAACAGGTTTGGGTTTGTGGGGCTTTTAAAGGATGGTTTGAAGTGGTAAATAGTGTTTAAATAGTTATTTTTTAGGTTTAAGGAGTGACCTGTGAGGACAATGAACCAATGGCATGGAATTAGCCTGATGCCACCCAGGAGGGGCACTGCCCAGCTCTGGAGAGTCCCAGTTCCCACTGGAGGCTGTGCTGAGGCATTCCCACAGCACCTCCAGGGACATTCCCAGCCTGGCATTCCCACAGCACCTCCAGGGACATTCCCAGCCTGGCATTCCCACAGCACCTCCAGGGACACACAGGGAGCAGGGAAAAGCAGGAGGCTGTGGAATCAACACACCACTGCAATGATGCTCCCTGAGTTCCATTATCCTGTGTGACACCCTGCAATGACAGTGCCCAAACACCCCTGCAATGGCCCCAGGACACCCAACCAGCGGGCACTGGGGTCCCTGAGTGCCAGCCTGGGAGCCAGGAGAGGCAGAGATCCTGCTGGAAGCTCTCTGTGTCCCAAATCCTTGGGTGGTTTGCTGCTGCTGAGCCATTCCAGCAGGACACGCAGGGACACAGTGAGCTTGGCATCTGAGGCTGACAGTGTGGACTGCTCTGGGAAGCTGTCCATGCCTTTATTCCCATGAAATCAGAATTCCAGCACAACCTCCCACCATAGTGTCCTGCACAGGGATGGGAGACACCCAAACCAGGAGTGGAGGAGCAACACAAATCACCTCAGGGACACCTCAGGGTGGGGGACACCTGAGGAAAAACAAAGCTCACTGTGAGCTGGAGGGGACACTTGCCTTGGCCAGAGTCTTTTTGGAGTAGATGTCTGTGCGAAGGCCAAAGTTCTGCAGGTCAGTTGGCTTCTCCTTGTTTTTCTCAGGGAAGCTCAGCATCTGCTGGGCAGCTGGAACCTGGGAACAAACGTTACAGGGGAGAGGGGCAGCAACTGACAGCTACCAAGGTTTCCAGACCAACATCCCACAGAGCATGGACTGCACAGAGAAGCTGAACACAAGCGCAAGACACTGAAACAATGTCTGAGCAATGTGGGAGTGGTTCTGCACAGAACTGCCCCAGATGCTGGGCCCAGCTGTCAGCAAGGGGACATTTCCCAGGTGCTCAGCAAGGGGACATTTCCCCAGCTGCTCAGGCAGGAAGGGGACATTTCCCCAGCTGCTCAGGCAAGAAGGGGACATTTCCCCCAGCTGCTCAGGCAAGAAGGGGACATTTCCCCCAGCTGCTCAGGCAAGAAGGGGACATTTCCCCCAGCTGGGCAGACAGGAAGGGGACATTTCCCCCAGCTGCTCAGGCAGGGGACATTCCCCATCTGTCAGGCAGGCACATTTCCCAGTTGGGAAGGAAGGGGACATTTCCCCAGCTGGGCAGGAAGGGGACACTCCCCATCTGTCAGGCAGGCACATTTCCCAGTTGGGAAGGAAGGGGACATTTCCCCAGCTGTCAGGCAGGAAGGGGACATTCCCCATCTGTCAGGCAGGCACATTTCCCATCTGGGCAGAGCCCTGGCTGGCAGGAAGGGGCAGCCCCAGCCCCGGGCTCACCTGCGGGGTGCGGATGTGCAGCGGCATCAGCCCCGAGGGGGTGTCAGCCAGCACGTTGAAGTGGGGGGTCGGGGGGGGCCCCATGGCCATGGGGCGGCTCTCGGGGTCCACCTGGTAGTTGATGAGCCCCCACTGCTCCAGGAAGGCGTGGACTCTGCGAGAAACAGCACAAATCCAGCCTTTGCCATCAAAGGTTTGCTCATGCTTCGTGTGGGAGGGGACAAAGGATGGAGCTGATGGTGCTGGATCAAATCCAGACCCAGGACCTCCCCTAGTCCTTCGTTAATCTCAAAGAGCAAAACAAATCCCAGAGCAGCAGCTCTGTGCACACCTGAGGGCACTGCAATGTGATGGATAAACCAAAGCCTGACTGTGTCCAGTTCTGGGCCCCAAAGAAAGACCCTGAGGGGCTGGAGTGTGTCCAGAGAATGGAGCTGGGAAGGGGCTGGAGCCCCAGGAGGGGCTGAGGGAGCTGGGAAGGGGCTCAGCCTGGAGAAAAGGAGGATCAGGGAGGACCTTGTGGCTCTGCACAACTCCTGACAGGAGGGGACAGCCAGGGGGTCAGGCTGTGCTGCCAGGGAACAGGGACAGGAGGAGAGGGAACGGCCTCAGGGTGGACACCAGGAGGAATTTCCCCATGGAAAGGGTGCTCAGGGTTAGGGTCAGGGTTGCCCAGGGAGGTGACCTAGAGGTGCCCAAGGAAGGTCTGGATGTGGCACTCAGTGCAGTGCTGGGGACAGGGCACGGGCTGGGCTCAATCTTTGGAGGGCTTTTCCACCCTTGGTTATTCCACGATGCTGCTGATGCCTGGGAATGCCCAGAAGCTGCAGGCCCCAAAGACCCAGGCCCCAAAGGTCCCCAAAGGTCCCAGAGGCCAGGCTGTCACCTCATGACAGCACAGACGTCCCCAGTGAGGTTCCTCCTGCAGGCAGTGCTGGTCAGGTACTCCTGCGGGTTCAGCCGGTACGTGTCGATCATGAAGTTCCTGTAGGCCAGGTATCTGCAACACAACAGCCACAGCTGTGTCCCCCAGCTCCTCCACAGATCATTTCAACCCTCACCCCCCCAAGCACCCATCTCTGACCAGGAAACACGAGCAGATCTCCTTTGTTGGTGCAATTTCAGAACCAGCACCAAAACCAATGGGTAAGTGGAATTCACACTCCTCCAGACTCTGGATTTTCTCTTGTGTTTGGATCAGCAGCACATGGAAACATGTTGAAATTGTAAATCACACAATTATCTGTTGCAGCTTGGTCACTGAGCAAATATTCCCACAACAGAATAGAAGCTGCATGACGAGAATAAAGGTGTCTGGTCTTCACACAGGAACAGGATAAATAATCCTCCTGCATCCCTGTGTGAAGGAAAAAAGCTGCACAGAAAAGCAGAAGTGGATGGAACACTGCTGTGGCTGCATGTGGAGTTTTTAATGGATGAAGGGATGAGGCAGGAAAGGCTGGAGAATAGCAACATGGAGAAGAAAAAACCTTTGAAAAGCAAAGGACAAGAGCCCAGAGCCAGCACAGCTGGGAACAGCTGGAGCAGAAAAAATCCCTCAGAGGTTCCCCCATTTCAGTAAGATTCTGGAATATACTGATGCTTCCTAATACAAATGATCCTGAAGAAAATAACCTGCCACAAAATTATTGATAGCCCTGCTCTTTAGAGGGAACAAACCCCATCTGCCACAGACAGGCTGGCACCATCCAGGTTGGATGGGGCTGGGAGCAACCTGGACTATGGAAGGTGTCCCTGCCCATGGCAAATAGGTGGAGTGAGATGGGCTTTAATGTCCTTTTGTACCCAAATTATTGCAGAATTCTGTTTAGTGAGTATCCAATGCAAAGCTGTGTGTAAAACAGTGGTTTTAAAGCAGATTTCTGCCTTTGGAAAATTCCAGGGGGGAATGTTTCACATGCAGTGTGTGAAGCAGCTGGGAACCAAAAATATAAATCATCCAGGCAAGGCCTGAGCAGGCAGATGCTGCAAGCACATGTCCCTGCCAAAATCCCACATCTTCCTCCTGACCAGATCATATGTGCAACTGGCTGGAAGAAAATTGCTGGAGTAGGTGTTTGGTTCCATGTGGGATGCTTGGGAGGCAGGAAACAAAAAGGAGCTTCTTCCACAGAGGAATACTGAGAACATTCCTGAGTGCTCTGGGGAGGAGGGGAAGAACCTGCCCAGAACAGGTCTTGGCTGCAGGAATTAGTATTGATTAGCAAAGGTCACATCAGGAGGTGGAGAGAGAAGCACAAGACAGAAACATCCCCAGGCTGGTTCTGCAGGGAGATGGTTTTGAGCCATCAGCCAAACCCTGTCAGCAGTGAGAACTCAAGCAGGATTTATGTGAATCCCTTTGCAGCCAGGGCCACCCCAGGCACTGCTGTCACAGGGATGAACCTGTGTGAGCTCCTCCAGCACGGTGTTGTGGCCTGAACATTCAGCTGAGGCCACTCAGCTCCATTCAGGGGGATGTTCCTCTTCTATCTCAAAACACAGAGCACGACCATGTGCTGCTCCTAGAACCCCACAATGGCCCCACAACCAGATTTCCAGGGTGACAGGACTGGCAGGAGTGCCCAGGCTGCTTCCATGGCAGGCACAGAGCAGGGGCAGCCCAGGGAGGAGCAGCAGCAGCACTGATTTGTGATGCCAGCTGCACAAGGGCACCTGGGCCTGCAGTGACAATCACAGGGGCCACAGACCCAGCAGAGGAACATTCCTTCCACATTGCAGCTGCCTCTCACTCTGAGAAACCCCCAAACTGCAATTTCCTGGGCAGCAAAGCTGCTGGAACAGAGGCAGTGTTGGATGAGCCTTGGAACAACCCCATTTTGGAATGGCAGCAGTGGAACAAGAGGATCTTTGCAGCCCCTTGCCCCAATCCCTGCTGGGGCTCTGGGCTCCAGCTGTGCTTCCCCTGCACTCCCACATGCAGAGAAGCTGGGAGGGCAGACCAGGGACTGGGAGTCCTTGGGGGCACCAGGAGCCCCAGGGGTGTCTGAGCCAAGCTCCTGCTCAAGCCATGAATTGCCACCAGGTTTCTTAGGGCTTTGTCCAGGTAAGCCTGAAAGACTCCAAGGAGCAGCAATCCCAATTCCCTGTGCCTCATCTTGTTCAGAGCTCAGAACTCCCCTTTTGTCCAGCCAGAAGCTGCTGTTCCATGCCAGCCTGAGCTGTTCCTGCCCTGGCACAGGCCCAGGGACAGCCTGGCTGCACCCCAGGGACCTCCTGGGGCAGGGCACCAACACCACGAGGGGCCCAGGAGAAAGGACAGACCCCAATTCCTGTTTCTTTATCAGACCCAAAGCACCACAGACCAACAGCCACAGCTGAGGTGGGAGATTCCAGCACAAGGACAACCTCTGCAGGGATTGCAACCTCTGCAGCCTGAGAAAGCTGGGAATGTTCCCCTGGAGAGGAGAAGGCTCCAGGGAGAGCTCAGAGCCCCTGGCAGGGCCTGGAGGGGCTCCAGGAGAGCTGGAGAGGGACTGGGGACAAGGGATGGAGGGACAGGACACAGGGAATGGCTCCCACTG
>JAWWEY010000115.1:566762-582330 GCA_035582745.1 Loriotus luctuosus
CCAGGGATCCAGGGGCAGCCACAGCTGCTCTGGGCACCTGTGCCAGGGCCTGCCCACCCTGCCAGGGAACAATTCCTAACTCCCAATATCCCATCCTGCCCTGCAGCTCTCAAGTACCAAACCCTGCAACCCAAACCCTGAGCACAGAGCCCAGAGAAGCATCACAGGAGAAACCCCAAGGATGTGAACCAGCATCTGCAATCCTTGCAGGAATTTTGGGCTGTATGACCTGGGGCTCAGAGCCTGAGACACACACAGGGCTGAGCTTGCTGCTGCCAGAAGGACAGAGCTCAAACCATCCCTGATCCCTGCAAACTGCAGGGAGCACTTCCATCTAGTGGCCAGCACAGGCCAGGGAATGTGGGAAAGGGATTTCTTTACGTCTGTGCAACTTGGGCTTGAGGACAATGACCCCCCAGGTAATTAAATTTATTTAAGATGAAAAAGGGAAGAAATATTTTTTGCTATTTGCAGAAAGAGGCAGCTGTGAAATTGCTTTTTTTTGGACCTTGCACTTCGTGCAGGCAGAGTGAACTTTAACACAGCCAAGGCTCATGGAGGAGCTCTCCTTGCCCCCCCCACACAAGGATTGTACCAGCATTCCCTACAGAATCCCTGGAGAGCCAGGAACTCAGAGTCAGGGAATTGCTGAGGCTGGAAAAGCCCTCCAAGATCAGAGTGCAGCCATTCCCCAGCACTGTCCCATGTCCCCAAGTGCCACATCAGCTCTGAAATCCCTCCAGGGTTGGGAGGAACTCTCCCAGTCTCCAGCCTAAAGCTCCATTTTGAGGAGCTCCATTTTGAGGAGCTCCATTTTCCACAATGTGCAAGTGCTCCTCAGGAGCAGGCTGGGAACAGTCCTGGTGAACACTTGCACAGCCTCTCATGGCACTCATCACAAGAGGATTCCCACTGAAAAGCTGCCACAGAACCTCACCATCATCCACTGAGGTAGGACTTGGATACACGTGGTGGGTGGCCTTGGACTTCTCTTCAGTGACTGTTCCCTGTGGGAAACACAGAGAAAACTGCATGAGAAACCCTCAGCTCATCACCCCAAAACACAGCTGGTGCTCAAAACTCACATCCCATAAACGTGCAAGGGATTGATTTAACAGCACAATGAGCTGCAGATCCCATCCCTGGATGGCAGCAGGAATAGAACAGCATTGTGGGGTGGGATGTGGGATACTCTGGGGTCAGGGGCTGAAGGGCAAGAGCTCCCACAGCTCAGGAAAGGGACAGGGCAGCTCTGGAAGGAGCTGGAAAATAATAAAAATTGGAGCAGGGAGGACTTGGGACAGCAGGGAGCCACAGGCACTGGGCTGGGGTAGTGGGGAGATGACAGCAAAGGGTTAAAAATGAAAACAAATAAGATAGTGAGGAAGCAAAGCTAGTGACAAGATGAGAATTCAGAGGCAGAACAAAGGAAAGCCCAAAAAGCAGAATTAGGGACAATTTCTGTTTTCATCTCCTCACATCCCTGTAGAGACAAAGCTGCCTTAAAAATCCCTTAAATCACTCATGGATACAGCGTGGAGCTCACTACAGACTTCCTTTATGAAAGGAAAATTGACTCATTCACTCTAATTTAAGCAATAACATCCATCCTGAATCAGCCAAATAATTAAGAGCAACTTGTGAAAATCTGCCCAACTGAGGCTGAGACAATGGCTCATAATCACAACACAGGAAATACATTAAATCTGCAAAAGAAACTATTTGGCTACAGCTGTGAATTGTCCTGACACAAAAGCCACCAGACCATCCAGAGGTCACGTTCCAGGGTATTTCTCTGCAGACAAGTGAGAAGACTGTTTATGTTTTTAAGGATGAAGTCATTAATCTTGCTCAAGTCATGCTGGAATTATAAGGGCAAGGTTCCCTGAGGCTGCCTGGGCTCTGCTCAGCACCAGCAATCAGAGAGTGAAATAAAGCAAAAACCAACAACCAAGCCTCCTTCTGCTGTCCCACACATCTGGAACAGCTGTCCCACTCCCTGCTTCAGACCCAGGTTTGGACAAACCAGTGCTGAGCAATGAATCAGCTGGGGCTGCCCCAGCTCACCCAGAGCCACCTGGCAGCAGGTCCAGGTGTGTTTTTGGAGCACAGCCAGGGCTCAGGCTCCATGGGAGGGTAAAAACCATTCCCAGGGGAGCTGTGCTGCTGCTGCTGTGTGCTCAGCACCCCAGGGCTAAGGCAGGGTGTCCCTGAGCAGCCCTGGGCACAGCTGTGCTGTGTGACACTCACCTGGTGACGCTTGACAATGTCCTTCAGCTTGTTGGCCAGCTTCAGCTCCATGTCAGGAATGAGGTAGATGGTTGGTCTGCTCAGACAGTTGTTCTGGGAGAGAACAGCAAGTTGAACAAGGAATTAGGAGGTATCTGTGGCAAAAATCAGAATATTCCTATAAAATCCCCAGTGCTGGAACTCCAGCAGAACCCAGGCCAGGGGTGACACAGGACAGTAACCCCAGCTCCAGGAGCCCTGGGACAGGGACATTCCCTTCCCACAGCTCCCCAACAAAGCCCTGCCCAGGTTTTTATCATGCACTGAAACCACTGTACGTGGGCAAGGGTTTTTTGTAATAAAAATATTGTTGTGTTTTGCTGTTCTTCCTGTTTACATTGCCAATGAACACCTGAAAGTTATGTTTTGACTACATCATACACTGAACTTGGCTTCAGAGTTTGAAAAAAAAATCACCCATTATTGCCATGCAGCAGTTAAAAAACTGAATTTCAAATGAGACTCCACAGAGCTGCTTAAGGGTACAGATAATAACTTGTTTGGTAAAGTGAGAGTAGAATGGATCCTAACCTGAAAAAGGCCAGTTTAGATCAAACTGGAAGTCAGCCCTGGAATGGGTACAGGAGCAGTTACTGAGCCCCAAGGGTGCCACCTAGGATGTTTGCTCTTCCCTTACAGCAGGTTTTCCTCACATAAATAAATAAAATAAAAACCTCTGCATATCCACAAACGGCCAATGGAAATATTTCACATTTTTCAAGTGAAAATGTGGAATTGTGACTGAGCTGGGTGAGAGAGGGAGGGGAGAGTCCCCCATTCCTACAGAGGGCCAGGGTGAAGTCCTGCCCTGAGTGCCCAGGAGTGGGGCCTGCCCTGGGCTGGGTCTCTCCTTGCCTGCACCAGTGTTTTCTCAATGGTCATGAACATCTCCACGTTCCTGTCCATCCGGGAGGGATTCTGCAGGTCAAACCTCCTCCTGTCAAGGGAAATGATTCACAAATATTAACTCCACATGCCCAGCTGCCAGCAGTCCAGAACCTTCCCTGCTCCACACAAACTCTGCATCGTGGCAGGGGTGCCAGGACACTCCAGCACAGCCACAACTATTTCTGCTGCACTTGGCACCCTCACCAGCAAGAAAGCCACCACGAACCACATCAAGAAATGCAGCTGATTTGTGAGATGTTCAGGGAGAAAAAGGAAGGTTGACAGTGTCCACCAAACCCTGCAGCAGGGCTGTGCATTCCACCACAGTCACAGGGAGTAATTAAACACACAACCACCATGGATTTCAACATCAGATGAGAAAATTCATGGATGAGCTCTCATGGTTCTCTTACTTCTATCTGCCCCCATCCAGCAGTCCTGGAGTCCAGAGAAGCAGCAATTCCTCTGCCTGGTGTGAGAACAAACCACCCCCAGGACACAGGCAGCTAAAATTACCCATGGCAGCATTGTATCACCACCTTTTCCGGACCCTGGTGCTTTAATTTTGTTATTTCATGGGCAAATCATCACAATTGTTGTAATGCCAATGGAGATCTGTCCATCAGAAATGGGGGAGGACACAAAACCTGAAAAAACCTCCTGGCAGGAGACCCCCCAGATTCCCTCTGCTGTGCCCACCTGACCCCTGAACACATCTGCAACTCACAGATGGGCCAACCCAAATGGGGGATTGGGGTGGTGACCCCCAGAGCCTGAGGAGGGACAGCTCCAGCCCCAAAAGAGCCTTAGCATCTGCAGAGAGTGCCACAGCTGGGGCTGAGCCCTCAGGATCCAGCCTGTCCTGCCCCAAAGCCCCAGCACCTCAGGATCCAGCCTGTCCCAAAGCTCCAGCAGGTGCTGAGCCCTCAGGGTCCAGCCTGTCCGGTCCCAAAGCCCCAGCACCTCAGGATCCAGCCTGTCCCACAGCTCCAGCAGGTGCTGAATCAGGATCCAGCCCATTCCAAAGCTCCAGGAGGTGCTGAGCCCTCAGGCTGTGTCCCCCAGAAGCAGAACAGGACCTGGCACATGCCTGCACTTCCAGATTTGGGAACACACTGCTGCTGGGGTCTGGGAAGGCTCCCTGGGCTGTGGGGGGGTGGCTGGTGTGAAACCCAAAGTTTTGCACAGCCAGGGCAGTGCCAGGTGTGAAACCCAAAGCCCTGCACACCCAGGGCAGAGGGAGGTGTGAGACCCTGCACACCCAGGGCACTGGCAGGTGTGAGACCCTGCAGACCCAGGGCAGTGGAGGCTGGCACACCCTCCCCACGAGGCACTGAGGCTGCAGTCACCATCCAGCTCACACCAGCCCTTCCCAGCCAAGGGCATTCCCTACAAACACACCCCTGTCCCAGCCACAGATCCCTTTTGCCAGTGCACACAGGCTCACAGAAAGTTCAGGAAAGCAAAGCTGAGCCCCAAGGCTTTAGCCCCAAGCCCTGTGACCCCACTAAATCAAACATGACATCCCACTGGGACCTCCATGATCTCCTCCAGGGGTTCCAGGGATTTTCAGGAAGGAGCCCAGGCAGGTGGATCTGTTGGAACACTCTAAGGTGCTGGGCAGCTCCACCAACACCCTCTCTCAGGGGGATGGTTTTTGTCCTAAAGAAATTACCCTTCACACTGAGGACATGGCAAACAAATCAAATAAGATCCTGGCACATTTACTGGAATCAGCCTTTTAGAGAGGAATTTATGACCTTGTTGTGTGGTTAGGGAAGTTCACCCTGACTTGCAGAAGCATGGCCAGATGTCAAGGCTGTCAGGTCAATGTTAATAAAGTATTTTACACCTCTAATACAGAGGGGTTTTGAGTCAAGACTGAGCCCCTTCTCCAGCATTCAGCCATGGTTTGTATCCAAAACACCCAGAATGGCTCTGTGGGAGACAAATGCCAAATAAACACCTACAGACCTCTTGGTACCTGTGACACAAACACACCCAGGGCATGAGCAGAATGTTGCCATTTTTAGCTCAAAACCTGCACTGTGCATCCATGGAATGCTGCATGCCCCAGCTCCCTGCCTGCTCCACAAAGGCAGAGAAGGACATGGGTAATGAATAACAGCACTGTTTCAGCTGCCCAATTGGATAAAATGGCACTAACTCTTCCTGGGCTCAGCTCAAGAGGCTCCCTGGCCAGGCTGGGCCAGGGATGTATGTCCAGCTCTCAGACATACCTATTGTGGCGAGGAAGGGGACTTCTCCTATAAGACAGATCAGTCACAAACAGGTTAAGCAGGAGCGACAATGCAGACCAAAACAAAAATCAAATCAAGCACAGGGCAGGCAAACAGCACAGATCACTTGGCAGAGTCAGTGGGGACACATTCCAGGCTGTAGGGCTGAGCTCAGAGTTAAGTGCAGGATTACTGCCCACATGCACACACACACCAGGCACTACCCACCTAATCCTGGGCAGCAGCAAGGCAGGGACAGGGGAGGAGGCAGCTCCTGAGCCCTGCTGGGCTGGGCAGCTGGCTGCAAACTACATTTTCTTATTGAAAATATGAAATGTTCATTCAATTCAAATATTCCTGAAGTTGGAACTGTTTCATTCCTGTATCTTAAGGCAAAGAGGTAGCAGGACACTGCTGAAAAACCACACTGCAGAGAGGTGCCTGTCCCAGGTGCTGGTAAGATTGGAATAGGAAAGCCCCTGAGAGTGGTTTATTCCTGATATATCCACCTCAGACAGAGCAGATATGAATATAATTCCTAAAAACAACCAACCATTCTCAAACAACTTTGTTTTGCCTTTTAAATGGCTCTTGTGTGGAAAAACAACTCAGTCAATTCCAGGAATGCTGCTACAGATTGGAAACATCACATCCAAACTACTGAAATTTGTGGACAGGAACAATCTCAGCTTAATTTTATTGATTGTTTATATTTATTGGCTTTTCATCCTCATTTTTTTGCCCAGTGCTCTCAAAAATAGTGATTTCAAGGCCAAAAATAGTGATTTCAATTGGACATTTGGGCTTGGAGCAGCCTGGGACAGTGGAAGGTGTCCCTGCCATGGGAGGGGTGGCACTGGGTTACTTTAGGGCCCTTCCAGCCCAAACCATTCCAGCAATTTATGATCCCATGCTGCTGTTCCCTTGGGAAGAGGATTATAACTTAAAAACACCCAGGTTAAACCACTCCTGGGATGTCACAGGGATATTTTCATGCCAGTACCAACAGCTCCAGGGGCAGTTTCTAAGTGCTTACACTCCCCATTTTTGGGGCAATGCAGATCTGAGCATTTACTAGGATCTGCAGTGCCTCATGCTTTCCCAGTCATAACTAAACCAAATAATCAATACAGCAACAAAGATTTATGTCTCACAGATGTGAGACTGATCCTGGTTCATTTTCTCAGTCAGACAGCAAGGAAATAAAAAAGGAGCCTCAAACTCGTAATTAACTCCAACTACAGGGCCAAAACCTTCAACTTGGCCAACTCCTCTTTAAATTTAGAAGTGTGGGGGTGTGTCTTAAAAAAAGCTACCATCGGCAAAACAGGAAAAAGTTCCCTCTTCCCATCTCCACTGCCTTGCCTGCCCCAGTCTCCAGGAAGGATTAAACTTTAGGTAGTTTGCATAAGCAATTCATGTGCTTGGTTTCATGCAAAAGGTGTATAAATAAAATAAAATACAAATAAAAACTTACCAGCCCTGTTCATTCTTATATTTGTAAGCAGCACCAAGAATGTGACATAATGTACCTCCAGCTTTGAAATCCATGAAGCACTTTGCCTGGAACCCAGAAAACAAGGAAAAACAGTGATATTGACTTTTATGCAATTATTTTAAACAAATGTATATTGGTTAGCTGAGCTTTAGACATAGAACATATCAAATGAAAAGTTAATTTTCAGATGAAACACTTCTGGAGTTTAAGGTTCTCCTTTCAGAATGTTTCCTGAAGATTAAATGCATTTGGATTAGGCAGAATTTTTTGTTTGCAAGAACTTGATGTATCTGAAAGCTCCAAGCAGAGCTGTAAAAATCCAAAGTACTCTTTGAACACCCATTTCATAGTAAATTAAACCTCACATTGCAGCTGTCAGGGAAGCAGCTCTTCATCTGTGTGAGAGCATCAAACCAGATCATCAGGAATGAGCAGCTGAAGCAGAGCTCAGCTATTCCACACTCCATCCATCCTCCCCCAGGGAAAGCTGTGTGTCAGGAGCTGCACATCTGCCCTACAACACCAAACCCAGCTCATTCCTGCCCTCTCAGCCTCACCTGAGTCACCCCTTCCCAAAGCAGGAATCCCACAACACTCAAACAGGGCTGGAAGCTTCAGAGCTCCCCCCAAGTCCTTTCTCTGAAAGGTTATTAAAAAACTCCTGTTTCCTGAACAAAAGCTCGATTTTTCTGATAGATTTGAGTCTGGAATGTGCATTTTTCCTGCTCTCTCTGGTCAGGAGGGCTGTGTCTGGGAAAGGCAGCTGCTGTCAGAGTCCTGCTGGCAATGGGGACAGGAGGATGGGGCAGCTGCAGGACAGCAAGGGCAATGCCAGGATCTGCTTTGGGCCTGGATTATTCTGTGCTTCTCAGTAAATATAAAAAACCTATCCAAGGCACAAAGCAGAATGTGGGGAGGTGTTCAGGGGCCAGGTTCTGGTTACCACCAGGGCTTTCTGCTGGGAGCAGGAGAGACACCCCCAAACAGCAGCACTCCTGAGGATGCACTGAGGAGCTGTGTCCTGCTGGAGATGCAAGGGCTGTAAATTAACCTGAGCAAATTTGGCCAGATTAGAGCTTTGAAGCACTGAGAACAAACACAGGAACAACATCTTTATGATGCCACTGCAATGTTTATTGCCCATTTTTAAGATAAGACAAATTGATTTAAGGCTCAGGGGCACTCCAGTGGTTTATGCACTTGAGGAATGTGGGCAGGTTTATGGTTTGTGCTGCCACATCCAAATAAAGTTCTGCAAAGCTCCCCCTGTCCCTGAAGCTTCCCACTCTCACTGAGGCAACAGCAGAGGTGCTGAGATCCTAATGGCACCTTGGGTTGCTTCTGGGTGCTCTCCAAAGCACCAGGACAGTCACAAAATCACAAAATGGTTTGGGCTGGAGGGACCTTAAGGTTCATCCAGCACCCCCCGTGCTGTCCCAGGGACACCTCCCACTGTCCCAGGCTGCTCCAGTGTCCAGCCTGGCCTGGGACACTGCCAGGGATCCAGGGGCAGCCCCAGCTGCTCTGGGCACCTGTGTCAGGGCCTCACCACTCTCAAAAGGAAGGATTCCTTCTAAAATTCATCTGGGAAATGTTCTGGGATTCACCCCATGAGTGAAAACCCTTCCAGTGAAGGAGTGTGCACATGCCACCCTCATGGAGAGGTTACAGGGGCAGAACAGCTGGGGGAACCAGCACAGAACAAAACAAGGACTGTCCTGTCACGTGCACCCACAGCCACAGGAGCTCTGCCAAGTTCTCAGGCCAACCTCAGCTTCAATGGGCTTCCACCTCTTCAGTGGCTAGAAATGGTTCCAGCTTTGTGCTCCCACCCCAGAGAGCCCCAGAGGCACAGCCCCAGTGCCAGCACACATCTGTGCCAAAGCTGAGCACACACTGACAGGATCAGGACACTGTCCTGGCCCACAGACCCCCCCAAAGCACCCAGCTGGCACCAGGCTGGCACCCCTGCCCTCCTCTGGGGCTCACACTGCCCAGGACAGGATCTGGGTGTGTACAGGGTTCCAGGCTGGCACCCCTGCCCTCCTCCCAGCTCTGTGCACCTCACACTCCCCAGGACAGGATCTGGGTGTGGGAGGGCTCTAGGTTGCACTTGGGGAGCAGTACCCTCACAATGCTGATATTGTTTTGGTTACCTGGATCCCAGGGGACTGAGATCCACCCCAGGCCAGCAGGTCACTGCCTGCTGCTGCTGCAGAACGTGGCAAGGGCATTTCTCAGCCTTGGCAACCTCCCAAGTCTGGACTTTATTCACCAAAACACTTCATGGCAGCTTGTTTGCCCTGGAAAGTGCATTTTACTCACTCAGTGTAGGATGCACCAGTCCAGACTTGACTTAAAACTGATGAATTAAACTGAGTTTTAGCAGAAATGTTCCCACAGCATTCCAGAAATCATTTCAAACAGAGAGAAGCTGTATTACAGTGCAAATGTGCACTCAGGAGGGGTGTGCTCCTCCAGCCCCTCCAGAGGGTGCACCAGCAGCCTGGGCTGGGGCAGGGATGTCCCAGGGCCCTGGACACGTCCCAGGAGCACACACAGAGCTGTGGCAGCAGTGAGAGCCCCAGCAGAACACAATACTCACAGGAAGCTTTGTGAAGGCAGGATTGGTGACATGTTTTCCAAAGGCATCTTCCTGGAACTGCAGCAGCTGCACCACCAGCCCAGCCAAGGTTTTATTGGTAGGAGCATCTGCCTGAACGTACTGCAAGACAAGAAGCACAGTTTGTTGGGACAGGGAAGCTGCAGGGAGGCTGCCTGGGGACACCCCAGCTCCCTCCTGCACCTGCAGAGCACAGCTGGAGCATTTTGGGATCCTGAGTGGCTGGGAAGGGCTGCAGGGGGGTTTACACAGGAGGAGCACCCAGCAGAATAATTTTCCAGCTTCAGGCTGAACATCCAGCACTCACCTGTGGCTGAGCTCCCAGCTGGCTCCAGACAAGGATTAACTACTCAGGCTGAGCTCAGCCCCTAATGAAGGACCAGGCTTGTGCTGCCCACACACACAGAGCCTTCTGCAGCCACCTCACAGCCTCCTGCTCTAATCAACTCCCAATTAATCCTCAGAGCAGCCCTTGGTATAAATAGGATGTCCTGCACAGAGGGAAAAGCTGAGCCACACAAAAGCATCTGTGATGTTTTGGAACAATCTGAGCAGCTCCCAAGGTGCAATAAAATTACATTTACATTGTGAATGTAAAATCACAGCATGGAGTATTAAACCCCTCCCACGGTGCTGAGTTTGTGTCACCCCTGATATTCAGTATTCACTCACTGGATGTCACCTCCTTGCTGTGCCAGGTGACTGCCAAGAGGAGAACAAACATCACTTTACCAGGTAGAACATGGAGCAATTTGAGCTGCCCCAGTCTCTCAGCTGGGTAACTCTCAGTTTTTCCTCTGCCCTCAAATCAGATTCTTCTAAAACCCCCTAAAAATTGGGTTTGAGACCCAGACCCTCAAAGTTTTAAAGCTGTGGTGCCAAATACCAGTCAAACCTAATTGAGCTTTGCAAAGCATCAGCTCCAAAGCCAAAGGCATCACAAAGACACTGAGGGAATGGAAACAATTACAATTTCAGTGTCTGACCACCCTGAGATGTGAATTCCCCCAGCATTTTCTCAGGAGCAGGCACATATCAGAGAAATTAAATCTTCCCAACTGAAAGGACACAAATTCCCCTGAGGCTCCTGAGTGTCCTGTCCTGGGTATAAATCCTGAACTAGAAACACGAGCCTGGAAAGAACTGGAGGCTAACATTTCAAAGCTGCATTTCAATTTGCCCTCTTCCCTCCCCCAGGAATGAATGTTTTAATTACATCAAAATCACAGAATATCCTGAGTTGGAAGGGATCCACAGAGATCACTGAGTCCAGCTCCTGGCTCTGCACAGGACTTTGGACAAGGGCTGGAGGGACAGGACACAGGGAATGGCTCCCACTGCCAGGGGGAAGGGCTGGATGGGATATTGGGAAGGAATTCCTGGCTGGCAGGGTGGGCAGGCCCTGGCACAGGATGCCCAGAGCAGCTGTGGCTGCCCCTGGATCCCTGGCAGTGCCCCAGGCCAGGCTGAACAGGGCTTGGATCACCCTGGGGCAGTGGAAGTGTCCCTGCCATGGCAGGGGTGGCACTGGATGGGCTTTCAGACCCCTTCCAACCCAAACCAGTCTGGGATTCTACAAACCTCCTTCAAAAAACAAATCCAGAAGAAGTGGCATCCTTGTACTGACTTAATAGATATATTTTTTTTCAGATATTTTCCTTCAGAAGGAAAATTACACGAGAATGCACCTTGCAAAGCCTGTTCTTAGACAGGTGAACTTTTTCAGGCAGTCATTCCTTTTCCTGCAGCTCCCATTTTTACCTCTTGCAGGAGGCACTGACAGCTGGAAGCCATAAAGGAAGACAACACCTTCTCATCCTCTGCACTGCCACTATCCTGCAGATCCTTTTAATGAGGAGCCCATTACCTTGCCTGAGGTTCCCTGAACAATAAGGGGAAAAACCCTTCAAAAAGAAGCCCAAGATTCCCCTCCATCATTTCTGCATCCTAACGAGCAGCACAAATGGGTCTTTAGGTAGTAAAACACAGCAGACAATTTCCCAATCAATTCACAGGGGTTTGAGGGACCACAGAGGCATCAAGTCCAACAGATCTCCAGGTTCTCCCCTCACATCCACAAAATGATCCTGCAGCAAATAAAGGTTTCTCAGCAGTGAATTCCAGAGGACAGAATGATGTCCCGTTCTATAAGAGGATTTTGCTCTCCTGCTGAAATGCCAAAGCCCCACGGACACAGCAGTTTTCCAACCTTTCCACAATAATTAGAAACACAAAACCACCTCCAATCTTTAAGCAGAAAACGTGTGGTCAGGAAGCAGAGTGTGAGCAGCAGCAGAGGGAATCTCTGCAGCCAGAGCTGCACTGCATTTGTCACCGAGGGGGGACAGATGCAGGGCTGGCTTTGATGTGGGCACTGACCTCAAACACCCACCAGCTCTGCTGTGCACACACCTTCCCCACACAAAGGGCACTGCAGCTCAGAGCAGCACACAGGAGCCACGGGAAAACCCACACTGAAAGGCTTTGATCTGGGCCAAACAAACCCCTGCTCCTTTCCAAAGGGGAGAACACAGAAGAGCTGCACACAGACCCCTCCTGGATCCAACCCCAGGCAGGCCCAGGAGGCTCCTGCCAAGGACAGCAGGGCCAGGGCAGCCCCTGGGGACAGCAGGTGGTGCCAGCCTGGCACACGGATGGCACAACTGTCCCCAGCAGCTGCCAGTGCCAGCCCATGCCCTGCTCCAGGATATTCCTGGCAGGGAGGAGGAGATCCCAGCTCTGCCCAGAGCTCTGCCCTGCAGACCCTCCCTGGGCAGCAGCCCCAGCTCAGGGATGTGCTCAGATCCCTCTCCCTGGACCAAGGGGGTCCCACCTCTGCTCCAGAGCTCCCCGTGCTGAGCCATGTCCTGATCCCCTCTAACCAACATCCCACCTGCTCCTTACAAACCTCAGCACCCTCCTCCTGCCTCCCAAAAATCAACTGCTTTTTGTCTCAGAGGGGCAGAGCAGTCAGAGCCACCAGAGCTCCCATGGCCAACAGATGGCTATGGAGCTGGATATTGCCCTGGATAAGGATCTGGATATTGCCCTGGCTATGGAGCTGGATATTGCCCTGGACATCAACAACACACCAGGAGGGCTCCTTGGGGAGCTCAGCTGCAAAGCCAAGGCCAGGGGCTGCATCCTTCATCAGGCAGCTGCTAAACCCCTCCCAAACTACCTTAGAAATAGGTCTTACAGACAATAAATAACTGCTTTGGGACACCCCATTTTAATATGAGGGACGTGGCTTACTGAGATAGGAACTGCCTAAACAATGCACAATGTTATAGATAAATGAGCATTAATACAACAAAAAGAGAATTGCCCAGTTTACTTCTGAACTGGGAATTTCTAAGTAACTGTGGTGACAAAGAAGGTGCCCATTACAGTCTACCCAAATTACTCTGAACAAGGGATGGAGGAACAGGACACAGGGAATGGCTCCCACTGCCAGAGGGCAGGGATGGATGGGAGATTGGGAAGGAATTCCTGGCTGGGAGGGTGGGCAGGGTTTGGCACAGGGTGCCCAGAGCAGCTGGGACTGCCCCTGGATCCCTGGATGTGTCATGGACAGGGCTTGGAGCAGCCTGGGACAGTGGAAGTTGTCCCTGGCACAGTGGAAGCTGTCCCTGCCCATGGCAGGGTGGAATGGCATGGGCTTTAAGAGCCCTTCCCACCCAAACCATTCCAGGATCCTGTGACTTTGTTTTGCAAAAGTCTGGCAGAAGCCCCAGGACTCCAAACCCATTCCCAGCTCGCAGGGAAGCAAAGCCCCAACATCCCCACTGCACCCACACTGCCTGGGAAGGAGCTGGGCACCTCCTGCATCCCTTGATGCTCAGAAACAACACAAACCAACTTCCAGACATCACACACACAAACTGGGAGTGGGAGGGAGCCTGGAATAAATCAGCTCAGTACAATATCAACAATTTAATTTTCTGTCATTGTGTTTGGTGCCTGTCGATAAGTTTTTCAAGGTCCAATGTGAGTCTTCCACACTACTACTGAAACTTCTTTCATTCTTAGTTGTACTCTGGAGACACAAGGAACTCCCCAACAGCTGTTCTTGTCCAGAGACACACAGAGCTCCCCAACTGCTGTTCTTGTCCAGAGACACAGAGAGCTCCCCAAGAGCTGTTGTACTCTAGAGACACAGAAAACTCTTCAGTATTAAAGTCTTGTCTAACCTAGAGACAAAAAGAGCAGCTGTGTAAATGCAGCTCTCCAACTCTCCCTGTCCCTTGGGACCTCTGGATCCTGACTGAGCTTGGTGCTGCTCTGGGATTCTCTCCAACTGGTCCCCAGTGTCCCTGGAGCTGGACACACCAACTGCTGCTGACAGCTTCACCACTGAGATGTACAAACATCTATTTTTAAGAGCATAAACTGGACAAAAGCCAGTTAAAATCACCACGTACCCCTCTGGAAGGAGCCACGCACCTACAGAGGGATGAAAACAGAACAAGATGAACCAGAGTCCATTTACAGAACATCCAAAAGGGAACCAGCCCTTCCCTCTGGAGTGTTAAGGCTCCATCTGTAAGCACAGGTAACAACTTTCTTGTTTCCCCAAACCAAAATCACTTTTCATTTTAAAAGGATTGTCACAGCAACATTCCAAAACTCCCTCACCCTAGAGAGTTTCCTCAGCTCAACTCTAATTACCTTCCAGAGCCACGAGAAATAAGTAACTAATTTTTATATCAATGTATAATATAATAAGATAATTTCTATAATACACTAACAATTTCAACAACAATAATAATATAATTATAATATGAAAGGAAGGGTTTTCCCTTGGCTCCCATTGCCCAGCCAGTACAGAGACCAGCCTGGCAGGGGGTTCAGAGCCACACAAACACTTTCTGTGCTCAGCAGAGCACCCGGGCCCTGCTCAGAGCAGCGATTTCCTGGGATCCCGGGGGTGCCCGGCCAGGACAGGGAAAGGGAAAACCACAGCTCCTCCAGGGCGTGGGACAGCACCGCAAGCGGAACGAGCCAAACTGCACAAATATTCTGTTACATTGCCCTGTCAACACAAAGAGCTCGAGCTGCTGCTTCAAAGCGCTCCCCACGCCCCGATCCGAGCTGGAAGGAGCTGGAAGGACTGGAAAAACAAAAACACACCCGAGCCCCAGCTGCCTTCACCCCGCAGCGCCCCAGCTCAGATTGCCAGGTCAGATTCCCGGTCTCAGATCCTCCGCCACACAAAGAGCCCAGCCAACAGCCGGGGCTCCTCCGTGGGTGACGGACACCGAGCCGGCCCCGAAACCGAGGGAACACGGAGATTGAGCAGCTGGGGCCGTGCAGCGTCCCCGGGCACCGCTCCGGCCCGAGCAAAGCTCCTCCAGCTCCGCTGCAGCGCCGTGCGGACCCGCTGCAAAGTTACACCCGGGGCAGTCCTCACGGTACCGAAATAAAGTTACAAAATCAGCACACGCGGAAACAAACATAAAGAAAGCGAGGCAGCCGAGGGGAGCGAAGCGTGCGAGGAGGAAGAGGAGCCCAAGGGCAGCAGCGGCGCTGCCGCGGGCGAGCTCGGGGCAACACGCGGGGCCGAACGCGGCTCCCGACGGCTCCGGGGGATTTTTCTCCTTTTCCCAGCGCTCCCGACACCGCCGGGGCGCGGCTGGAGCGAAACCCAGCGGGGCCGGGACCTGCCCGCACAGGAAAGTCACCGCCTGGGCCGGGCACCGGCCGGGCCCCCGCGGGCAGCGGGAACGTCCCGGGGCCACCGGGGCCGCCCCAAACACGGCCCGGGGCACGGAGGGAGCGGAAGCGTGCCCGGGGCTGCCCCCGGCCCAGCACCGCGCCCGCCGCAGCGGCGAGGCCGCGGGTCACAAAGAGTGGCGGAAAACTCCGGCCCCCCCGTCCCATCCCCGTCCCCCGCCCGGTGCCCGCCGCCCCCGCCGGGCCGCACCTTCTTGTAGTGCTTCCCGAGCCACACGCGGACCGAGTCGAGCTGGGACACGGTGTCGGGGCTCTCCCAGAACTTGCCGGCGGGGCCGCCGTCCTTGCGGCGCG
>JAWWEY010000115.1:582430-596433 GCA_035582745.1 Loriotus luctuosus
CCCCCCCCCCCCCCCCCCCCCCCCCCCCCCCCCCCCCCCCCCCCCCCCCCCCCCCCCCCCCCCCCCCCCCCCCCAGCGCGCTGGCAGTGCCTGCTCGATCCCCAGCGGCGCGGTAGAAGCCCCGGCGGGGACGCCCCACTCGCTCCCTCGCCCCGCCGAGCTGTGCGGCTCCGGGGCTGGCAGCCCCGCGCCCGGGCGAGCGGCGGCTGCTGAAGAAAAAAGTTCCCCCGAACTGCGCCCCCGCCCGCCCGAGCGCCTCCTCTGCTGCTCCGCGCCGCTCGCCTTGTTTTCTCGCTCGCGGCTGCCGTCAGCCATGTTACAGCCGGGCGGCCGCGGGGCCAGCGGCGCCCCGGCCCGCGCCCCGCCCACCCCGGGAGCGCGCCCGGGACCGGAACGGGAACGTGCTCGGGGGGCGGAATGGGAACGCGCACGGGGACGCGATCGCGAGTGTGCTCTGGGATGTGAACAGGAACACGGACGGGAACGTGAACGTGCTTGGGGATGTGATCGGGAAGGCCATCGGGAACGCGCGCGGGAACGCGCACGCCGCTCATGTGAAGCCCCGCCCCTCCCGGCCCCGCCCCCCGCCGTTCCCACTGGGGGACCCCGGCGGCTCTGGGTACCGAACGCAACCGTCCGTGCCCTCGGTACCGGCCGGGACTGCTCCGAACGTACCGTCCGTGCCCTCGGTACCGGCAAGAGAGCTCTCCGGACCCCGAACACACCGTCCGTGCCCTCGGTACCGGCAAGAGAGCTCTCCAGACCCCGAACACACCGTCCGTGCCCTCGGTACCGCCCGGGATTGCTCCGAACACACCGTCCGTGCTCTCGGTACCGTCCGTGCCCTCGGTACCGCTCCGGTGTGCTCCTGCCTCCGCCGCTCAGGCCCGGTGTGGAGACCCTGAGGTGCAATTAGGGAATAAATTGGGTGCTGCCATAATTACCTGCAGGTGTCTGCACCGAGTCCTCACTGCTGGGTGCCTTTACCTTTCCAGAATCACATGTAGACCCACGGAATAGGTCATTAGGAAGCAATTTCCCCCAAATTCCCTTTATGGAAAGCACTTAGTTTTGAGTCTCTACTAATGTTTTATTTGTGAAATGAACATAACAGAGATATTTTTAAGAAAAGCAAAAACGTGTATATACCTTAAAAATACAACGCGGTTCAAGCATTATCAAATAGAGTGTCAAAAAGTCCATAATTAAAATCACAATCCACAGTATAAAACCGTCCCTCGCATTACTGTAGTTTGTAAATGTTCCCTTGTCCCTGAACACTCAAAACAGAAATAAACAGCTGCAGAAAAGGAAACCTCTGGAGATACAGGGAATAACGAACCCACTAAACATCCAGAAATCTGAACTTCAGAATTTCAGTGCTGCCATTCTGAAAAGGCAGCAGAGTGAGTCCAGCCAAGAATTCCAGAAGGGTTTGGGTTGGGAGAGCCATAAAATCTCATCCCATTCCACCCCTGCCATGGCAGGGACACCTCCCACTGTCCCGGGGTGCTCCCAGCCCCAGTGTCCAGCCTGGCCTGGGACACTGCCAGGGATCGAGGGGCAGCCACAGCTGCTCTGGGCAGCTCCCCGGTCACGATCGGGATCGGGCCTGGCCGGGTCCCACCCCGGGACCGGGACTGGAACGGGCACCGGGACAGGGATCGGGGCCGGGATCGACATCGGGATGGGGCCTGACCGGGTCCTTCCCCGGGATCGGGGCCTAGCCGGGTCCCACCCCGGGATTGGCATCAGGATCGGGATCGGGATTGGGATCGGGACCGGGACCAGGACCGGGTTCCACGGCGGGGCCGAGGCTACAGCGCCCCCACAGGCCGCGCCGTCCATTGGCTCTGCCGTTGCCATGGGAACAGCTCTCGCCGCCCATTGGCTCTTCCGTTGCCATGGGGACAGACCCCGCCCCCCGCCCACGCCAGGCTTCGCACTGTGGCGCCGCTGGCCGGAGGGAACGCGCGGGCCGTCTCACTTCCGGGGAAGGACCGGAAGTGAAGCGCGCGCCGCGCCGGAAGCGCGCGCGGGGGCTGCCGGGAGCTGTAGTCCCGAGGGGCGGCCCGGCGGCGGCAGTCGCGGTGCGGAGGTCGGTGCCAGGCGGGCGGGGGTCGGACCGCGACCCCTGGGGCGAACCGTGGGGGCCGCGGGGGCGGGACAGCGGCGGGAGGAGGGGCAGGAGCGGGGGATGGCGGCGAGCAGAGCGGGGCGAGGCGGGGAGGGCCGTGCGGGGCCGCGGCCTGTGCGGGCGGGGCGGCGCGGGCGGGGATGCTCGGCGGCACCGGGGATGCTCGGCGGCACCGCCGGGACCCGGGATGCTCGGGAAGCCTCGGGGATGCTCGGAGGGGCTCCGGGCAGCGCTCCCCGCGAGCCCTGGGCGAGGTGCTGGCGGGGAGATGCCGGGAAGCGGCCCCGGGAGCGCGGCATCCTCGGAGCTCCATCGCTGTCCGGGCAGGCTCCGCTCCGCACCGCTCGGACCCGCTCTCCCGCCGCCTCTGCCCCTCCGTGCCCGCCCGTGGCTCGCCCCGCTGTCGCCGCCGGGCCCGTTTTGCCCCGTGGCCGCGGGAATTGTGGCTGCGGGTGCCCGGCCGGCCCCGGGGCTGTCCGGAGCCCGCTGCCACCTGCAGCCCTTCATTCCCTGCCGCCCTGCAGCGCTGGCAGCCACAGCCCGCGGGGCTGCACCTAACGAGGGATTCCTGCCCCCATCCGCCGTCCTTTGGCACAAATACCCAAAAGTAAAAATAAATCTCTGCTGCAGGGGCGTGCTGGCTGTGCCCGAGCCGGGCAGGGAACCCTTGGATGTGCAGGCAGCAGGATTTCTCTGTCCTTTGTTCTCCTCACAAAGCAGTCGGGGCTCTGCCCCTTCCAACACCGCTGGAGTACCCCAGCAGCCAGGAATGACAACTGCGGTGATTTTCCCGGGTCTCTCTCGGGGATGTGGTTTTCCCTCATGCAGTTGTTTTCCAGTGGATGGAGGAGCCCCCACAAAGGCCCAATTCCTTCCCATCCTTGGGGATTTGATCTGACAGTTTCTGTGCTGCAGTGTCTGGTTTCACTCTTTGCCTGAGTCTGTTCCTAACAAACTTTCACTGTCCCTTGTGCCACCCGGGTCTCTGGAGTTTGCTGGGTGTGTGGCTCCAGGCTCCCATGGATTCTCATCCCAGCTGTGCCACTGCCTGTCCTGTGTCATCCTGGGCCATTTCATCCCAAATCCAGCGTCCTCAGAGCTCCCACATCTCTCCTGTCATCAGACAAAATACATTTTGAGTGTTCCAGTTCTCCTGTCCATGCTGGCCCTGCGTCTGTGTGCTTCCCTGGGGGCTGCTGCAGCAGCAGCCACAGTTGGACACTTCTTATTTGGGATCAGGATGTGCAGGAGCAAACCCTGGCATGTCTCCCAGGCTGCTGGGTGTGCTAGAAGTGATTCCCAGGTCGGGATCCTGGTGTCAGGTTCAGCAGATCCTTTATTCTCCTCCCTGTCCTCCCCAGTCTGGCTCGGACTGGTTCCCAGTGAGGCTCCTGGCCCAGCTGGGCTCTGCAGACAGGATCACACCAACAGCTGGGCTGGAATCTTCCTTATCCAGGGGGATCTCAGTTGTTCCTCTTGGAACCTCATCCCCAGAGCGTTCTCCATTTTTTATTTCTTTGTTCTTGAGCAGAAAAGACCATTTCTATAAACTTTATATTGCATTTACCCCTTTGGGTTGGAAGGGAGTGTAAGGATCATCCCATCCCACCCCTGCCATGGCAGGGACACCTTCCATGATCCCAGGTGCTCCAAACCCCAATGTCCAGCCTGGCCTGGGACATTCCAGGGATCCAGGGGCAGCCCCAGCTGCTCTGGGAATTCCATCCCAGCCAGGAATTCCCAATTCCCAATCTCCCATGCATGGCTCTGGCTCTTTCCTCTTGGAGCAATGCTGGGCTCACCCAATTCATCCCAAATCCCCGTGGCTTTGGGGCAGTTTGAGCCAGGCTGGGATGATGCCCATGGAAGGGGGCACAGGCTGCCCAGTGCCAAGCTCCAGCCTTGGGAATCTGCCCCCAGGACCACAGAAGAGCTCCCTGACTTTGTTCCCTGCAGTGGTTTATCACACCAGGGACATTGCCCTCCAGGATTCACCACAGCACACGCGGGGTTTCGTTTTTGCCAAGTCAATTTGCTCTGTTTTTATTGATTTCATCCTTGGAAAAGGCCAGGTGTGGCCCTGGCAGCCAGGGCAGGTTGGTGTCCGTGTGTCCATGGGGAAGGAACCACGGACAAGATGTCACATCCATAGATGTGGCCAGAAAATGGGGTGGGTTTATTTGATGCCTTTTGTTTTTGTTTTCTATTGAAGTAATTTTGTCATATTGAAAGCCAAAGTGAATAATTGGAATGATAATTGCAGGCTATTAATTGCATGCACAGGAAGTCATTGATGGGGACAGTCCATGTCCCCAGAATCCCAGAATATCCCGGCTTGGAAGGGATCCACCAGGATCATGGAAGTGCAGCTCCAAACCAACTTTAATGCTGTAAATGCTGACCTTCAGTCCTCACCCATCTGATCTGAGGGTTTTATAGAAAATCATTGGTACTGTTTCCAAGAATCCCTACAGTGTGTTTAATACTTGGCATGACAGATAAAACACCCCAAAACAAAACTGGCTTTCTTATTTGAGTGAAGTTTAACACAGTTTCAGTAAAGAACATTATCAGAAGTACAGTTCTCTTTCTTCTCCAGTTTTTTTTTCCTTTAAAGAGAATGATGGCAATAATCTCCTTCATCCTGGCCTAAAAGGCTTTTAAAACCCCCTCATTTTCACCCCAGAGCCAAAGCAGAAGCATTTGAAAGGAAATGGCCGTTCTAACCTCAGTTTCTTTGTCTCCCTGCTGCTGTCCCAGGAACGCCCTTCCCGCCGGGATGGAGATGTTCTCGCTGAATTCCCTCAAAGGTAGGAGCTGCCACAGCCCGCGGGGTTCCTGTGCTCCGGGGGGAGCTGGAGCAGGGGGCTGAGGAGGAGGAGGAGGAGTTCTTGGTGTGAGGAAGGAGCTCAGCTGTGTCCTTGGGGTGCAGCACGGAGGAGATGTGGCAGGAGGCTGGGGCAGGGCAGGATTTCAGAGGAGGAGGAGTTCTTGGTGTGAGGAAGGAGCTCAGCTGTGTCCTGGGGGTGCAGCACGGAGGGGATGTGGCAGGAGGCTGGGGCAGGGCAGGATTTCAGGGCAGCAGTGGGACTGGGCAGAGAGGAGCCCTGCAGTGTTATCCACAGACGCTGGACATTGTTTGCTATTCAGCTTCAAGTACAGGTTTTTTCCCTTTTAATTTTGTCCTCCTAAATATTCCTGTATCCCTCTATATGTCCTTGGGATTTGATCCTGTGATACCTGTCACTGTCACCATGGCTCTTTTCCCTGCCACTGCTTTGCCAGCCTTCCTTTCTATTGTATTTTGTCCTCAGAAATCCCTCCACTCCCTGTTTCCTGCTTTAACTTGTGGATCTTTCCTGAGCTCTGTTACTTGGTCTTAGTGGATAGAATGGACTAAAATATTCCAGCTCTGGTTGAGGCAGAGGGATCCTCCTTCCATCGCAGGAATTCATCCTGGCACTCAGGAAACCCCACCACTCCTGTCACTGCCCTGCTCTGAGCCACCAGCACTGGGATTTACCTGAATTGAAACTAAAAATCCCAGAGTTCTTCCCAGGCTGGGGCAGGAATTGTGTACAAAGTCACCTCAGCTGGGAGCAAAGCTCCCTCCTCCCCCGGATCCTGCCTGTGGGGATGGAGAGATGGAACTTCCCTGCTGAGGGCTGGTGGTTTGTCATGGCCAGGCTGGCTGTGCGACTCTGGCATGCTCCAGCCCTGGGGATAAAGGAATTCCTGAATGAAACTTGGCTCCTGAAGGAGCTGCTGCCTCTGCACAGCCTTGGCTGGAGGGGCAGCTCCAGCCCAGCTCCTCCAGGAGCTGCCAGAGCTGCAGGATGGCTCTGGAGATGCTGCCTGTGCTGGCTCACGCTGCTCTCTGCGAAACAAAGATACCTGGCATCGGTGACTTCTGCCATTTTGTCATAAATTGACTCTTCACTGCTGCTTCTGTGCCCACAAGATAATTTTTTATATTATTTTTGGTGACAAACCACCAGCCCTTCTCAGCCCTGACTGTCCCTGCACACTGGGACTGCCTGTCAGCCTCATCCCCTGACTTTTCCAGCCCTTGTCTATGTTTCCAAAGTTTTCCCAGCTTTTCCAGACCCTTGTTTCTGAGATTTCCCCCAGCTTTTCCAGCCCCCTGCCCATGTGTTTTCAAGATTTCCCTCCCAGCTTTTCCAGCCCTTTGTGTTTCCAAGATTTCCCAGCTTTTCCAGCCCCCTGTGTTCCCAAGGTTTTCCCAGCTTTTCCAGCCCCCTGCCCGTGTGTTTCCAAGATTTCCCAACTTTCCCAGCCCCGTTTCTGAGGTTTTCCCAGCTTTTCCAGCCCCCTGCCCGTGTGTTCCCAAGGTTTTCCAGCCTCCTTTTCCTTCCAGTCCTCCTTGAAGATTTTATTTCCAAACCACCTCAGTTTATTCCTGAATAAATAGTAAAAATCATGGTAAAACAATAAAAAGAATAGTTTGTGCAATGTGCTGTCACAAGATTAACACAGGATTAATTCCCTTCAGTGGAATGAGTTTTCCTCTTTAGTGGTCTGGGTGATCTTTGGATGATTTTTGAATGAACAATCAGTTTTGAATTATTTTTCCCATTTTAGTGGACCAATCCCTTAAAATTTGTAATCCAAGTGCCAGAATAACTTCATGTCTTTCAAAAAAAAAAACTGGGCTTTTTTTGTCATCTGGTGCTGATTCAAGATCTAGATTTGTGTTTCCATTTGGGGTTCTTTGTTTGGTTGGTTTTTGTTGTTGTTGTTTTAAGTAAAAGAACCTACAAAAACAAATCAGCAGCTAATTCAGAGATTCTAAAAAGCCAATACAGGAGAAGGCAAACTTGGTATAATAATACTTTTTTTGAGTATTCAACTCTACTAAAGTTTTTTTCTTTTTTTTTCTTCGCTTTTTTTTTCTTTTTTTTAAAGTTTTTCTTTTTTCCTTTTTCCTAAAGGGTTTTATTTGATAACTTTCTTTGTCTTTTACCTTTTCTCATAGAACCCAGGCTTTGTAAAACTGAACTGTGCCATTGTATTAGTCAGTATCTTTTGCCTTATTGAAGATTTTTTTAAAAATCAGAAAAAAAACCAAAACCAAAACATAAACACCTTTTGCATCATGATGCTTAACCAGCCATTCATGGCAATTTTCACTTTACACACGAAATACTCAGTAATAAATTCTTTGACATAAAAATGAGACCCTGGTTTAAAGAAATGCAAAACATAATGGTAATCCCAGTACAGCCAGGGCTGATACAGATTAAATGCTTAGGAAAAAAAAGAAAAATCAGATTTAAATAAATACTCCTGTATACCTGAATTATTATATGAAATAATTCATGTAGAACTGAGTAACAGGAGGAGCTGGAGCTGGGAGAAGTGGGGAAGCGCTGATTTATTTCATGAAAATTCTAAGATCGTTATCAAAGATTTTCATTTTAGATTGTATAGATTTAAGATTTTAAGTTCTTTAAAATATTTCAAGCTTATAAAGATTTTAATTTTTTCAGTGTTTATCTCAAATATTAGCGAATAACGGGCTGCAGGAGCAGCTGCATTTTAGGAATACGGGAGGCTGGGACGGTGGCTCTTGTGTGCTCCGGTGCTCCAGAGCCGGAATTCCCGGTGTTCCAGGGCCGCAGTTCCCGGTGTTCCCGGCTGGAATTCCCGATATTCCCCGGCCCAATTCCCGGTGCTCCCCGGCCGCAATTCCCGGTGCTCCCGGCTGGAATTTCGATATTCCCGGGCCGCAATTCCCAGTGCTCCAGAGCCGCAATTCCCGGTGCTTCCCGGCCGCAATTCCCGGTGCTTTTATAGATTCCACCGGGAATGCCTACTTTATTCTTTATCTCCGTCTAGCCTCTGTTTTAAGTCAGCCTTCACAAGACATCACTCCCACGGCCGGAATTCCCGGTGTTCCCACGGCCGGAATTCCCGGTGTTTCCCGGCCGCAATTCCCGGTGCCCCACGGCTCAGGAGCCCCGGGAATGGTGCGGGCTCCGGCCACGGCCAGGACAGCAGCTCCCTGTCCTTTCCCCCGTCCCTCTCCCCCTCTCCGGTCCCTTTCCGTCCCCGCTCCGTTCCCGCCGGGCCGGGCTCTCCCGGGCGCTCCCGGTCCTCCCGCCCGCCGGGGGGCGCTGCCGCCGCGGCCCCTGCGCTGCCCGCGGGCGCGGGGCGGCCCAAGATGGCGGCGCTGGGGCTGCTGCTGCAGGCGGCGGGACCGCTGCGCCTCTGCCGCGGCCCCCGCGGGCCCTGCGCGGCTCCCCGCGGGCTCTGCTCGGCCCCTCGCGGGCCCGCCGAGCCCCGCCGGGACGAGGAAGATGAGGAGGAGCCCGAGGCGGCGCAGGGTGAGCGGCGGGCCCGGCCGGCGCTCGGGGCCCCGCGCGGCGCTCGCGCAGCGGAAGGGAGGGGCGAGCCCGGGCCCGCGGCGGGGCGGGGGAGCCACCACATCCCTCCCTCCCCTCCATCCCTCCCTCCCTTCTTCCCGCGGCTCCGCCGGGACCGGGATGCGCGGCCAGGGAGATGAGCCGCCGAGCTGCGCAGGTACCGGGGGGCGCCGGGGGCACCGCGGGGCCGCCCCCGCGGGCCTTTGTTGGCCGCAGTTGGGTTTCCCCGGTGATTCCCCTCAAGGTCGCCGAGCTGGGCCTGGGCGAAACTCCGGCCGCCTCCGGTGGCTGACGCGAGAGGAAAATCCCCGTGGAGCTGCGGCAGGAGAGCGGCCGGGCCGGGCGGGCCGTTAGGACCGTTCCCCGCTCTCCGCGCGCGGCATCCCGCGGATCCGCCCGGGCAGCGGGAGCCCCGGGCAGCAGCTCCGGGCGGGAGCCCCGGGCAGGAGCCTCAGATAGGAGCCCCGGACGGGAGCCCCGAGCGGGAACCCCGGGCAGGAGCCCCGGACAGCTCCGCGGCACCGGGCCCGGTCCTGCAGCGGCCCCGCAGCCCGCCGGGGCTCACGGCTCTGGCCGCAGCCTGGAGGATCGTCCCGGTTGGATGTCAGGGCTGCGCGGGCCCCGGCGGGAAGGGTGAATGCCGTCGGAGTTGTCGCTGCTGTAAAAGAATGTTCAAAACTCGCGTGTGGTGCCGTGTTTTGAATCGCTTTTTGTTGGGTTATGGAGCGTGGAGAACACTTGGAGCTTGGAGGGATGCGAGTGGTTTTGTGCCAGAGGTTCTGACTTGAACCATTTTTCCTTACAAAATCGCTGGTTTGGTTTCAGTTTTCTTTCGTGGGCTGCATTTTGGAAATTTGGATTGTTATTATATTTGAACTTTTTTTCCTCAGCCCTCATGCTTCTGTGTTGGGTGTTTTTTTTCCCCATGCTCCAGCATTATTAAAGTTATTCTTTTCTCAGTAATTTCTGGATTCTTTGGGTCTTGGTTCCATTTGTCTTTCAGAAGCTGCTGAGTTTTATCTTGGAGTTCAGAGTGGGATGGTCTTTTGGTTGTTACATTCAAGCTGTTCAACAGGGCAAATTAACTGCCTGCTAAAGCAAGTGCTGAACCACCCAAATTATTGCTTAATGAGATGCTTCAGGTGTTGCCTGAGAAAAGGAATAAACCAGGAATTATTTTTCTTTCCTCTTTTGTACTTCATCCCTCATCACTTTTTTCCTAATGTGTTTTCAGGCAGTCCCTGAGTACTTTTATTTTTGGTCTTTAGTTCACTCATCCTCCCAGTTTGTATGGAGGATTGACCATGGAAGGCTCTTGATCTTGACATGGGAGTGTGGTGATGCTGGAATCGTTTCCAATAATAGATTTGTTTTGGATGAACAAATAAAAGCCCTCAGGGCCTTGTGAACCTGCCCTACCTGTCCTGCTGCTCCTTGAACATGTGGAGATCATAAATGTCATTTGAAAAACCTCTTTCTGAGGTGGGTTCTGAGCCCTCAGCTTGTGGGCTGATGTCTCATTAGCTGTCATCGTTTGGCTGCTTTGTTATTAGCCTTGGATGCAAATAGGGAAACCCACTCAGAGCCAGGCCAGCTTCAAAAAGTCACTGTTAGATCCATGTTGTTATCTGAGGCTTCAGGTTTTTGGCTCACACAGGGGGTTTGGGGAGCTCAGTGACTTCCCCCTCATTCCTGAGGCTGACAAGGCAGGCTGCCCCTGCCCTTGGGTTTGCTCCAGGAACCCTCCTCTGTCATTGATTAAATTTGTCCTGTAGAACTCAGCAGAAGTTGGGCTGGAGCTCTGGATCCCGTCCTGGAGCAGGGCAGGGTCCTGGGCAGCCCCAGTGGCTCCAAGGGGGATTCTGGCCACTGCTCCTTCTCCTCTTTGCTTTTGGAGGAGCCTGCTCAGTGTTCCCTGAGCTCTCCTCCAGCCTGGAGCTGCCTGTGGGGTTTATTCTGTATGTGTTGAAAGGGGCCATGGTCAGGATGGCTGGGGATGGTTTAAAATCCCCAAATTCCCCAAAAGCCATGCTTTGGTGTACTCCAAGCTAAGCTGCCAGGTGGAACCTTCTGTGTCTCCCTCCATCTCTGCAGTGGGACATGTCTGGGCTAATTCCTTGTGAAGTGGATATTATGGAGCCACAGGGCTTTTTTTCTTCCTTGGGGATTTTTGATGTCTTGGAAACACATTTGGATTTATTACTTGAATTTATCCTATCTTGAGGACTTTTGTCTTTGACAGTTTGTCCTTGGTGCTCATTTGTTGCTTTTCCAGGGAGTAGGATTGAGGAGAAGAGAGAAGCTGATGGATCTCCTCTGTCCTCCTTGAAGAAGACTGGGTTGTTTTGTTAGTGCTCTGGTACCTGAGTGTTTCCACTCCACAGATCTGTAGGGGTTTGGAGGAGGCTGGGCCACTCCAGCTGGGTGTTTTGTTGGTCTTGGGGTCTGCTTTTTGTGTTTTCAGTGTAGCTTGGAATTATCCTGGACTTTCACAATCAAATTAAGCTAAAGCACTCACTGGCTTTGAGGAACTTTAATTAGTTAATTGGCCTCTTTGCTAGCCCCACCCTGACTTGTCTGCTCTCCAAGACAGGCTTTTAATATTCCTTCCTGCTGTCAGGGCTGTGGTTTGGGTGTCATGTGTGGCTGTTTGGGGAATACTGGGTTGTGCTCCCACTGACACAATTCCCACCCAGACATCCACCCTCAGCTGTGGCAGACCCCAGACACTTCTTGCTGCAAATCCCATTTGGCAGGGAAGGGAACATTCTGCAGATTCAGTTCTGCAGTTGGGAGCTGTTTCAGTAAAAGCTCCAAGGGAGGGATGGCTTCCTGCAGGATGAGATCCTTTCAGCTCTGGAATTGGGGCAGGGATGGGCTGAAGGTGATCCAGCAGCCCTTGGCACAGTCAGAACGTGCTGCTGGATGTGGCATTGTCAGCTGGGGAGAGAACACTGCACCTTGCTGGGAATTCCAGGCCTGAGCTGTCACCACAACTGGGCTTTGTTAGTCAGAGATCCCATTTTCCCCTCTAGAGCAGATTAAATATTTAGTCTTCACCAAGGAGTCACCTCAGAATGTGAGAAACTGCCTCTGTCATAGGTAATTGCACTTGGGGGGCATTATAAAAATGTGCTTCTTGCACCTCTTATCACAGCATTTCCCAGGTTATTGTTGTGAAAGAGGAAACAACTGGAAGCCAAATCACCAGGCTGCTGCTGGAGAATTGCTTTTTGCTTTTCTTTTTAATTAGTAAATTGAATGGTGCATTTGGGAGTTGTGTTACTGCTCCTCCCTCCGTTAGTCCCACCAATGTGGAATGGAATAAAACTGCAGAGTGCCAAAATCTTGGACACTTTTCCAGTTTTCCTGAGCAGGCCAAAGTCTGAATATAGAGGAACTTGCTTCAGTAGATAGAAATAGCACATTTGCTGTATAATTACAGAAAATTGGCTCCTAGTTTTTCGTAAGGCTGAGACCATTTCCCTTCTCCCTTGGCCAATATATAGAAGGTAATTCATGGACAAATCATGTTCATAAATCAGAGTAATTCCTACATTTCCCCTGGAGTTATCCAAGGCTACTGAAAGCATTTCTCAAAATCCAGGTGGTTCTTCTATGGTTTGCAAGAGACAGTTTCAAAACTGAGTGTCACCAGTGCGTGTTGTGTGCTGAGCTGGGGGCCAGGCTGCTGGGTTTTGCTGGAGAGGGTGATGGCATCAGCAATGGCTTTTTGTTCTCCTTAGCCAGTGTCCAAGGCAGTGCCAGGCCTGCAGTGGCACAGCAGAGCTCTGCTCTCTCTGAACCTCCCGTGGTTTCCCAGTTGTTCCCTGCCAGCTGGGCCCTCCTGGGACAGCAGCACAGTGAGCAGCTTCCCAGAGAGCATCTCCTGCACTGCCCGTGGGACAGAGCCTCTCCTGAGCTCTCCTTGCCTCAAACATCTCAGGAAGTGTCCAAAGCCAGGCTGGATTGGCTTGGAGCAACCTGGGATAGTGCAAGGTGCCCCTGCCCAGCTGTTAAATAAATGAATGAAAGATCTTCAAGGTTCTTTCCAGCCCACACCATTCTGGGATTATCTGCAGTTCCTGTGTTTGTTCATGGCAGTAACTCCAGAATCAGTTCCCAGCAGGCCATGGTGGCACATCTTGGTGCTGCTCAAGTGAGTGACTCTTGGCTCCTCGTTTCTCCTTGCATTTGGTGGCTCAGTTGGAAATTCTGGTTTCTGATGGCACCAGTGATCTCTTGAGCTGGCTTCTGATTCATTGCTGAAACTTACCCTGGGTTCCTGCAGGGGATTTAGAAACTCCCTGAAAGGGAATGCTCACCCCAGGGCGGTGTGCAGGGAGGTTACCCAGTCCTGGCTGCCCGGGGAGGGTGTGTGGGATGAGGCTGAATGTGGGATGAGCTGTGCTTGCTCCTGCAGAGAGGAGATCCCATCCCTCTCCCTGTTCCCTTGTGCTGCTTTTGGTACCTGCAGGACTGTGCTGGCTGATTCACTTGTGAGCCCAGCAAAATCGTGTGGGTTTCCTTTTCCTGCCTTGGCTTTCTGTGGGATTAGGGCTGCAGATTGGCTCCCTGCACATCTGGCTTAGTGGGAGTGCTGCAGCCTGGGAGAAGGGGCAGCTGCCCCTCTCCACAGCTGGAGCTGTGAGACCTTCCTGTTTGTGAGGTGTAGGAACATCTGGAATTGTTACCACATTGGTCTGATCTCGCTGGACCTGCTGCTGCAAAAGAGGGCCCTTCCCAGTGCTGGCCGTGGCAGTGGTGCAGGTGAGAGGAGCTGGAGCAGCTCCCTCACTGCCAAAACTGCTGGAGTTGGTCAGGGAGGAGGCTGGGATGGGAGGTGGGTGTGACACGGCTCTGGCTGGGGCAGTGGGATTTGTTATTGTTGTTGTTATTATTATTATTATTATTATTATTATTATTATTATTACTATTGAGTGATTTGCTGTGACCATGAACATCCCCTCCCTGCTGTACCCTGAGCACCATTTCCCTGTGAGGGCAGGGCCAGTCCCACCTGCCCTCTGTCCTGCTGCCTCTGGGGCTGCTGTGTCTCCAAACACTGTTGGCAAACTTCTTTCCAGGAGGTTCTCTGGGCAGTTTAGTACTAAACCACATTCCCAGGCTCTGATCGAGTCTCAGTCATTTCAGGAAAAAGTCCTCAGGCATTTTTGCATGTTCCTCTGCTGGTTGGATCTGATGTGTACATTGTGAGACCCTGGATTTAACTCATGGCTGGGGGGGACGTTGCAAACACCCAAATTGTGCAAAGTTGTCACTGCTCAGTTGGGTTTTGGTATCGAGGAGTGACAAACAGAGCTGGTGGGGAAACAGAAACTGCTCCATGCTGGTGACAGTGGCTGGACACGAGCCCAAGGCAGGGATTGTCCCCTGTGCTGGCCCTGCTGAGGGACCCCCTGGAATCCTGGGGGCAGCTCTGGGCCCCTCCAGCAGGAAAGCCCTGGAGGGGCTGGAGT
>JAWWEY010000115.1:596807-616760 GCA_035582745.1 Loriotus luctuosus
GGGAACAGGGACAGGAGCAGAGGGAACGGCCTCAGGCTGGGCCAGGGCAGCTCAGGGTGGGCACAGCAGGAATTTCCTCATGGAAAGGGGGCTCAGGCCTTGGCACTGCCCAGGGAGGCTGTGAGTGCCCATCCCTGGAGGTGTCCCAGGAACTCCTGGATGTGGCACTCAGAGCTCTGGGCTGGGGACAAGGTGGGCATTGGACACAGGGCGGGTTTGATGATCCTGGAGCTCTCTCCCAGCCTCAGGGATTTCGGAGCTCAGTGGTGCCTGGAGATGCTGCAGGTGAACCCTGGACCCTCTGCCTGCCCCCTGTCCTCCCCTCTGAGCCCGTGCTGGAACACACCTCTGGATGGGACTGCACAGCAATTGGGAAACATTTAATTCCTCTTCTTTTTTTGTTCCAGATTCCAGAGATTTACTAAAGGAATTTCCACAGCCTAAAAACTTGCTCAACAGCGTGATTGGCCGAGCCCTGGGCATTTCCCATGCCAGGGACAAGCTGGTGTACATCCACACTAACGGGCCAAGGAAAAAGGTAATCCTTGCTGCTGGAAGGGTGGGACACAGACAGTGGGAGGGGAGCCATGGAACTGCTAATCCTGGAAGTAACTTCCCAGAGAAAATCATAGAAGAGTTTTAATTCCACTTAAAAGTTGTGTGATAATCTTTCAAACAAGAAATATTCTCACTTCTTCCTATTTTTCCCGATATTCATGTGCTTTAAAGGTGTATAAGTGCAGGTGCTGTTCCTCTTTTTGTGTGGATATTTTTCTTTTAAGTGACTTGCTGTATCTGGCCTTTCTCAGCAGTAGGATGCACAGTCTGTGCTTAAAGGTGTCCTACTACCTTAGAAAATTAAGATTTAAAAATTAAGATTTAAAAGCTGTATTTTAGGCATTAGGACCCCTAGATTTGGTTGTAAATTCCAATAGAACAAATTCCAAAGCCTAAAATGTCCAATTCTGAGCAGAAAAGAGGAGTTTCTTTGCAATGGAGGGAGGCTTCTAATAGTACTTAAGAGCAGAATGAAATGCAGCCTCTTTGTTTGTTAAATGAAGCAGAGGAATTCCAAGCAAACACTTTTCCAGTTTGAGCTGTCACTGGCATGCCAGAGGCCCAAATCCATGTCTGGGCTATGAACTGAGCAGGAATTCTTACCTAATGGTGCTCCATGGTCAAGGCTGTGCCTCCTCCTGTCACACCAGCTCTCATTCCAGAGCTGAAAGCCCTTTCCAGCTGAAGTTTAACTGTAACCTACATTCCAGGAAAAGACTCAGTTTTGATGGCTTAACATTTTCCAATAACATTCTGTCTAAAATTTCCCAGACAGTTTTTATTGCCACATCCTTTTTAAGCATCCCTGGATTTTAGGGGATACATTAGTAATGTTGCTTCAGAGTTCTTCATTATTTCTGTTTGTTTTTCTTGCTCTTTCTCAAGCAGTAGTGCAGTTTCCCTACTTAAATTCTGGAATACTGTAGCCAGTGCCTCGTCCCTAAAATTTGGAGTACCCCAGGCAGTGCCTCATCATTTTAGTTTGTGTAATTGGTTCCCATTCTTGGCAGCACTTAAATAGATTAATGTGGAGAAACTTCAGATTAAAACAAAAAATTAAACTAGGAAAATTATAAAGGAGATAGAGGAGCCTTGGGAAAAAAATGAGGGTTGGCTCACAAAGGAAAAGCAACCCAGCAAATGTGGGCAGAAGGACAGGTGAGAGCCTGGAGAGCTCTTGTTGGATGTGAGCAGAGGGGTTGTGGGCACTTGGCCTTCCTGAGACACCTTTTTTCCCAGCAGGTCTGTGCTTTCCAGGCTGTGCCTGAGGCAAAACCCATAGCAATTCCCTCCCTGAGCCAGGTTCAGGGGCAGGAAGGCAGCCAGCCAGGTGCTGGGGAGTCAGGAGCCTGTGCTCCAGCCTTGGGGGATCCACTGCTGCCTTTCATCTGTGCTGCACAAGCAGGAGAGCATTCCCTGGGCATTTCCCTCTTGGAGCCTTGTGGCATCTGCAGGGCTGGGAGCTGAGCGAGCTCTTGATTTGGAGTTTTTCTTTGAAGAGGGCAAAGTTCAGCTCTCAGCATTCTTTGCCTCTGCAGGTTTTTCATGCTCCCTTGCAGGAGCTGTGCTGGGGCTGTGGTTCTGCCAATGTTGGATGGAGTTGGGTGCTCCTGTGCCCTCCTGTGCTGGGGTGCCTGGGAGCTGAGGCAGTCCTGTGCTGCTTCCATCACGGGGAGGAAGCAGTTGGGAAGATTTCCTGGCTGTTGCAGCTGGAAGGGGTTGGAGAGGGATCTGCTCCAGGGCACGCTCTGGCTGCTGCAGTGAGCAGAGGGACCCTGGGATGGAATTGTTCTGTTATGTGCTCCTGGCATTTATCCCTGGGAGCTGACACCCTGTGACACCCCAGCCCTGCAGCTCTTGTGGGGCTGTGGCACCCCTGCGCCCTGCTCAGCCTTTTCCTGCAGAGCTCCTGCCATGGAGCTGCCCTGAAGGGACTAAGACAGCACTATGTTCAGTTTTCTTCTGTATTTCTCCTCTTTGCCTGGGGTGCAGGGATGGTTGATTCCCCTGAAGGGACCAAGGCAGTGCATTGTTCAGTTTTCTTCTGCATTTCTCTTCTTTGCCTGGAGCGCAGACATGGGTGGAGTGGGTGTGCTCTGCTGGAGGGGAGAGCTTGCCCAGCTCACCCTGTGGCTCTCCTTGCCTTTCAGAAAGTCACTCTCCATATAAAGTGGCCCAAGAATGTGGAAGTGGAGGGCTATGGGACCAAGAAGATCGACGCGGAGCGGCAGGCGGCGGCTGCAGCGTGCCAGCTCTTCAAGGTGAGCCCTGCTGCTGCCCAGCTGGCCAGGCTCACCCTGCACTGTGCAGCCAGCCTGGCCTGCTGCTGGCAGCTCTTTCTCTTTGCCTGGGCTCTCCCTTAGTGGGCCCCTCTGGTAGTCAGGGATAGAGGGTCAAGACCTGAGTCTGAATCCATTTGAGCTTAAAATCCCACTTGCTCCCGGTAGTCCTGGTCCTTGTTCCTTTTGTCCTGGACCTTAATCAGCTCCTTAGCCTCCACAGTGAGTAGAGTTTCCCTCAGGTGGGTTTGCTGATCTCTAACTCCCACTTCTGCCAGTGCAACTGGGTGTGTTTGCAGTTGTAGGACCTTCAAAGCCTCCTGTTTCCTCTTCATCAAAATCAGTGTGGCAATTACATGCAGTAATTTACTATTACTCTACATTTATGCTTTGTTTGGCACTTATTTATGGCTGGAAATGGGTGTGTGCAGCCAGTATCAAACAGGCACAGTAAAACTATAAAAGTCACTCTTCTATGGCTGAGAAAAAGATGCAATTTTATCTCCAGCTCTGGCTCTGGCTGTTCTGTGTTACCTTGAGCAAGTGAGACTGATTTTGGAGTTTCCTGTTAATCTATTCAGTGGGAACAGGGATATCTCTGTGCTCAGGAGAGGATGCTGTGGATGCTCTGGCAGTGAGACAGCTTTTGATTAGCTTGTAGATCAGAATGCTCTTTAAGGAAATAGCCAGCCTTCAGAAATTCAGAAGGGCAGTGTGAAAACTCAGCTTCTTCATCTGCTTAAGCTGATCCTCTGTGATCAGCAAAACTTGTCTCACTCACTGACTTCATTCCACCTCGCTCAGTCGGCATTCACTGGGAATACATCCTGGTTTTATCCTCTCTAGCCCACTTCCCTGCTTTCTTTAAGACCCTGGAAGTTTTCAAAGGAAGGAAAATACCCTACTGATACATTTTCCCCAAATTTTGGAAATGGCTGAAGTGTATTTTAAAACTTAAACCAAAACCCAACCACCTGAAACCACAGATTGAACATGCAAAGCTTTCTTTGCCAGCTAAACTGGAACCTGGCAGAAGACCCTTGAGATGGGACTCACAACTACAGAAAGAGCTACAAATGCTGCCTTAAAAAGTCATCAGTTCAAGAAAATTAATAGTGTCTAATTAGTGCTGAGAGTGAATAGAGAGGCTTTGACTAGAACAGCGAACCAGGTGAAATTTGGTGTCTTAGGCACTCCCACAGAACAAAATAATACAGCTTTTTCTAATACAGGGCCATTAAGGCCATTAAATGGCCTACAACTGCAACTTTTAATTTATTAAAATTAAAGCTAGAACTTATTGCAGCAGTCTGGTAATTTCAAAATGGTGTGTGCTGCACTCTGGATATGTCTGGAGCTTCCTGCAAGGTTCAGTCCTGAATGGTGATGGTAGGAGAGTTTTTAATTACTGTAGGCTTGCTCCAGAACCTGACAGGTTAGGGACATTTTCCTGCTGCTTGTACAAATAACTGTTCCTAGGAAATGGAAGGAGATGAACCATTCCCTGAATTCTCAGCCTGTATTATGCTAGGTCACACTAGCCTTCCCAAAAAGATGCATTTCCTGCTCTGAGGGTGCTTTCAAAACTTGGGGGTACTAAGTATAGCCAAGAGTTTGGTGGGCCAGGATTTACTGGGGTTTTTTATTCTAAGGAGCTGTGTGGGGCTGAGAGCCATACCCTGGGAAGGGAGGGAGGGCAGGGACCAGATTCCCCTTGGGACAGAGCGGTGGTGGGGGGAAGTTCAGAGCTCCTGCAGGTGCCTTTCCTCGCTCTGTCTTTGCTGGGGGAGGGAGGGGGCCGCTCCTGCCCCTGTCCCCAGCAGGGTGTGGGTTGGTTCCCAGAGCTGCTCTGTCTCTCTGCAGGGCTGGGGCTTGCTGGGCCCCCGGAACGAGCTCTTTGATGCAGCCAAGTACCGGCTGCTGGCCGAGCAGCTGGGCTGTCCCGACGAGCGCTGGTGCTCCGAGGGCAAGTGGCGCTCCAAGTCCGGGCCCTCCCTCGCCGACCTGTCCACCTGCTGGCGCCGCATGGAGCCCGACGATGCCATCCAGCCCATGGAGCAGGGCAGGATGCCCAAAGCCATGAGGAGGGAGGAGCTGGAGGAAGGGGAGCTGGAGGAGGGGGAGCTGGAGGAAGGGGAGCTGGAGGAGGAGGCCATCGATGTGTCGGATTACCTGCCCATGGCACACCAGGACGCCCGCACCCCCGGCAGAGACGCCAGGTGGGTCTGAGCTGAGCCAGGGCAGGGGGAAGGGAGGGGTTTCCTGTGGCTGAGGAGGGCTGGAGATGGGCCAAAGGAATAGTGGGGCAGCCTGGTCTGGTACCTGGCTGCCATCCAGGGAATGCATAGACTTGTTCCCTGCAGCTCTGCCCTCTGGAGAGACTGCTGCCAGTCTTGTTACCTGCCTGATTCTTCTGTGCCTCAAGACACTTCCATCCCCAGAAGTGGTGCATGTGCACTTACACCAGGTTTTGACCACCCTGGTTTTGAGGGCAATGTTAAATCTGCTCCCTTCCATCCCTGTAGCTGCCTGCTTGACTTTATGAGCACAGATCTTGGCTTTTTAATAGGCAGCAGGAGCAAGATCTGTAAGAGATGTAGGTGATGGTGGTTATTTCTGTGATGTGTTTTTTAAATTCAGAATTATTTATTAATTAAATCTGTCTCAATCTGTTGATGTCATCTGGTTTGTAGCCTTGGTGTAAAGGTTTGATCCCTCTGCAAAGGTGGCTTTGCTGGGCTGGGTGGTTGTGACTGACAGATTTTAGTACCAAGGGACAGCAGGACTCTGCCCATGACCAGAACTACCTGGGCTTTAACAGAATAGCTTCAGAGCTCAGTAGCACTCGTGGAGTGAGGCAGGTCTGAGCACAAGTGGGCATTTGCACATCCAGCTCTACTCTTGTCCCATGCAGCCGAGGAGGGGGTTCCATTGAAATGACAGATGACAACACTGCCATCCGTGCCCTGACGCAGTTCCCACTTCCCAAAAACCTCCTGGCCCAAGTGATTCAGATTGCAACCTCTTCCTCCACAGTCAAGGTAAGATGCTGTCTGACCCCTGCCAGGGAGGAAGCTCAGGGGCTCCAATTGCAATCACTTTGGGTGCTTTCTTTGGGCACAGAGCTGGGGAGAGGAGGGAGGTTAAAACTAGGCCTAGAGAAATCAGTGTGAACAGCAAAGGAAAGACTTTGTGGTGAGAGCTGAGGGAATGTCTTAACAGAACCATGAGGAATGTTGCTCCTGAGGCTAGGGCAGTGGAGGAGCTCCTATCTGAATGAAGGAGGTATTTTCTAAGGTTTCCTTTCCCCATATACCTGCAACAAGCACAAGTTTGTGTTGCTGGGAGCGATGTGTAATTTCTGTGCTGATAGAATCTTTCCACAGCTCCATTCTTGCCCGTATCCGGTGATCTTCCTTCCCAGGATGTGTCACCCACCTCCCAGAGCTCGTGTGCTCAGCAGAAAGGAGCTGAGCTCCGCCCTGAGGCTCTCAGGATGTTCCCCACAGTTGTCTGCTCTCACTTTGGCTTAGACAGCGCCTTGTGAGCTGGGAGGTGGAATTCAGTGCAGTAACCTTCTTCTAGTACTCCATTAAAAAAATCCAACAAATTCAACAAAAAAACCCATGGTGAAAGGTCAGAGGGGCCACACGAGGAGTGACTGAGGTCAGCTGGGGTTGGTTCAGCTGGAGCAGAGCAGGTTGAGGGCAAAGCTCAGCAGGGGCTGCAGCTCCTCCTGAGGGGCAGCTCCAATCTCTGCTCCCTGTGACAGGGACAGGACCCAGGGAACAGCTGGAGCTGGGCCAGGGCAGGTTTAGGTGGGAGATCAGGGAAGGTTCTTCCCCAGAGGTCACTGGGCACTGCCCAGGCTCCCCAAGGAACAAGCACAGCCCTAAGGCTGCCAGGGCTCCAGGAGGGTTCTAACAGCACTCCCAGGCACAGGTGGGGTTGTTGGGGTGTCTGTGCAGGGCCTGGGCAGGGGCTGGCTGGTCCCTGCTGTCCCACAGAGCCCCTGTTGTTGCTGCAGGAGTACATGCAGTTCCGCACGGTGGGCACCAAGACCAAGATCTGCAAGCTGACGCTGCGCTGGCCCTGCCCCATGACCTTCGCTGCCAAGGGCCGGCGCAAGGTGGAGGCCGAGAACAAGGCAGCAGCTCTGGCCTGCCAGAAGCTGAAGGTGAGTGCCCCTGGCTGCTGCATCCCCTGGGATGTGCCTCTGCAGACAGGCTCCTTCTGCCTCACTCACTGGCTTTGAGCTTGCCAGGGGATGCTGGAAACATCCTGAGCTTTGACTTGTGTAATGAGCTAATGCTTAATAAACATCTGTTTCCAAACCTTGGGATTCACAGCATGCCAGAACCACAGCACGGGACTCAACAAGAGGGTTTTGCAGTCATGGCTGCTGTTCCTCTGATGGGTCTGCTTGGGGCCTTGCAGGTGTAGTATCAGGGCAGGTGGTTGGTTCTGGTGTGTCTGGTCCTCCAGAGCTGGAGTGGGATCGTGTCTGGTTTCTTGCTGTGGCAAGAAAAGCAGGAATTTGTGGGTTTGGGATGGTGGGGAGTTGGCCTATCCAAACATGGGATCCAAGTGCTCTGTATCCCAGCCCTTGGTGTGAGCAGCCTCTGACCTGATGGTGTTGTTTGCCTGTTCCCTGCAGAGCCTTGGCCTGGTGGACAAGAACAACAACCCCCTGAGCCATGCCATGTACAACATGACTTCCCTGAGGGAGCTGGGGGAGAACCAGAGGAAACCCTGCCACATCAAAGTCCCTGAGGCCACCCTGCGCAAGATCGAGAACTACCTGAACCACGTAAGGCTCAGCCCCCTGAGGATTCCCTGGACCTGATCCCTTCTCACTTTGGGAATTGGATGTGTTTGAAAGCTTCCTGTCAGAATGTTGAGGGAATTCATGGTTTGATTGTTGCCACAAAACCTGATCACTCTCTGCTGCCCTTTGGGGAAGGGAGACCCTTTCTGGGCAGTGGCCTTCCCTTTTGGAAGGCTCTGGGATTCTTAAGGTTAAATCCAAAAGATGTGATGGATTAGAAGTTCAGCAACTTTTAATCCCATGAACATCTGGGCCAATGCTTTGATTTGTGTTCTAGACAATTCCTGACCTCTTGCTCCTTGCAGTTCTTCCTGTGGCTTGTGGGACTTCAATTTTTTCTTTTGCCAAGACAGAGTATTTCTGGCTTAGCCAAAAGCTTGTGTTTTGCATAAGTTACGTGTCTGGGTGGTGGTATAACTTGATAGTTTCCAAAAGTTGTCTTTGAGGGGCTGTTGCATTGCAGAGCTGAAGTTACTGGTCTGTGCCTGTCAGTTCAGCAGCAGCACTAATACCCCTCCTAAAATAGGGAATGCAGCAAGGAGCACGCAGGGGACTGCCCAAATTAGTTCTCACTTTAAATAACCTCAGTTCAGCACAAGACTGAGTTACCTAAGATCTGAGGAGACCTTGGCACAATCTTGGCCAAGCCCGACTGGCTGAGTCTGCTCCAGGCACTTGTTCCTTTCTGTCCTTCTCAGGACCAGCACTAACCTTGCTGTCCTTGCCTGCTTCCTCCCCCAGTACCCCGTGGACATCAGGGAGTCCAGGCCCCGCATTGCCGATGACATGATGAACCTGACCAAGGAATCTGGTGCCATCAGCGACGCCATCACGGGGAAGACCTACATCCCCATGCTGGAAGCAGAGGAAGTGCGCCTTAGCCAGAACCTGCTGGCCCTCTGGAAAAGGAGAGGAGCCTCCTGGCAGGAGAGCCACCCGCTGCCAGTAGACCCTCACAAGGACACCATCCTGTCAGCCATCGAGCAGAACCCCGTGGTGGTGATCGCGGGAGACACGGGCTGCGGGAAGACCACGCGGATCCCGCAGCTGCTGCTGGAGCACTACATCCTGGAGGGCCGCGGCGCGCGCTGCAACGTGGTCATCACCCAGCCGCGCCGCATCAGCGCCATCTCGGTGGCCCAGCGCGTGGCGCAGGAGCTGGGGCCCAACATGAGGAAGAACGTGGGCTACCAGGTGCGGCTGGAGAGCAAGCCGCCTGCCCGGGGAGGGGCCCTGCTCTTCTGCACCGTGGGCATCCTGCTCAGGAAGCTGCAGGGCAACCCCAGCCTGGAGGGCGTCAGCCACGTGGTGGTGGACGAGGTGCACGAGCGGGACGTGAACACGGATTTCCTGCTCATCCTGCTCAAAGGCATCCAGAAGCTGAACCCCGACCTGCGCCTGGTGCTCATGAGCGCCACGGGGGACAACCAGCGCTTCTCGCACTACTTTGGGGATTGCCCCGTGGTCAAGGTGCCGGGGTTCATGTACCCGGTGAAGGAATATTACCTGGAGGAGATCCTGGCCAAGCTGGGCCGGCACAGGCACCGGCACTACGAGATCAAGGTGGGTGTGCAGCGAGGGGGAAGCTGTCCCCATGCATTGGGGCACTGGCTTCTGGCCTGTCAGCAGGGGGACAGTCCGGGCCTGGGACTGTTCTCACTTTAAATAACTTCACATAATAGCTCCTGCTTCCCTGTGGTTGTTGGACGTTTGCTTAGCTTTAACTCCATGCCAGTCCTCGTGAGGTGAAGTCAGCTAAGTAGACCCTCAGAGTATTTTGATTAAATTATGCATAAAGATGACTTAGCATTGGGGTCAGGTTGCTTTTGTCTCCCTTTAATGGGAAGTTTGATGTTTGAGTAGGCTGAGAGATCATCGCTGTGGGTACACAGACACAGAGTTGAGTGCACACCCTAGGCAAGCCTGGCCCAGGACTGGGATGGTTGTGGCTTCCAGCACTGTTACCTCAGTGCTCACCATCCTGCATGACTGAATTCCCTGATTGCTGCTTTCTGCAGCTGCTCTGACCCTCTGGAAAATGCCCTCCAGATGCGTGCAGTGCTCTGGGTAATCCTACACCAGTGCTGGGTCATGGAGTCACACAGTCACAGAGGTTGGCCAGCATCTCCAGACATTTTCTGGTCCAGCCAGCTGGTCTGGAGTTTGTCAGTCCATTTTTCCAGCCTGGAGAGATCCTTCCCTGTGGCTGAGCAAGTGTCTGGAGTATCAGCCACTTCTCTCAGTCCTGGATCATCAGCAAACTTGCTTGGGGTATCCCATTGCCTCCAGGGCGTTCTTCCCGTTTCTGCTGTGGCAGGGATTTTATCTGAGCTTTAACAGTCTGTTCCAAATTCCTGAGAGCTACAGAAGCTGCTGCTCAGAGCCTGATGGATTTGAACTCCCAGGTGCATGTGGCAGTTCTGTTCACAAAAATCTCATGGCAATTCTGTTACTTGTGGGGTGCTGTTCAGCACAGGTGCACAGATCTGGACAGTGGGAAGGGACTGTACATTCCCTCTGCACAGCAGGGAAACTGGCAGCACTTGTGACCAGAACAGGCTCCAGATGGAGCCCAGAGCAGGCTCCTGGCTCCAGGTCCTGGGCAGGCTGTCAAGTGAGGCATTTGCTGCCTGCAGAGGGTGCTTTGACGTGCGCTGTGCTGTGCTGACACCCTCTGAGCCCCCTGTCCTGTCCTTCCCAGCAATCCGACGATGAGTGTGTCCTGGACCTTGACCTGATCACCGACCTCGTGCTGCAGATCGATGCCCACGGAGAGCCAGGTGTGTCCTGCCTCACCCCGAGCTCTTCTTCTGCTGGGGGGAGGGAAAGGGAGCCCCTCCAGAGCCTTTGCAGAGACACCACAGTGTGAGTCTTTAGCTAAGACAGGGTTATAGGAAATCAGGGCAGCCCTGACAAAAGGAGTAATGACAAGGAGGACTTTATCAGAAGGTTAATTAATTACTTTATTATATTATATTATTTTATACTATATTACACTGAATCTGTATAAGTATTTAACTCTACTGACTAGAATTTTGTGACTGTCTCTTGACCGACAGTCTGGACACGCACTTGGCTCTGATAGGCCAAGGAAACAAAACACTATCACATTGGGTAAACAATCTCTATATTGCATTCTGCTTTGGCACAACACAGGTGCAGCAAATGAGATAAGAATTGTTTTCTCTTTCTTTGAAGTTCCTCGCTGTGATTCCTAGAAAATATCCTTAAGAAATTGTACCTTGCTTTTCTCTGTAAAGAGAAATGTAGCTACACAGGGTTGGACTCCTCAGTGTCCTGGGCAGCTGTTCCAAGACTTGTCTGTGCTCCAGCACTGGGAGCCTTGTGCTGCATAATTACCTTTTCTGTTGGAGCTCCATCCCTGTCAAATACTCTTGCCTGGAAGGTGAGGTGTTCTGGAAGGTGATGTGTTTGGAAAGAAGGCAGGACTCTCAGGTGACATCAAGAGATTTAAATGTTTCAAAGCTCGTGGGTATTCACTGCCAAACTCCAGATGGCCTGGTAGCTTTCTGCCCTGGGAGTGTGTGTCTCCAGCTGGGGAAGAGCACTTGGATTTAGAGGCTGTGTGTTCTTAGCTGCTGGTGTGTTGCAGGTGGGATCCTGTGCTTCCTCCCTGGCTGGCAGGAGATCAAAGGGGTGCAGCAGCGGCTGCTGGAGATGCTGGGCTCACAGAACAGCCGCTACCTCGTCTTGCCAGGTGAGAGGGCAGGGCCAGCCCCTTCTTCCCAGGATTCGGGAGAATCTGGGGCAGTTGGCTTGATGTGCCCCTTCAGCTTTGCTCTGCTACAGAGCTGGTGAGCTTTGATGTCCCAGCTGTGTGATGGTGTGTGGTAAGTGTGAGTAACTCCTCCTAGCAGAGGCTGAGTAATTCCTGTGTATGATCAAAGAGAGTAGCTTCCCATTTGCCTCCAGCAATTTGGAATTAGGCAAGGAGAGAAAGCAGCTCAGTTCTGCACTGCTGTAGCTGCACGCTGAGCCTGCCCAGAAAAGATCTCAGGACCTGTTCTGTGGGATGCAGGTGGACTCTGGAGCTGAGCTTTGATCATTGAATTTAACATTCCTTGCCCCAGGAGGAAATTTACAACAAAAGCCAGCTTTGCTCTGCAAAGCTCTTAAGGGTTTTGGCATTTTTTGTTTGGTTTTGGGCAGCTCTGCCTGTTCAGTGTCAAACCAGGCCAGGCAGGAGCAGAGCTTTGAGCAGCTGGGCTGTTAATGAGTGCAGGTGTAGTTTGGTGGAAAGTGCCTGCTCTCCTCTGCCCTGCCATGCTCTGCCAGGAATTCCTGCATGGTGCTGAGCTGTGATGGGAAGCTGGGATACAGGACAGCCATGAACCCTCCATGAGAACCATTTCTGATAGAAGGCCTATGTGGCAGTGAGAATCCCTGCCCCAAGGGACTTTTGAGGAGGGGCAGCTGCAGAACTGGACTGTGGGAGGGAGTGGGATTTCTGCCAGGGATGTTCCTGGGGTGCCACCAGGCTCTGGGACAGGAGGTGAGCAGAGCTGCTGCTGCTGCTGAGCCACAACAACTGAAACAACTGAAATGAGGCCTTCCCAAATGACTTGTGGGATATTTTTCCTGGGGTCTGGCTGGCAGGAAGCTGCTGGCTGTGCTCACTGGCAGCTGGTGTCCCCATTTCTGAGAGAGGTGACGGTACAAGGAGAGGCTCAGCTGGGCGGGTCTGACTCTGGTTTGGTTTCCCAGTGCACTCCAACATCCCCATGATGGACCAGCAGAACATCTTCCAGAGGCCTCCACCGGGCGTCAGGAAGATCGTCCTGGCCACCAACATCGCGGAGACCTCCATCACCATCAACGACATCGTGCACGTGGTGGACAGCGGCACGCACAAGGAGGAGCGCTACGACCTCAAGACCAAGGTACTGCTGCCGTGCTGCCTCTCACCCACTTGGGACACTGGAGCACAGGGCTGTGGTCAGAGGAGTGTTTGAGGTGCCATTAATGGCATGATGGAGCTGCTTCCCGTTTGGCTCCTGGAGCACAGGCGTTGTGTTGTTTTGGAGAGTGTTTGACTCCTCCTGAGTGTTTGCTGTGTCCAAGCTCTGGGCCAGGCTCCCCATCAAGTTGAGTTTTTTCAAACAAATTTAAGGCAAATCCTACCTCCTTCCCAACTCTGTTTTACTATAGAGCACTGTAGCTTCTCTGTTTGCTTTCAGCCTTTTTCTATGATTTCATCAAAAAGCTCTTGCTTTCCCTCACAGGGCAACCCTGACCTGTTAGATCTTGCTCTTGTTTCCAGTTCTCCTGGCCCAACCCCTATTCCTCAGCTTTCCAAGGGGAATCTGCTGTCCCCAGACCCATTCCTGGCAGTGCTGGGCCCTGAGCCTCTTGTTTGTACACCTTTGCAGCAAAGTGAAGGCAACTGTGCTGCTGTTGCTGTTGGGAAAAGGAATTGTGGCAACATCCGTCTGCCCCTTTTCTAGAACATCGTCTCCCAGGGCCGTTCACACCTTGGAGCAGTTCTGGTTTAAACCCAGCCCTTTGGTATTTGCCCAGTTTTGTCCCAGTTCAGAATGCAGACCCCGAGGCAGGGCTGGGCTGGGATGGGGAGCCCCGGGATGGGACAGGGACAGGTGTCCAGCAGGTGGCACCTGGGTCCCATCCACACAGCCCAGAGCTGCTGCTGGACAGAGACCAGCACTGCATGAGGCAGGAGAGTGGGAAAGGCTTCCCTGGCCCTTTGGGACCAGTCATCACTCGTGAGAGTCTAAGTTCTCTTGGCTGGGTGGAAAGATGGCAAGGGGAGGGACTTTGGGTATGGGCCTGGAGAGACAGGACACAAGGAATGGCTTCCACTGCCAGAGGGCAGGGCTAGATGGGATACTGGGAAGAAATTCTTGGCTGTGAGAGTGGGGAGGGGCTGGAATGGATTTTCCAGAGCAGCTGTGGCTGCCCCTTGATCTCTGACAATGCCCCAGGCCACGCTGGACAGGGTTTGGAGCAGCCTGGGGCAGTGGGAGGTGTCCCTGCCATGGCAGGGCAGAACAGGATGGGCTTTAAGCCCAAAGCAGTCTGGGGTTCCGTGCTTTGACCAGGTGAGCTGTGGGAGGGCTCACCCCACTGCTGTCCCCACAGGTGTCCTGCCTGGAGACCGTGTGGGTGTCCAAGTCCAACGTGGTGCAGCGGCGCGGGCGCGCCGGGCGCTGCCAGTCGGGCTTCGCCTACCACCTGTTCCCGCGCAGCCGCCTGGACAAGATGCCCACGTACCAGGTGCCCGAGATCCTGCGCACGCCCCTGGAGAACCTGGTGGTGCAGGCCAAGATCCACATGCCAGAGAAAACGGTGAGCAGGCCCTGGCTACAGGGATTGAGAGGCTTTGTGGAGCCCCAGGGGCAGGAGTGGGCAGAACCCAGAGTGCCGATGGCTTGAGTCCGTGCTTTGCTGAACATGGTGCTGTCCAGGGAAGTTCAGAGCAGGAAATCTCCCTGAGATCACAGAGTGTGTCTGGAAGCTTGAAGGAATGGAGAGGGCTGAGTCATATCCCTGGAGGCAGACAAAGAGGGAATTGTGCTGCAGTCTGGGTTCCCGAGGGCTCTCACAGCTGTATGGGAAACTGGCTCACTTTTCCCCTTTTCCCTTCCCCTGCTGTGTTGCAGGCAGTTGAATTTCTCTCCAAGGCTCTGGACAGCCCTGACATCAAAGCTGTGGATGAAGCTGTGATCTTGCTGCAGGAGATTGGTGAGTTAATTCTGTGTCCTGGAAACGTGTTTGCTGTTCTCAGCATGACAATGGGACTTGGCTGCTGTGGGGCAGACTGGGCAGGATTGTCCCTGGATGGGGATAGCAGTTGACAGTGACTTCCCAAAACCACATGCCCTGTGCTGTTTTATTCCCCACACTGCTTTGCTTAAAAATTGGGGATAACTTTCCAAGGTTAAAAAAATAAAGGGGAGGCTACAGAAGGAAGTGGTGATCTGGAGTTCAGGGCTGGGCCTTGTGGATGCTCCTGTGCCTGTGACAGCTGTTTTGTGTCCTGAGCTCAGTTAGACCTGGAGGGTTCTGGATGCTTACTGCAGGCCCCTGTGCCTCTTCTGGAGGTGACCCCAAATCTTCCCAGCCCTGGCAGTTCCCCCTTGGCTGTTTTGGCTGAGCTGATGGATGTGCCACGTGTGTGTCTCTCCTGCAGGAGTGCTGGACCAGCGGGAAGCGCTGACCACTCTGGGCAAGCGCCTGGCACAGATCTCCACGGACCCTCGGCTGGCCAAGGCCATCGTGCTGGCCTCCATCTACCGCTGCCTGCACCCGCTGCTGGTCATCGTGTCGTGCCTGACGCGGGACCCCTTCAGCAGCAGCCTGCAGAACCGCGCCGAGGTGGACAAGGTGAGGAGGAGCCCCCCGGCACGGGGGGACAGCTGGTCCGGGGGCTGCCCGTGGCTCAGCTGTGTCCCTGTCCCAGGCCAAGGCCGTGCTGAGCCGGGAGAGCGGCAGTGACCACCTGGCCTTCGTGCGGGCGGTGGCGGGATGGGAGGAGGTGCTGCGGCGCAGGGACAGCCGTGCCAGGGACAACTACCTGCAGGACTACTACCTGTACGGGCCCAGCCTGCGCTTCATCAACGGTGAGTTCTGAGTCATCCTGCCCCTCCCCTGGCCCAGGCGGCTGCTGAACAGGGAGGGACACGGGGCACAAATGGGCTGGGCTGGACTGGTGACCCTGGGACCGGGCAGGGTCTGGCTTTGGCCAAGGACAGGGCTCCTGTCCCAGCCTGGGCTGGTGCTGCCCTGCTGAGGTGACTCATTCCATGGGGGGAAGGAGGGAGTGAATCTCATCCCTGGGGCTGTCTCCTCTCTCCAGGCCTTGTCAAGCAGTTCTCTGAGAACCTCTATGAAGCCTTCCTGGTGTCGTCCCCGTCTGACTGTACCATGCCCTCGTCCGTGTGTAACCAGTACAGTGAGGAGGAGGAACTGGTCAAGGGTGTCCTCATGGCTGGGCTCTACCCCAACCTCATCCAGGTACTGGCACTGCCATTGCTCTCTGGGGATGGCTGTCACAGCAGGTGGCACTGAAGTGCTGAGGTGCCAAAGAAGCTTCTGCTCTCTTGGGAGTGAGTGTCCAAGCCAGGCATCCTGCCCTGGGCTCCGGCCTGTGCTCCAGTGCTGTCCCTGATCCCCACTCACGAGGAATGGCCACCCCAGCTTGTGTGGGTCCATGTTTAGGTTCTCATCACTGGGTTGGGGAGCCACTGAAGTGGCATTTTTCTCCTGTGTACTGCCTGAGGTGGAATTTTCCTCCTTCTGTTGTCTGTGGTGGCACTGGGTGACTGCCAGGTGTGGTCACCCCAGGAATACTCCACTAACCCATGGAGCTCCTGGGAGTGGAGGGACATCATCCCTCTCCCTCTGTCAGAGGGGGGCTGTGGCTGTCAGGGCTGGTGCAGGTGTGTGACAGTCCCTTCCCATGGCAGGTGAGGCAAGGCAAGGTGACACGCCAGGGGAAGTTCAAGCCCAACAGTTACGCGTACCGGACCAAGGCCGGCACCGTGCTGCTGCACAAGTCCACCATCAACAGGTGGGTGATGGGGAGGGGGTCCCATGGGGCAGGGGCTGTGCCAGGGCCTGGCCAGGCTGACAGTGCTGCTCCTGCAGGGAGGCATCCAAGCTCTACAGCCGCTGGCTCACCTACTTCATGGCCGTCAAGTCCAACGGCGGCGTCTTCGTGCGCGACTCGTCGCAGGTGCACCCGCTGGCCGTGCTGCTCATGACCGACACCGACATCCACGTGCGAGGTGAGTGCTCGGGGTGCCCTGCCTGCTCCAGCTGCTCCCTGAACCCAGTTCCTGCTTCCCGAGGCTCTTGGGCTGGCACACATTGCTGTGGCAGGGCCACAGAGGTGATGGTTTGTGAGCTGTTCCCAGCTGCTGCTCTGCAGGGAGACAAAGCCAGCCCTGGCAGGCTGAGCCTTACGGCTGTGCCTGATCATCCCAGGGGAAGGAGCTGAGCTGGCAGGATCCCACTTGTCCCTGGGGATGTGTCTGTTCAGCCTGTGGGGTTTTGGCAGTGCTGCAGTCGGTCTCTAGCCCACGAGCTCAGTAGAGCTATGCCATCAGTCACCTCCTGTGGGAAAGGAGGAGGATCCCAGTGTGTGCTCAGAGCTGCCTGGCTTTTGTGGAGCTGTCGGCCTGGACTGGCTAGAAGGAGTGTGGGGAGGAGCTGCCTCGGGGGCAGCGGAGGAGCCCCAGCAGCCCCGTTCCCCTGACGCGCTCTCCCTCCCCCCAAGATGACGGCTGGCGAGCGACGGTGTCCCTGACGGACAGCGACCTGCTGGTGCTGGAGGGGGACTCCTACACCATCCGCCTGCTGCGCGACTTCCGCGTGTCCCTCTCCAAGATGGTGGAGACGTGCCTGTGCTACGAGATGGCCGCGATCCCCGGGGACCTGCACCACCAGCACAGCCAACTGCTCGACATCCTGGTGGATCTGCTCAAGGGCCCTCCCGGCAGCTTCGGCTCGTAGGCGGAGCTGCAGCCTCGTGTGGGGACTTGTAATTTGTATAAAGATGTTCACAAATGTTTATTTAAATAAAGTTCTATTTATCCCTTGTGAAGTCATCTCTCTCCATCCTAGAAGATTAATGTTGTCTGAATCTCCTGCTGTCGGCTCCGTGCATGGTCACCGTGTGGGAAGAGCAGCGCAGTCCCGCCGGGAATGGACTGGGAGTGCCGACGGACCCCGGCTCGTGGACGCCCACCCGCCTCCTCCGCCCATCCCTGACCGGGAGCAAGGCCACGGCTGCTGCAGGGCCTCCTGTGCCCCCTCCCCACGGGGCCAGAGCTGCTCCGGGCCCAAGAGGAGGACGGATGTCCCGGCTGTGCCAGGATCGTGGATGCAGCAGCTCCGGCAGGGAGGGGATCGCTGATCGTTGTCTCTCCGCTCTCCGCATGGAGGAAGCCCCGAAAGCGCCGGATGGAGAGGAATTCCACGTGGGATCCGAGGGGTCCTGCCAGCCCCAGCACAGTCGTGGCGTCTGAGTGTGAGATGTGACTCGTCCTTCCCAACCTGCCTGTACTTCTCGTCCTCTTGCGTTGTTGCTATGATTTTTTTAAATTCCTGTTCTCCCCACGTGGAGGAGGCCGGATCCCTGTCCCTTGTGCAACACAGGACGTGATTGTAGCTGCCAGGCTGCCTGTGAGCGCCGCTCCTGCGGGAAGCCAGGAGCAGAGGCACAAAACCCTTTGTTTTCTATGAACAGGGACCATATTTCTGTGGAAGAGGATTGCGACAGGCACAGCACTCACTGAGGAATCTGGAGTTTAATCCCAGCTTTGCCTTGGATTCTCTGTCCGAAGAAGACAGTGACCTACCTCACAGGGCTGTTGTGAGGGTCGGGGTTTGTAACGGGAGCCCTCGGGCCCAGGGCTGTGCCCCCCGGGCCCGGGCTCCTTTCTTTTTATTCCCATTTCTTACGCTCTTTGTACCTGCAGCCGGGAATGGGAGCGAGGCCGTTTCCATGGCACAGGGGCTCCTGCCCCGGGGCCACCCTTTGGTTCTCCCAGTTCTACCATTTAAGTTCCTGCTCATGGGCTTTAGGGCACCGTGGCTGTGCCAGCACAAGGCCCGGGGGGCCCTTCCCAGGCCCCACTGCCCCCGGCCGTGGGGGGCCCTTGGAGTCCTGCAGCCTGGGGTCACTCCAAACTGCTCATCTTCATTTCACTTGCTTGAGGTTGTCACTATTATTTGACCAGTGTTTGTTTCTTTTGGCCTGTATAATGGGCAGTATGGTTTTCCCTTCCAGCAGGTTTAAAAAAAAAAAGAAAAAAAAAAGACAAAAAAAAAAAAGACTAAGCTATTGTCTAAATGGTTCCGAACTAGTGTGATATTGGGATACTTCCGTGGCTGTTATGTGATACTGGATCTTTTTACAACATAGATTAAAGACAATAAAAAGGGATAGAGTAGGAACTGCCTCTGTCCTCTTCATTCTTTTTTTACTATTTTTTTTTTCCTGCAAAGGTTGGAATTTTGTGCCTTTCCCTGGGTAGGGAAGAGCAGCAACAGCTGCTCCTCTGCTGGGAGACGTGCAGAGCTGCCCTGGGGCAGTGAGGGATTGCAGGGCCATGCTGTGCCCCCACACCAACCCCAGCCACCCTGAGGGGACAGAGGCCACAGGGGGCTGGCACTGAGGGAGGGCTACTGGTGGGACACGTCCTGGTGCTGCTGGTGCCTGGAGGAAGCAGCCCAGCGTGTCCCAGGGCTGCCCATGCGTGAGGAGGCCAACCCAGGCTGTCCCAGTGCTCCCGTGTCTGGGGCAGCTGAGGGTGAAGGGAGCTGGGGCTGTTTCCACGGCAGCACTCAAGGAGAGCACAGGAGCGGCTGCTCCAGGCACGGGGACCTGGAACTTGGCTACCAGTCCCGTTTGGGGTCTCAGGTCAGGTCCAAGCCAGGGTGGGAAACCTTTCCTTTATCCGTGTGAGTGGCTGGGGGCACCTCCTGGGAGGTGCTGGTACCTCTGGCTGTTCCAGCTGTGCCATGGGCACCGAGGCTCCCACAGGGCCCACATCAGCCCAAAGCCCCCTCCCCTCTGAGCCCACGCTTGCGGAGCAAAGCCAGGGATGGGAATTCTTCTGTGGCTGAAATCAGACACCCAAATTCCTTCAGCACCTTCCTCAGCCGGCCCCACATCAGGAGCCCCGGGCTGTGCCAGCGCCCCCCGCCCGGCCCTCCCGCCCCACAGAGCCACAGCAGCCTGAGGAGGAACATCTAGAAGCTTTATTTCAACCCTTTACAATAGTAAGAATCACAACATCAAGTCAGGAAATGTTGCTAAGGAGACGACGCTCGTACAGCCCCCGGGGAGGGGAGACACAAAGGCAGAAGCAACCGCTGGGCTCCCCCCTGAGCTGCTGCCTCACACCGAGCACTGACCTCCCCTCCCAGCCCTCGCCTGCCCCGCCACGGCGCGGGGACAGCGGAGTCCCCCCTCCTCGGGCACGCCCTGCAGAATAATCCAATAATCCTATGACACAAAATAATAATAACACGTCACATTTAGAGAACACGTCACGCGCTGCTCGCGCCTCACAACAGCCCGGTGAGGTAAAATTGAATCCCCCCCACCTTTGCAGATGGGGAAACTGAGGCAGAGAGGTTGAGTGGCTTCCCGAGGGAGCCGAGGGCCGGGATCGCCCTCCGGGGCGCTGCCCCGAGCCCTCCTGCCCGGCCGCACGCCCCCAGCCCGCGGTCACTGCGCTCGCTCCTGGCTCGGTGCTCTGCGTGTGGGACAGGGGGGGCTGCGGGCGCCCGGGCGGGGAC
>JAWWEY010000115.1:625570-638402 GCA_035582745.1 Loriotus luctuosus
GGCCAGGCTGGATGGGGCTTGGAGCAGCCTGGGACAGTGGGAGGTGTCCCTGCCATGGCAGGGGTGGCACTGGGTGAGTTTTAAGGTCCCTCCACTCCAAGCAGCCTGGGATTCTCTGAGGGATCTGCTGCCCTGATGGAATGCCCTGCTCCAGGAACCCACCCCTCCCCAAGACAAGGCCAGGGGTGAGAGCAGCCACCAGCTGGAAGCTGCAGGCTCAGTTCTGCTCCAGCTCAGGTCACAGAGGAAACCCAAGGATTTCCTTTCCAATATGAGCAGAATTCCTTGACCACCAGCTGCTCTGGGAGGTTACTGAGAGCTCTCAGGAGAATCTCTCAGAACTCCTCCAAGGGAAGCAGGGATCCTCCTGCTCTGTGCCCATGAGGAGCCCCAGGATGCTGCAGGGGCAGCAGGACAGCCCAGCTCAGCTCCTGCCAGGTCCCATGTCCCCAGCTCAGTGACACCCTCCAAACGTCACTCACAGACCCTGATTTGCTTTTCTCAGGAGTAAAGTTACTACAGCTTTAATCAGCAGTCCTTGCTTGCTCAGAACTGAGCTGAGGTGAAATGTATTTCACAGAATGCACCTGGAAATCTGCTGTTTGTTACCAGCTGTGACTCCTGACCTGAGATCCACAGTGTCCCACCCTCAGGGAAGGGTCTGTTGGTAGCACTTCAGCAGGAGCTGGGTTTGCACCTTGGGCTTGCACTCAGAGAGCCAAGCACAGACTCTGGTGCCACAAATAAACTTTGGGGCTTTGGCTCAGGTGGGGAAGTTTGGTCTCAGCTCTTGTCCGATTTTGTGTCCCTGACCACATCCCAGAGCAGCCAAGCAGGACAAGCCAAAGGCCAGGGGAGCACAGGGACACTCCAAACTCCCTTCCCAAACTCCCTTCCCAAACCTCCTCCATCCACAGACATTGGCTGCACTTTGTAAAATCCACCTCTGTTCTGCTCTCTTGGAACAGAACACTTGCTCAGAGGTTGGACTCCATGGTCTTGGGGATCTGTTCCAACCTCAGTGGTTCTGAGAGTGGGAAATATGAAACAAAAAACCATCCAACCCTTTTCCCCAGGAACTGGACTGTGTTTGTGTTTCTGGTGGGCAGCAACAGCAGCTGCTGCTTTTGGGCACAGCTCGTGGGGAATGTGGGCACGGACAGGAATGATCTCCATGGGCAGAGGGGGCAGCTGAGCCAGCCTGGAGCCACTGGGGTGGGGTGGCAGCACAGTGTCCACCCCTGCAGTGTCCCTGCCAGGCTGGACATGGCTGGGAGCAGCCTGGGACAGGGGAAGGTGTCCCTGCCATGGCAGGGGTGGCACTCAGTCATCTCTGAGTCCTTTCCAACCCAAACCATCCCATGGCCAGCACCTCCTAAAGCTCAATCAGGAATTGTTTCCAAACCACAGCACTCTTGTCCACAGGATCCTGAAAGCTCTGACTGAGGGCACAGAGCAGAACAGACCTTCCAGACAGACCCACCTGGGAATCCAGCACTGGGAACTCTATCACAAGTGATCACCACAACTACCTGAGCAAGAAAACATCTTGGAAGAGGTCACTAACATCACAGTGCTCCAAAGGGAGGGGGAAGATACAAAAATGAATTAAAGAAAAATAAAAACATCCACACTGCCTGTGCTGGAGGGCTGGGAATGCTCTCCTGGAGCTGCTCTGGGAGCATTTGGAGCCTGAAATGAGCTTTTGGCTCAGAAATTGCAGAATAAAGAGCTGCCTAAGCAGCTGAGCAAGGAGCAAAACTGCCATGGTGAAAGGAGAGTGTGGGAGAGGAGGGGAGAAGAGGAAAGCAGGGACACAGCTGTCCCCAGGGCTGGGAATGGCTGGCAGTGCAGAGGGAAGGACAGGATGGTGACTCATGAGCAGAAGGACACTTCAGTGACACAGTTACTCAGGCAGGGCAGGATCCCCACATGCCAGCCCCATTTCTGCAGCCTGGAAGAGCAGGGAAGGCACCTGTGAGGCTCCTGAAAGGCTGAGCAAGGTAAAGGTGGCAGTATTGAGGAGGTTTATAAATACAGCTCCTTGGAGTGCATGCACAGGGAAATGGCAGCAGGAACAGGAACAGGGCCCCAAACCCCCTGAGGGCTCCCCATGGGCACCAGGGCTCCAGGCCAGCATTCCCAGGTATCCTGTGGGAGCATTTCCATGGGAAACACTCCCATAAACATGGTGTAAATCATGGAAACAGCAGAGAGAACCACAAATCCCAAATCCCCAGAGCAGGGCTGTGGGTTCAGTGGCACAGGTGTGACTTCAGCATCTCTGGCCACCCTGGTAACCAGCCTGGAGGGAAGCAGGTGTCAGGAACCCACATTTGGCTGCCACTTGCAAAGATTTGTGGAAAAATCAGTCATGGAGAGGTTCAGCCAGCTGGACATGGACTTCCCAGGAGAAGTGGCCCTGGGCTGGCTCCACAGGCAGGTCCTGAGCAGGGTTTGTGTCACTGCACAGGCTCTGACCAGACACCCTGGGCACCTCAGCAGATGTGGCAGCTGGATATCCCTCCTTGGGAATTCAGGATATTTAAACATCTCAGAACAAACTTCCTTGGGCTCAGGTCCTTCAGTGCCTTTGAAACCACCCAAAGTTTGCATTGCTGAACCCACCCAGTGCCCAGAGCCCAGCCCAGGTTTGTCAGAGCAGCACAGATCTGAGCCCCCAGACCCTGCTCGTGCTCTGCCAGCCCACAGGGGCTGGACAGAGAACCTGGCTTGCCTGGCAGACACCTGGAGCACCCCACACCCCAAACCAAGCTGCAGACACCACCAGATTAACTTTCTATTTTCAAAAGCTCAGCCCTGCTGCCACAGATACCAGCAGCCTTTAAATTTAGAAATTAATCTCAGCTCAAAGGTTAAGTCCCAGAGTCTTTGCCTGCTCCAAAGTGCCTTTTATGAAACAAGGAGTGAATGAGTGTGGCTCCAGCTGGCCCTGAGAGCCAGGGCAGAGTTACAGGCACTGCCAGGCCATGATGGATCTGCTCTGGGGGATGCAGACTCCAGGCAGGTCAGGGGTGAGCTCAGACCCAGGCTCAGCCACGTCCCCACCCCTGTGTGGGTCACAGCCAGCCCAGGGAGCAGCACCAGCCCAGGTGCAGCTGAACCCTGAAACAAACCCCACAGCTCAGCCTGGCAGCCCCAGAGCAGGGCAGGAATCCTCCAGGCTGTGCCCAGGAGCCCTGGGCTCTGCCACGGCTCCTGCCTGCAGCACAGCACTCCTGGGGCTGGCACCCCCAGCAGAGCAGAGAGAAGCAGTTAGCAGACACACAGCTTGCCCAGACCCATACTTACATTCCCACCTCCAGGGACATGCTTAATATTGTCCTTGGAACCACACTTGGACTGAACATGGCTGTAGTTCGCTTTTTTGGAGACTATCTGGACCTGGAACGTCACAGAACGGAGACAACACAAGGGAAGAGGACTGGTTAGAGATGGCATTGTGCAGGGCACCAGGGCTCCTGGGCACCAGGGACCCTGAGGAGCTGGACCCAGAGCTGGGGAAGGCACCAAGGAGAGAGTGAGAGACAGTGAAGGACAGGAGGCTGCACAGACAGTGTTAGTGCCAGGCTGGGAGTGCCCAGGGACCCTGCAGAGCCCTGGGGTGGGGTGGGCTGGGGCTGCCCAGGGCCTGGAAACCCTCCTGGGGCAGGGAGAGCCAGCCCAGAGGGGTGGGAAGGGGCTGTCCATGATCCTGGAAACCCTCCTGGGGCAGGGAGAGCCAGCCCAGAGGGACAGGATGGGAATGTTCATGGCCCTGAAACCCCCCTGGAGCAGGGAGAGCCAGGTGGGATGGGACTGTCCGTGCCCCAGGAGGCTCCTGGGAGGTTTCCAGGGACATCTGGCCAGAGCAGGGAGAGCCAGCCCTCGGAGGCAGCACTCCCAGCACGCTGTGAGCTGCTCCATGGCCACACCTGGGCTGGCTGCAGCCCTGGACGATGTCCCTCCACAGCCCTGGGCAGTACAGCTGGCTCTGAGAAACATTCTGCTATTGAAGTGGTCACACCTTCAGCTGAATGGCCTCAGATGAGTCCCAGGTTAATGAAATTGTTTCTCCTTCACACTGACTCAGATGAAGGGTGTGAGAACGTGGTTGGGGGTGGTTTGGCAGTGCTGGGGATGGTTGGACTCCATGATCTCACAGGGCTTCTCCAGCCTCAGGGAGTCTGTGATTTTCAAGGCAAGAGGAGAGGTTTGGGTGAGGAGCTCTGCTCACAGCAGTAGCTGGGTTAGACACCAGTGTGTACAGAGGTTAGTTACAACACAGGTTTAGTCTGGAGCTGAGTTATTTACCACAGCACAAGCAGGCCCCAGCTGGATCCTGGCTCCTACAAGGTGACAAGCTTGGAGCACAGCAGGGATCACCCAACACTCTCAGCTGGGCAGGCTCCCAGAGCTCCTCAGCCAGGTCTGAGAGGCTGGACTCAGGAACAGCAGCTCTGGGAACATACCTGTGCCATGGAGTGTGGGGTGCTTCACTGACTCCCTACAGGTACAAATCCTGCTCATTCCTGACCATTCCTGCCTGGTAATGTTGGAATTAAACTGTGGCACTCCCACCTCACACCATCCACTTGGACTTTGGAGTAACCCATCCAGTGGTGATGGCCTAAGGCTTGGAGTTACAGAGTTTTGGTACAGCTGGGCTGGGAATATTGCAGGGAAGATGTGAATTCCTACATATTGTGCAGTCCTAAAAGGAGCAGCTGTGAACTCAACCCCTCTGCCTTGTTACAAACTGGTTCTGTGTGTGAAGAACTGGTTTAAGGGAAACCCTCTGACTCCAAGTTAAGCCTGTATTAACCTGGCAGTGAAACAGGAGGACTCTGCTGTGGAAACCTCTCCAGCAGGAGTGGAGAGGGTCCCTCCCTGGAGGAGCTTCCCTGGGAACATCTCAGGGTGCAGGGGAGAGAAGGGGAAGTGTGTGTGCAAGGACAGTGCCACTGACAGGAGAGAGCAGGACAGCTGGAGAGGAGGGACAGTGACTCAAAATGGAAACGTTTTCCTTCATCTCCCCCAGAGAAAAGTGTGAAAGCAACTCACTTTCCCATTGGGCTGTTTGGGGACCCCCTCTTTTGCTGCCACTTTAGGAGCCACTTTAGTGCCCGCGCTGGGCTCAGAGCTGGGCGCGGCGCCGGCTGACTCTGGCCTTTTCTCTACCTTCCCCTGGATGGAGACAAAGGGATGATTTCACCAGCAAAAGCACAAGTTGGGCAGGAGCACGGGAACACGAGAGACCTGCTGCAGAGGAGACCCAGGAGAACTCCCTGCCTGCTCTGATTCCCAGGCCAAGGATCATCCCATGCCCAGGAGCGGTGACACCAAGGGCACAGCAGTGCCCAGCCCAGGGCACAGAGCAAAGATTCACTTCTCAAAAAGCTCCTGGTGCCCTTCCTCAGGATCCAAGCAATCCCAGGGCAAAGATCCTGCCAAAATAATCCAACCAAATCCCTAGGGAGCCCAAGAGCTGAGCAGGACCAGCTGCTTCACGTGGAGGACGTGGTGCAGGTCTGGCAGGTGAAGACACCCAGGGCTGGTCTGGGGCTCTGAGGGCTCTGCTGGACACACACCCCGAGCTCCCAGCTCAGGTTCCCACCCAGCCTCGCTGCACTCAGCCTTGGAGCTCAGCAGCTCCTTTAGTTTTTATCTACCAAAAGGCAGGTGCACCCAGAGAGTCCAGCTGAGCAGAAAATCAAAGGAAAATTTACAGGTTTCATAAAAATTCAGCAACTGAGGATAGCCATTGTTTTGGTAGTTTAGATGAAGGAAAATGCAGCAGAACCTGCATTTTTGGGGGGGCTCAGCATAAATCTTGTATTTCACTAACCTACAGACCAGTGAACAAAAAAACCCCAACACTACAACAATTCTCAGACTCTAAAAACAGCTCAGTGTAAAAAGGACTACAAAAAGGACAATTTGCTTAACAAGGCAATTGTTAGGATTTAATAACGCTATGAAAATATTTAGAAAATTAAGGGCAGAGCAATTAAATGCAAATGCAAGTCCCCTGAGCTGACACAACAAGGACTGTGCTGTGCTGCTGCCCAGCCAGGAGCTGGCTGCCTCTGAGGATAAATCCATGCTGCATCGATGCTGTCTGGGACACACAACACCCAGCCAGGAGTGTCCTTGACTTTAATGTGCCTGAGAGCAGATTAAAGCTCTCCCAGCATGGAACGTGCTCCCTTGGCAGCAGATTAAAGTTCTGGGCCGGGTTATTCAGCACCACAGAGCTGCACCAAAGAGAATGGAAAGATCTGTGTCCCACTGGGGGGGAGGCACAGCCCTCTGGCTGCTGCTGACACACGTGGCCAGGCCAGGGCTGGGCTTACACAACAGCAAAGCAGGGCTCTCCACGTTGTTCAGTGCTCAGCAGGGGCTGCAGGTGGATCCCACCTTTGTCCTTTCCATGGGACATGCTGATGGTGGAAGTGCCACCTGAGGGCTCTAAGAGGCAGTGAGAGCCTCAAGTTTCATCTCTGGTAATGGTTTTCCAGCACTACCCTCTCCTCATGCCCACCATGGGTGGTTCCAAAAGACTCATTCCATGTCAGCTTTGGGCCTGAGGAGTTGGGCAGGGAAAGGTGCTGTGCAATCCAGATTTGCCTCATCCTAGTGCTCTATTCCACCTTCTGTACCATTCAGCAGGCAGTTCCTCCACCCAAGGGCAAAGGGCAGGACTATGGACAGGCCTGAGGGTGTTTCTGTGCCAGGCTTGGGGCAGGAGAGCAGCAGCAGTGGAGCTCTGGGTTCTGCTGTGGAGCAAGGCTGGCTCTGGGGTGGCTCCCGCGCTCTGCCCAAGCAGGACCCAGCGAGGAGCCGAGAGAGCAGTGAGGACACAGCCACCATCCCGCAGAGCCCGGCACAGAGCCCAGAGCGGGCAGGGCGGGCAGGGAGGGCAGGGCTCACCTTTCCCCCGCCGGGCTGGTGTTTGATGTTGTCGGTGGAGCCCACCTTGGAGCGGACGTGGCGCAGGTCGGGCCCGGCGGCGCTGGCGGGGCGCGGGGCTCGGGCCGTGGGCCCGGCGCTGCCTTTGCTGCCCGCGGCCTTGCCCGCGGCCCTCTTGGCGTCCGCAGACACCGTGGAGACCGTGGCGGCTTTGGGGGCGGCGGCTTTGGGCTTGGGCCGGCTGGGGGCCGTGCCGGGCACGCTGGAGGCCGCGGTGGAAGGAGTGGTGGCGCTGCTCTTGGTGGCACTGCCCGGAGCGCTCTTGGGGCGGCTGGAATCGCCTGTGGGATGGCGGGGAGGGAAGGGGAGATCGGGGTCAGGTACAGAACTGCCTCAGTCACACAGAACTGCCTGAGACACATGGAACTGAACTGCCTCAGTCACACAGAACTGTCTGAGACACACAGAACTGCCTGAGTCACACAGAACGGCCTCAGACACACAGAACTGCCTCAGACACACAAAACAGCCTCAGATACACAGAACTGCCTCAGTCACAGAACTGCCTCAGTCACACAGAACTGCCTCAGTCACACAGAACTGCCCCAGTCACACAGAACTGCCTGAGTCACACAGAACTGCCCCAGTCACACAGAACTGCCCCAGTCACACAGAACTGCCTCAGTCACACAGCCCAGCATGGGCTGGGAGCTCAGAGATCAGCTCATCCCAGCCCTGCCATGGCAGGGACACCTTTACTGTCCCACGTGCTCCATGTCCCATCAACCCAGCCTGGCTTGGGGCGCCCCTGTTCCCAGAGATGTACAGGGACCCCCTAATGACCCCAGCCCCAAAGGGGATTGGATTCAGATTGAGGACACAGCCTCAGGCTGTGCCAGGTGAGGTTCAGGTGGCCATTGGGAATATTCCTTCCTGGAAAGGGCTGCCCAGCCCTGGCCCAGCTGCCCAGGGCAGTGGTGGTTCCCCATCGCTGGAGGGATGTGACACCCATGTGGATGTGGCACTGGGGACACGGGCAGTGCTGGGGACAGGGGCTCCATGGCCTTGCAGGGCTTTCCCAGCTGGATTTCCCAGAGCCCAGGTGAGGAGGGAGGTGAGGTTACCTGAGGGAGACTTGGCAGGAGGTTTCTTGGCATCTGCCGGCTTCGCGTCCGTCTTGATGGCTGCCAACACAAACACAGCAGTCAGGGGAGATCCCTGCACATTCCAGCCTGGAACCAGCCCAGGATTCACTGCTCTGTGGGAGCACCTGCCTGGGCAGCTCCTGCTGCCACCAGAACCCCTCATGTTTGGCAGCCAGAGCACCAATCCTTGTCAAAGGATCCTTGCTCTGTGACACCACACACCTGGGGATGGGCTGCATTTTAACTCACATTACCTTCCTGAATCTCACAGCACTCACTGGGAGTAGTTTAATTCTGCCCCATCTTCATTTCTTAAAAAGACTCCAACCAAGCAAAAAAACTCACCCCAAAACTTTTCCTTTCTTTATAAAGGAACAAAAGCAGCCCCGCATTTGTCCTTGCCCAACCTTGCTCTCATTGCCAGACCAGTCCTACCCCGTGCCAATTTTCTTGCACAGGAGTTATTGCACATATTTTGGCTGCTATTTTAATTGTATAAACCCAAAAATCAATCCCTAAACTGAGCTGCCTTTGGGCAAAGCCCAACGATCATGACCTGATTACACTGCACAGAGGACACTCCAAACCAGGGATGCAGCCACACTTCCCCAAGCAGGAGAAAACCAAACACCAAACTGATCAAGGCAAAAACCACAGACTGAAAAATAGAAATGGGACTTTATTTTAACGAATTCTTTTAATCATGAAATTGTAGGGAGTGCTTTTACTATCAGTGATGAGCACATTTCAACAGTCAAAGGAAGGCAACATTGAAAAGAAATAATAAATGTAAAAGACTCAAGTTAGAAATTAGGAAAACCCTCATTTTTTTAATATTTAATTTCCATTAAGTCCCAGATTTTTAGATACACTCCAGCAGCTGTCAGGGTCCTTTATGGAATATCAATACCAAAAAGACCAAGGGGAAGAGGCAGATAACTACAGGCCAAGTTAGTTTGGATCATTCCACCCTGACTTTGCTAAAAGCATTCAATTAAACACCCCAGATAAGATTCCAGCTAATGAGGTGAAACCCATTTGGATAATTTAATAAGGCCTAAAGGATGGATACATAATTAATAGCAAACACTTCAAACAAGGGGCTGGCAAACCAACCTAATTTCATTCCTCAAGACCACAACTTTAATTGGGGAAACTGCATGGACAGAACAGCCTTAGGCTTGTGTAAAAGGCAAAGGAATATTATGTTACATTAATATACAGAGATGTTTTGTCTGCTGGTGTCAGTGGGGAGCCAAATGCTGAACACTTCTATCTGTATGAACATGAGGTGCTGAAAACCCAGAGAGAGCCCCTGGGACAAGGGTCTGTGTGACAGACTTTGATCTGTGCCTGATCTGAAGGGCTGAGCGTGGTCTTGTACACACATTAAAGCCATTTCCACAGGGAGGGGGTCAAAAACTAATGAAGAAATAAAATTAAAAATCAAAACATCAAGCCCCACATAACCCTCAGCTCTCCTTTAGCAGAGAAAATGACTGACCTGAAAATACCTGACCTGAAAAAGTGGAACTATAGAATGCCAAACCTGGCCTTTATACAGACATTTCATGTGAGACAATGACTGAAACTTGATGGCAGCTGTGACCCCAAGAGCTCCAGGTGTTCCCACCCACATCTCACCCACACCAAACCACACCAAACCCAACCCAAACCAAATGAAACCCAATCCAACCAAACTCAACCAAACCAAATTAAACCAAACCAAACCAAACCCAACCCAACCCAACCCAACCCAACCCAACCCAACCCAACCAAACCAAACCAAACCAAACCAAACCAAACCAAACCTCACCCAACCAGACCAAACCAAACCAAACCCAACCCAACTAAACCAAACCCTGAGCATTTGGCTTGCTGTGGTTCCCTTGAGGCCCCAGGGCACCTTCCACCCTCTGTCCCACTCCTCCTTCCACCTCACCCAGAAGAGAACCCCCTGCTCTCCCCATTCCTGCCGTCCCTGTGCATTTCCAGATCCAGATTTCTCAGCCTCCCCATGGAGTCCCTCCAGCTGACCTCATCCTCCCTCACCCCACGGCCCTGCCTGTGCCCTGGCAGGGTCCCACCACGTTCCTGGTGCCACAGCCCCTTGCCCTGCACCTCCTGCCTCTTGGAACAGCTCCCTGCAGCTCTGCATGGCTGCCTCCATCTCCTTTCAGCAGCAAACACTGCTTTGTTTGTGGGGCAGCAGGAATGAGCCCAACTCATTAGAACAGATCCTGCATTCCCGGGCTCCCATTTACCTCCAAGACCACACAAAATGAGTTTTACTCACAAAATGAGTTTATCAGACAGGATATGTGGCTCTTGGAACGTGCAACACCTTCTCTACACTTGATTAATTAGATTTTCCCCCAGAGCATAAAGTCTGGGATGTCCATCAGGCTGAATCCATCCCAGCACAGCTAAAACATGATAATTCTTTTGGGAAAGCTGGGATAGGAATCCATGGTTTGGGATTCAAACCAATCTGTGTAATTTTATACTTTTATTGACAAATTTTGCTCAGCCACTTGAAAAGACTTGAGAAGACTTGATTACAATCTTATCTGATGCTAAGTCTCTCAAGCTCCATTAAGAGGAGTGAGAACAGTGTTAGTTTAGCTAAAACACTGCTCAGGTTTCCTGTGGAACTCATGGGAAGTTCCCTGTTTAGCAGCAGCACGAGTGGGACACAGTTTTTGGATGAAGCTGATGTGATTTCAGCTCCAAATCTTCCTGCTCTACTAAAAATCCTCCACTTCTGCTCAACCCTTTTGGATTTCACACACCAGTTCAGGTGTATCAAGTCCTCTTCTGAAGATTTGCTTTTACTTAGTGTTTATTCTGTTCCTATGGCAAAACACAGGAGGAATGGAATGCCCATACTTAAATTGTATCCAATAATTGCATTAACCCTGGATCACACACAGCTGATGGAGGCTGGCCCTGAAGGGAATTTGGAAGAGGAAGCCCTGGACGGAAGAACATTTGAGACACTGTCAGAGTCCAGGCAGTGATGGAGTGGCTTCTGAACACTTCCAGAGGTGGGGACTCCACAGCTGGGCCAGGGCTGGAGAGCCTTTTCCAGGAGGAACATTCCCAATATCCACCTGAACCTCCATGAGCTGGGCCAGGGCTGGAGAGCCTTTTCCAGGAGGAACATTCCCAATATCCATCTGAGCCTCCACCAGCTGTGCCAGGGCTGGAGAGCTTTTTCCAGGAGGAACATTCCCAATATCCACCCGAGCCTGCCCTGCCCAGCCTGAGGCCGTTCCCTCTCCTCCTGTCCCTGTTCTCCCGGCTGTCCCCTGTGTCAGGAGCTGTGCAGAGCCCCGGGTGCTGCCCAGGCAGGAGGCTGCAGGTGCTGCAGGATGGATGTCCCCAGGGAAGGGGGGAGCACTCACACGTCGGCCTCTTGGGAGGAGTGGGCGCCGTGGTTTTGGCAGCGGCCGCTGCCGTCACCGGCGACGGCGCCGTGGTCCGGGGAGCAGCAGAGGAGCTCCTGGAAGGAGTTTTGGGGGTGGTGGAGGATGGAGGCTTGGAGAGGGAGGTTCTCTTCTCCGCGGGCTTCGCATCCGCGACCTGCAAGGGAGCGGGTGGTGTCAGAGCGGCCCCGGCAGAGCCCGAGCCAGGAGGGGCTGAAAGGAGCAGGAATCCCTGAAATGCCTCAGCACTTAATGAAGCCTGGCACTGCTGAAAGGTTATAATGCAATTAAAATATAATTGAGACGTGCAGAAGTGAATGGTGGTGTGGAAGGCAGGACACGGAGCATGGACGCTGCGGAGGAGCAGCTCCCACCCGGGACTGGTCAGCTCTGATGTGGGGGGGCCTCTCCTGCTGGGGAGCAGGTTTTGATTTTTGGATCAAATGGAACACCAGCAATGCTTCTGGGAGAGATTCCCATCCTCCAGGAGCAGCAATGCTCCCTAAGCTGGAATTTGTTTAAACAGTGGAGACATGAGAACTGAGTGTCCACAGCTCATCCCTCACTGGGAAAAGTCTTTCCTGCTGTCCCTGCTCAGGCACTTGTTTGTCAACTGCCTGATCTCTGAGGTATGAAAATACTGAATTAATGCATGGGAATAAGTATTATTTTATCAAAAAGATACAAAAACTTGAACCAAACCAAAGTCACCAGCTCAGAGAAAAGTGCAGTTTTACACCTGGGCTTTCATTTGCCTTCTGTTATTTTTAGTTAGTTCTAAAAAATACTCAAATGCAGTAATTTGAGCTTAATACAGCAGGAGTGGTGGTGTTCAGCCATCAGTGAAAGCTTCTGAATTCCCCTATTCTCTCAGATCACAAGTTAACATAGGGATCATTCAAGGGACACCTCCCATTCCTAACACACAGGGATTCCCTGCTTATCTGGAAGATGTAACACTGTCCATGAATCCTCTCTTCTGGGGAGTCAGAAATCTCCAGAGTTTTCTAAATGTTATCAGTCCTCTCTGTGCAGTTCTGCAGTGACCACACATCATAAAACGACCATTGGTGGGAAATAAGGAGCATTCACATGGCTTTGATTTTCTTCAATATTCATATCAGAGGTCTCCAGTCAGGCTTCCTGTGTTCTTGTCTGGATTTAGGAGTTGTACACAGAAAGAATTCCTGGCTGGGAGGGTGGGGAGGAGCTGGGATGGAATTCCCAGAGCAGCTGTGGCTGCCCTTGGATCCCTGGAATGTCCAAGGCCAGGCTGGACAGGGCTTGGATCACTTTGGGGTAGTAGAAGTGTCCCTGCCATGGCAGGGGTGGGATGGGATGGGAATG
>JAWWEY010000115.1:647503-685246 GCA_035582745.1 Loriotus luctuosus
TTATATATTATATATTATATATTATATATTATATATTATATATTATATATTGATTATTTTATCATTTCTTTGCTAGCCTTCTGATGTCTCTTCTCTCTTTCTTTAGTATAGTTTTAGTGTAGCATGTTTAATATAATATATATCATAAAATAATGAATCAGCCTTCTGAAACATTCTCATCTCTCACCTCGTCCTGGGGACCCTCAAACACCACCACAAGCTCTGAGCTGGGCTTTGGATTTCTGCCTCCCAGAAATGGCAGTTCCTTGCACAGAATTAATTCCCTGGGCTCTGAAGCCATAATAATAATAATAATAATAATAATAACCTGGGTAGGTTCCTGTGCTCAGTGCTGCTGCTGAGGTCATTCCATGGGCAGGATTTGCAGAAATCCCTTCCAGAGGAGATGGCCATGGATGCCCCAGGGATGCAGGGATGGGTTGGGAATTCCCTGGGTGGTTCCCAGCTCCTGGCAGGGCTTGGTTCCATCCCCAGGGCTCCCCAAGGAGAAGGCAGCAGCAAAAGCTCAGGGAGCTGTGGCTCCATGGTTCCTCCATGGGAAGGGATTCAGGAACAGGGCTTGGAGCATCCTGGGCACCAAAGGGAGCCCCAGATCCTGGATCCCAGATCCCAGCTGCTTCCTCAGGGAAGGACTCTACATCCCCCAGGGAATTCTGGAGGGTTTTGTTGGCTTTTTTTAAATAAAATTTGTAAAATATGGTCAAAGCCAAGCGCTGCTCCTGGGGCATTCCAGGGTGGGAAGTTCAGCCCCAGGTTTTCCTTGGAATTTTAGGGAAGTGCCTCAGACCCCTGGAGTTAATTTGGGACAGACCCCTGGAGTTAATCTGGGAGTTTGGACTTGGAGTCAGTGCAGCTCTTGAGCTGGGGTTAATCCAGTTTATCCCAAGGTGCAGGAGAAAAGGGATTTTGTGTCCTTGCAGCATCTGTGGGACCTGGCAGCATTAATTGAGACTAATTGTTCTGGCTGATTAACCCACATTGCTCTGGGAAATTTATAAAACACCTGGAAATCTTCTCTGGGGGGATTTTCCATGTTTGCTTTCTTTCTATCCATGTTTTGGATCAAAGAGTTGGGTTTTGTGGCCACCAAACCCAGAAAGAGCCACAGAGAGCTCCCAGGCCAGGGGGAAGGGCTGGTTCTGGATCAGAGCTGGTTCTTGATCATAAAAAATAAACTTTTTGATCCCATGGGTGCGGATTCCCTGAGTTTATCTGAGGATTAGGATGAGGCTTCTTAAACCTGCAGGTGCTCAATCCCAAATCAGCTTTCCCTGGGATGAGCAGGATCGGGGAGGGCAGGATCAGGGATGGCAGGATCAGGGAGAGCAGGATAGGGGAGGGCAGGATCAGGGAGGGCAGGATCAGGGAGAGAAGGATCAGGGAGCTCCTGGGGTCTTCAGGGCTGGAAAATGTCATAGGATGATGGGAATGTGAGAGGGGCAGTGAGAGGAGCGGAGGGAGGGGGCAGTGACAGGGAGGTGACAGTGGCACCACCACAGGCTCTGCCTGACCCTGAGAACTCCAGAAATTAAAGTAGAACCTCAAATAAAACTCTGGGGACAGAAGGGCTTCGAAGGAAGGGGCTTTACCTTAAATCTCCGAGTCTAGAGGCTCCCAGCCAGGAATTCCCAATTCCCAATCTCCCATCCAGCCCTGCCCTCTGGCAGTGGGAGCCATTCCCTGGGTCCTGTCCCTCCAGGCCTTTGCCCAAAGCCCCTCTTCAGCTTTTCACTGTCTGAAGACATAAAACTGTCCCACACTGTTCAAAATGTAAAATAAAGACAATCCTTGGAACACTCAAGCACAAAGGTGTCACTAATGATTCCAATGAATTCCAGGGAGGTTCCCCAGTATCTCCCAATCCCAACGAGGCACAGAGCAGCTGCTGTCACTTCTGTCTTTTCTCCCCTATGACAAACACATTTGCTGTGCCCCCACACCACCACTGCAGTGTTGGCTTTTCACAGGCTTTTTTACAATCCCAGCACCAACTTAAATCAGTGCAAACCTGAGGCCAGGGCTCTCACACCCTCACCACTGCTGGGAGTCCTGGATTCTGTACTCATCTAAACCTCAGTGTTCTGCTGAAAAAAAATCCTTCAGGAGATTGGGAGTCAGGCTGGACTTCATGGAGTATAAAAAACCTGAGCTGGAATCCAGGATGGTTTCCTGATGCACACACTGAGCTGGTGTTGGGTGTGACAGACCCAATCTGCAATTCCTGGTGTTCCAGAGCAGAAAATGTTTAAGGGAGAGGCCAAGAAATGAGAGAAGGCAGTGCTGAAGGACATCACTGCTGGCAGTGACACTGCTGGAGGTGACACTGGGTACCAATAAATGCCAATAAATCCCACAACACTCAGGTGTCAAACCTGAACAACAGGGCCACTTGGCCAGGGAGATTTGATTCCTGAGGGAGCTGGGCAGGTGCTGGGGCTCAGCTCTGATCAGGACTAATCTGCAGCCAGGATCTCCTGGCTGAAAATACCTGCCCTGGACACGCGAGGGCTTGGACTGAGAGCATCTTTGGGGCAGTTTTTAAAATGAAATTAAACTAAAATTAAACTACATGTGCCAGCACCAGAGGGGCTTTAAGGTCCCTTCCAATCAAACCATCCTGGGATTCTGTGATCACACCAACACCCACCTGTCTGCAAGGAAGAAAAGTAAGTTTTATGTACAATTCTACTAATTCTTTCTCTTAAAAGAACACAATAGGAGCAGATATTTAGCAAAAAATCCCACAACCCTGGGTGGGCAGAACCAAGGAAGTCTGCTTTAAGTGGAGACGCCATACAAATGATTGGGATCAGGCTGCAGTTCTTTAAAGTATTTTTAGGATGATAAAAGGTGCAAGTGACAGAATTTGTTACCCCAGGTGTGAGCACTGAGGTCAGGGTGAACAGACAGAGCAGGCAAAGAGAGGGGTTAACAAAAAGCAGGAAAATCCTGTTTCTGTCAGACCAAATGGATGCACTGAGCACTCTGCCTGGTGAGAGGATGGAGAGCTGCAAGGTGAGTGCTGAGATGAGGCTGATCAGGATCTCAGGAGAGGAACTGAGTGTGAATGAAATGCACAGGAGGGATTTAGCACCAGCTCCACCTTCCAGCCTGCACTGCCTGCTGGGGGAGTTATTTTTACTATAACCACCTCTCTGCTGATTAACAGGGGAGAGGGAAAAATCCTCAGCACAGAAAGTTGGAAAGCTTTTCAGGAACATCTGAGGAATTTTTGTCTTGTTTCTCTTGCGTTCTGAAAATCCTCTAAACTGCACATATAGAAAACATTTCCTTGCATTTACTGCTTTGTTTGCTCCCAGGAGAGGATAAACCCAGAGATTAAAAGAGTAAAAACTACAAAGAGCAGAAAATAACTTTTCAAATTCTACGATACTGATGCCTGTGACAGCTCTGCCAGCTCAGTTATCTCTGTATCAGCTCACCCAGACCTGTGATTGTGAGGACAACAAACAAGCTTTCATAATAAAGATTGCAAAAGCAAAATTTTAAACCAAATGCTAAAAAACCCTTGGCAATCTGAATAAACCATCTGCAAAGCACAACTCAGCCAGAACACTCGGAGCACTCCCATCTCAGTGACCTTTCCATCACTGATGCTCAGCCCCTCTGGGGAAAACATGTCAATCCACTTCAGATGAGGTTTTAAATGTTTTGTCTGATTTAAAGATCCCACAGAGCTGTGCTTTCAAACAGCTGCCCCTCGAGCTGGACAGAATTCACCACCCAAGCCAAACTGGGGGTCCCAGCTGCCCAAAATATGAACCTTGATGCTGATTTGTCTTGTAGTTAAACCTTGGTGTCAGGGCTTGTGTTGGCAAATCCCATCATCCCAAAAATAGTGGGACATGGAAAGTGTTAGCAAACACCATCACCCCAAAAAACCGGGACATGGAAAGTGTCAGCAAACACCATCGCCCCCAAAAAACTGGGATGTGAAAAGTACCAGCAAACCCCTAAAACTGTGACATGAAAGTTGTCATCAAACCCCACAAAACCTGGCACATGAAAGACATCAGCAAACTCCCAAAAATCTGTGACATGAAAGGTGATGGCAAGCCCCTCCACCCCGAGAACTCTGACATGAAAGGTGTGCACAAACACATCATTTCTGGGTTATCTTCTGCTCCACGTTTGCTGTCAACACCTCTTTACTCCTGCCATGTTTCAGTTCTCAAGACAACTGATGACCTTCTCATGTTTAGGTACAACATGAAGCCCCGGTGACCACAGAACATGAGGGTCTGACCAGAGCCCAAGGGAACATCCCCAGGTGTCCTGTCCAACCTTGGCTCGAGCCAGGACCTCCCTGGGACCACCACAGGGCAGCCAGTGGCTCCCACCTGCCTGCCAGGAGCTGACAGCTCTGCTCAGGCTCCAAGGAGCCAGGGCTGCCCGAGCTCATTAAAATCTGCTCTGGAGCCAACTGTGAGGAAGCAGGGAACACCGAGAGGATGGAAAGGGAAGAATCTCCCCATCCTCAACACCCCATCCCTGGAAATGTCCCAGTCCAGGCTGGATGGGGCTTGGAGCAGCCTGGGATAGGGGAAGGTGTCCCTGCCCATGGCAGAGGTGGCACTGGGTGGGCTTTGAGGTGCCTCCAAGCCAGCCCATCCTGGGATCCTGTGGTTCAGTGAAAAGGTGAGACACACTGGCACATCACAGAGGGGAGTTTGTACTGCCCAAACCTTGTTCCACAGCTCCCCAAACATGAGACTGGGGACTGAAGCATCTGGAGAGATAACTGGAGAAAGCAGAACTCTCATTAGGCCCAGCAGAGGTGAGTGACCAATGGCTGGAGAACCACGACCAGAGCCCAGCGTGGGCAGCGAGAGCTGCCTGAGTGACCATGGGGTGTCACTCACACACCACAAACCCAGAGGAGAGCAAACCCGTGGCTGTGTGAGCACAGCCCCTGGGGACTGCCCTGCCCCGCTCAGAGAGCTCAGCTCACCCCAAGAGATTTGGGGCTCCACCTGAGGAGCTCACTCCCCTGCACACCTGAGTTCTACCCTCCCCTCCCTCGACAACGTGACACTTTCCATTTCACATCAGCCCTCCCAGCTGGCTACAAAAGGATGCAAAAATTCTCTTGCAAATCTTTTGTCTTTATCCCCTGACACGTTTTCTCTCCTCTCGTTAACGCGGGTGACAGACAAAGCACAAACACCGTGGTCGCATCCAAAATCTGGGAAAAAAGCAGGTTTATTGCTGGCTGGGGCTGGCAGGGGGGACACAGAGATGTTGTTCCAGGCGGGAGAACAAAGATTAACTACTCTTCTCACAGATTTTAAATCCGGGAAGAGTGACCTCATACACCACAGCACCATTGAAACAACAAACCCCACAGAACACAACAAGCTGCTATTGACCCTTGGAATGGGAACGGCTCCATTCAAACGGGGGGTTTGGGAAAGAGCTTCCAGAAAGTGACAGGGAAATTCCACTTTGAATTTCAGCACCGGGAAGAGCTTAACTCCATAAATCATTGCACCCATCACTCTTGTGCTCCCCTCAAACAGAGTGCCAGAAGCTTACAGGAAAAGCACAACCCGCAGATTTTTTTGGCAGGGGCTGAAAGGGTTTAACTTTGCTGTCACCCTGCTCTCACAATACAGCTCGTGATCTGGGGTACCTCTGCTCGGGGGAGGTGTGGCAGGAGGGGACCCGGGGGAGACCGGCGGGGACCCCTGTGGATGCCACGGATCTGAAAATCCATCGCTCAAGTTTAGGATCCTGACAACCCATTAACAGCTGCTGCTGCACCAGACGCTGAGCAACCAGCCAAGCAATTAATTTTCCCCTTTTCCCCTCCATTCTATCCGTACAGACCCATCCTTTGTTCTGCCTGCCGAGCACGGCGGTGCCGGGCTCCCAGGTGCGCTCTAAAGTCACTCGGCACTTCCCAGCTCCTGTCCGCTCCCTGCCCGGAGAGGTAAAAATTAGTAACATACCATCACGTGGTAAATCTCCTTGCTTGGGAGACGGAGAGCTCTGCACATTGCTGACCTCGATTTCTTTCCTCTCCAGAGGAGCCGTTTTGCCGGGCTCCGGCTCGGCGCCTTTGCCTTTGGGAGCATCGAGCCCCGGCGCTCCATCGCCGCCGTCCCTCTTGTCCCTCTTGCCCGCCGCCTCCTGCCGCTCTTTGTCCTGGCTGCCGAGCTCGGGGATCTGCTCCAGCTTGCTGTGGAAGGCGCTCGGGCTGCCCAGCTCTTTCTTGAGCGAGTTGCTGCCGTTCCACTCCTCTCGCTTCTTGGCGGCCGGCTCCTCCCGCGCCGGGGCCGGGGGCTGCGCGCCGGGGCCGGGGCTCGGCGGGGCCGCGGGGCCGCCCAGGGCCGCCTGCTCCTCCGCCACCGTCAGCGAGCGCTTCATCGGGGAGCTCGGCTTGGCGGCCGTGGGGCTGCGGCTCTGGGTCAGGCTGCTATTAGGAGAGAGCAGCCCAGTGGCGACGTCTTCTCTAAGCACCGGCTCAGGGTATTTATCGGCCAGGTTAAGGGTTAGGGGCACCGACAAGTGAGAGCACTCTGACATCGCACGCCTCATCGCCTTCCTCTGGTGGGCAGCCCTGGCCAGCAAACTGCCCTCAGAGCCCAGCTGCTCCTCCATCTCCTCCTCCAGCTCGGGGCTCTCGCTCAGGTCACTGCTTTTGGACTCGTCCTGGGCCAGCTCCACGGTGGTGGTCGGAGGGGCCGCTTTGGCTGCGGGAGCGGGGGAAGAGAGCCCGCTCTGCCCGTAGCCGTCGTTAAGCACCCCCAGGACACAATAGCCGGGGGCTCCATCTTTTTTCACGGCCGCTTCTTTAGACCCCGAGTCGTTCGGCAGGATGGGCTGGAAATTGGGGTTCCACACGCTGATTTCCTGCTCCTTCATGTATTTGCCGGCATCGCTCTCCGGCACGGAGAGATGGGGCAGCTTCGGCTCCGGCTGGCACTTGGTCTCCATCCCAGCCTTACCCACGGCTTTCTCCTGGTCGGTGATGGCTTCATTTTTACCCAGCCCGGGAGCGGCTTTTTCGGCTCCCGCCTGTCCCACGCGGAAATCGGTCGCTTTAGGGTTCCCGAAGTTGCCTTCAGCAGAAGGGAAGGTTTCCGAAATCAGGGACCAGCTCTCAAGGTGACCTGCAGCCGCTTGGTATTTCTTGCCCGGCACCTCAAATTCTCTTTTGTCTTTCTGAGCTATTTTTAGCTCTTTGTCTAGTTTTCCCTCGAAGAAGCAGAGCTTGTCCTCATCCGTGAAACCGGCGTTCTTAACGAGCCCGTCCTTAATCGGTCCCCCCGAGTTCACGTTCAAGCCAATCTCGTTAAGCTTCCCCTCGGTCCTCTGCCACTCGAATTCGGTTTTGCCGAAGTCTTTCGGGGACTCCATGCGGTGGAAGGCGGCCGGGAAGCTCTCGGGGCTCTTGCCCTTGCCCAGCGGGCTGTACTCGGGCTGCTGGTTGGAGAGGGACATCGCGGCGGCTCCGCGGCTCCGCTGCAGCGCTCGGCGCGCCGGGCTCGCTGCCGTGACGACACGGCGTGCCCCCGGTATTCGTGACAAACCCCGTCCTCCCCACCCCCTGCGCCGTCGCCTTCACTTACTGCAGGCAGCCACTAGTTCAAAAGAAACCGGCAGGTTGCATCCTTTTGTGGAGAATCCTCAGGAATTCACTTGGGGAAGGCGAGCGCCCGGCCCTGCGCTGAGACTGCCGGGGGTTTATCGGCTCAGGGGAAGGGTTTAGCTGTCAGCAGCCTTTGGGGGGTCCCGACACGTTCGGGGGGATTTCAGCCTCTCCCTTTGCTCTGCCAAGCTCAGCCGTGATCGATGCTTTGATCGGTATCAGTTCCTGCTGATGAGCCATTCCAAGAACACGCAGGACCCAAGGTCAGCAATTCCCCCCCAAACCAAACCAAGGCACGGCCCCCCCAGCCCAGCCCCACGAGCACAGTGCAGAATGAGCCCTTTCAGCACAAGGGCTTTGTTTTCTGTGAATTTTAATTTATTCTTCTGGAGTCAACAGTGATCACAAGTCCTGCTGTAATGAGGATTTCACAATTCACAAACCGGATCGCTCCCGTAAGCAAGAGGACAAAGATGAAAAGAATGGGATGGGATGTGTTTGGAAAGGTCCTGGAGTCTCAAATACAGCAAGATTCATTTTCATTGTATTTTTTGAACATGAACATATCTTACAATATTTTTAGCTGATTTAAAGATGCCATATATCTGTGTTTTGAAACAGCCTCTTTGGGTCCACAGAATTTGCCAGACAAGCCAGACATGTGCCCCAGCTGACAAAAATACAAACTTCATTGCTTGTTGTCCTGGTTGCAGGTGGATTTTTTCTGTCACCCTTCATCCACACCAGCACTGCACACTTGGTGTTGATCCATCCCACCCCAGCCTCCAACACCTCTGAAGTGCCCTCCTCAGCCACCCCTGTTCCAGCACCCCCACAGGGCTCCTTCAGCTGGGAGTCGAGATTTGGACACCACTCCCCTGGTTAAACTGGGCTGCAGAGGCTGTATTAGCACCAAACTGCAGATTCAGCTTTTATTCTTAAGTGTCTGGTGCAGCTTAATCCTTGACTGAGGCAGATTTTGCTCTCTGAACCAGGGTCACAGCACATGAACCATCCCGGATATCGCCACACTTCACTCTGGAGAAAATGTCCTTAGAGCTCATGGAAAAGGCCTCCCCTGCTCGAGCTGAACTGAAAGAAATGTATTTTTATACCCAGAGCCTGCAAGTTCCACTACGCCCCCTGAATTGAACCTGCTGTGAGAAATGCTACAATCCACACATTTATCTGCTTGTATTTAAGCCTGGGATTTAAGGCACTGCTATATTTAAAAACAATGACTAAGGAACTGTAAGTTATATGAATCTTTCCTGACAGCCTCTAATTAACCAGAATAGTTCCACCCACAACCTTCACTTCTCAAAGAGCCTCAACAATTTTTCTCTGCTTTAAAATATTCTGAGGTGTCTTGCTGTGGGAAACGGGCTCTCAGCTCACGGCTCGTGCTCTCCCTCCTCCCTGATGTAGGACTAATGTTTGCAAGCACTTGCTCACTCTGAAAGTACTGACTGTGCTCCCCAATCTGGCAGGCCCTGAGTTCCTCTAATCTGTGTAATTACTGTTATTCCTCCATTGCTCACTCAATCCAAACCAAGATTTTTTTTTACAGGAAATCTCAATCCACCAGAGATCCCTTAAAGCACTTCCCCAGGAGTGAGGGCAGCCCTGTAAAGCTCTCTGAAACCACCTAAGATCTTTCATTTGATTTTTTTTGCACTTAAAAAGCAAATATCTACCCTTTCTAACAAAGGAGAAAATCCCCTTTGATTTTGGGGCTGGTACTTCAGAGCCTGGGACCATGGAAGGGATTTGCATCACAGGGAAGAAAAGCCTGACTCCATGTCAGTGCACAGCCAGTAACAGCCTCCACTGCTGCTGCCTTATTAAATAATATTTTCTAATGCAGGAAATGAACCACAGTCAATACCTGGGATGCTCAGAAGCAGGAAAATGCTTAGCTATGAAAAATCTCCAAAGTCAGCCAGTATTTAATCTCTCAGGACATTAATGGAGGTAATGCAGAGTTCATACACTGAGAGCTTCCCAACAGCCTCCTCCTGCCCAGGGCATGCTGCTCCCAGAGCCCTGCCCAGCTCCAGTGGCTTTTATCTTCTACCCAGTCCATTTCTTTTAATTTCTATTTATGAATATTCTGCCTCTCAAGCTGTGCCACGGTGGTTGTGCAAGGCCAGGAATGGCCACTTGCTGTGACCAGCAGCTCTCCCACCAGAGCTTTGCTCCTTCTTGTCCTTTAGACTCCCACAAACCTTAAATTCTCTGAAGAATTAAAAGGCAAAGTGGTCAGTGACGATGAGCCAGAAAGGGTGGAAGGATGTTGGGCAGATTTTGAGAGGTGACTCAAGTAAGGGAGGGTCTCACTGGAGCAGAGCTGCGTTGGAAGGGAGAGTCAGATACCCTCAAAGGAGCCCCCACCACTGCTTTTACCCTCAGCTCAACATGGTGGAACATTTCCTACTCTTCAAGTACCAAATCTGGGGTTTCCCTCTCCTCTGGGCTCTCCACCATCCTTCCTGCCAGGCAGAAGCAGTGACACCATGACAAGATCCTGTAAATCAGACCTTGGTCCAGCTCTGCACGTGGAGCTCCTCACTACCTGAGGGTCCCACTCCCTCCCAGAGGTGAGAGAGCCTGCTCTTGAGGAGGAAGGGTCTGGTTTGCCTGCTCACAAGGAGGAAGGGTCTGGTTTGCCTGCTCACAAGGAGGAAGGCTCTATTTTGCCTGTTCACATCCTTTTAACCTCATTAAACCCCGTCCTTGCCTGCTAGAGCTGACAGGATCAGCCTGGGATGCTGAGCACGCCCAGCCCAGTCTCAGTCCCAGCACCAACCACCTCTGCAGGCACTCAGATCTGCTGGGATGCTTTCACTGATCCTTTTCCAAGGGCAGCCATCCCGAGGGATGCCTGAGCCCTCCCTGGGCTGCTCCAGGTGGAGCTGGGCTGTGCCAGTCCCCGGAGCAGGCGGAGATCACTACATCCCACGTCAGCTCTGGTACCCAATCTGCAGCCTCCCAGCCTCAGCAGATGAATCAGCCTAGTGCTTCTATTTTTGCTTCACTCCCGAAGCTATTACTTATCCCTGCTAATGCTCTGGGGTTTTTTTTTTGCTTTAATCTAACACAATCGTTTCTGTGCAGCCTCTTGCACTGGTTTCTAAGGCAACATCACTTTCCAGGATGATGAGCTCCTCGGTGCCAGCGTGGTTGGTGTGGTCTCTAATTAAGAGTTATTAGCAAGAACAGCAATCAGAGCGAGCAGAGCCACGAGGACAAGCTCTGTGTGCCCAGGAACCTGGGATTTACACACCCTGCCCCCTGACACACACACACACATGGGCTGTGGAACCAGCCCTGCTCCACTCACGCTTCACTTCTCCCCACAGGCTGCAGGAAGCCAGGCTGAAGGATCAAACTGGAATATTTAGGATTCTGACAGTGAACATTGCAAAGGTGTGGAGTTGTACAAACCTTAAATACAGCCTCATGTTTTATAGGACAGGTCATTTACAGAACAAATCCTGCTTTAGAATTTACATCAAAAACCAGAGATCAGCCAAAACCAGCAATCAAACACACTCAGAGTGTTTCCAACTCAATATTTGCTTATTGTGGGGATATTTCATAGTGGAAACCAAGCAGAGGCAACACAAAGTTCACCAAACGATGCACAAGCCACAGACTGGCAACATCAGCCAGGAAAAGAGGTTTGGAATTCAGATTTCCCAGAAAGTTACACAGCACCACTAAGGAAATGTGGTCAGCAGCCTCAGCCTGGCAGACTCTGCAGCCAGAAGTGGATTTGTTTCACTCCCAGCTTTTCTTGAAAATCTGAGAGTCAAGGATGAGCAGAAATATAAAATAAAGGAAGGAGATCAAACTCAGGAAGGCTGGCCAAGGATCAGCTCCAGGGGAGAGCTGGGCACGGCTGCATCAGCTGGAGAGGAACCAGAACTGGTGCAGCAGGGGGGGAAAGCAGCTGGGGAAAACCAGGGGCATCTTCAGGGGGGTCAGCTGCTCTGGGGAACCTCAACACAGAGCTGTGGGGTGGGCAGGACAGGGAGGGGGGATTTAGATGGGATATTGCCCAGGAATACCTGCCTGGGAGGTGGGAGGGTGCCCAGAGCAGCTGTGGCTGCCCCTGCATCCCTGGCAGTGCCCAAGGCCAGGCTGGATGGGTTTGGATCACCCTGGGACAGTGGGAGGTGTCCCTCCCATGGCAGGGGTGGCACTGGGTGAGGTCTGATGTTCCTTCCAACCCAAACCATTCAGGGATTCTGTGATCCTGTTGGATCAGAGGGCCCTGAGCTCCCAGCACTGCAGAGCTGCACCTCTGAAAAAACATCCTGTTAGCTCAGCTCAGCTCAGCTCAGCTCAGCTCAGTTTTTAGCCAGGGACAGAAGCAACACCTCCCCAAAGCCTTCTGTTGAAGCTGAACCAAACTCCCAGCAGGGCCAAGGGCAGGAGAGCAGCCCAGGGCCAAGGTCCCCCCTCAAAGCCCTGTGACACTGCCAGACCTGCCTGGTGACACCGTGTGGGGCTCAGCTCCCTCATACAGCCCCTGGGATAATTAACTGGCCTTTAATTAATGCACAGCCTGCAATATGATGACTCTGAGCACTTCCAAAGCATTATTAGAGCACCTCTGTTATTACCAGCTCCTGCACACAACTGTGAGCACTGATGATCTCAGGGTGACTGGCTGCACTTGCACATCCTCAGCCCCTGCCCTGATTAACACAGTGTTAATCAGCTGATGAATTCCTGTCAGACAAACCCAATTACAGTTTGGGGTCCCACAGGAGAACTACAAACATGGCATGACTGAAAGGTTACTGTGCAAATGCTAGACCCACTTAAAATAATGGAAACCAGGCAGGGAAAGAAAATATTTACAGCAAGAGCTTCACTGTGGCTGCAAAAGCAAAGCAAATCCTGTCATTAGACAGGGATGGGCATTTCTTGCTTTTAAATGGATTTGATTTGCACACAAACTGTTGAGAAATCTGCCCTGCATCCCACAGGGTGACTGTGGCAATGGGCACACGACAGCCTGGCACAGGCTGGGGAGAGGAGGCAGCCACAGGGATGGGGATGGATGGGGGGAAAGAGGGATCCAGGCATGAGATGAGCACTCCAGCAGCCCCCAGCCCCCACTGGGGGCAGGAATTCAGGAGCAGACTGTCAGCACCACAGGGTGGTTGTGCAATGAGCACTCGGCTGCAGAGCTGGCCCTGGGCTGAACAGCTTATGCAAATCAAAATCCATAAGAGGATACAGCCCCCAAACACTGAAACAAATTAATTTCTTTTTCTAAAATCGACTATTCTTCAAGGACAGATTGAAAAAAAAAATCTTCTGCAAGTCTCCCTTTGAAACAGAGCTTGAGGAGCAGAGGGAAGGGGGATGTGAGCAGCAGATCAGAATCCAACAGCCCAACCCTGGCCCAGTGGAAACTTTCCATCATTCCCCCCTTAACCATTCCCCAGCACCCAGCACCTCCTTGGAAGTTCAGAATTGAGGATCCTGACTGTCACCTCTAATTCCCAAATTGAGTTTTTATTCACACAAGAGGCACCACAAAGGTTCAGTCACACTGTAAAGGCTGATAATGCCTGTGGTGTTTCTGTTATCAGCTGCCTCCTGACATTAAAAGGTATAAAATAATTTTCCATGAGGCTCTGGGGCAGTTTTTCCAATGGCAATGACAACAATGAGAAGCTGAAATAAACCCAAAAGAGGGATAAGGGATTAAATTTAAGAATTGCACAATCAGCCTTATAGCCAATGTTCCTTAAACTGCACAGTCAAAAATAGAAAAAAAAATAAAATTACACAAGTGTGCAAGGCCTGATTTACAGGAGATGGATCCAACTCCCATCAGAGAGAGGGATCTGCAGCATCACAGTTGCCATGACTCCCAAGGGAGCTGCACCACAACCCTGGCACCGATTTTAGCAGCACAGACAGGAGCTGATGTTTTCAGGGAAGCATCCTGTTATCCTGGAACACACAGGGTAGGACATGGGAGCCTGGCTAAAGAGATATTTCATCACTGAACTTCAGCAGGAGGTCCTCCAAAATGCCTTAAAATGGGAGCAAATCACTGCCTGCCCACGAGGGGAAAGAAACAAGAAAGATGGAGAGGGACTGGGAACAAGGGATGGAGGGACAGGACACAGGGAATGGCTCCCACTGCCAGAGGGCAGGGATGGATGGGAGATTGGGAATTAGGAATTCCTGGCTAGGAGGGTGGAGAGGGGCTGGGATGGAATTCCCAGAGCAGCTGTGGCTGCCCCTGGATCCCTGGCAGTGCCCAAGACCAGTTGGACATTGAGGCTTGGAGCACCTGGGACAGTGGGAGGTGTCTCTGCCATGGCAGGGGTGGCACTGGGCGCTCTTTAAGGTCCCTCCAACCCAAACCATGCCAGGATCCTGTGAGGATATCAGGTGGAGCCTCCCAGTCCTGCCTGACAGTCACAGGTGAGGTGTTGGCCGTGGTGTGGAAACAGCTGAAGGCACAAACCCCCTGAGCACACCATTGTTACAGAACAGGAGCACAAACAGGCACATGGAGGGGACACACAGCCCCTGTGACACCTGGACTGCCACAGAGATCTCCTGGATCCCTGCAGCCCTGCCCAGCCCTGCCACCACCAGCCCTGAAATGGTTAATGTGGGACAGTGGTGGCCCTGGCAGTGCTGGGGTTAAAGGCTGGGCTTCTCCAGCCTGAACAATTCCCTGATCTCTGCCATGAACAAGCACAGTCACGGGGCCAGGGATGCCAGCACCCCTCCCCTCCCTGCGTGCTGGGCTCAGCTCGGTGCCACTGGGGTGTGAATTCCCCCTGCAGGCACCTCCACACCCCTTGTGCCAGCTGAGGGAGCCAGCCAGGCCCTGGGGGTGTTTGCAGCTCTGCAACAGCTGCTCCTGGAAGGGCCAGCACCGATGGAAATGGAGACAAAAGCCTCAGTCATGGATCTGATCTGTGGGCAGGGGCTGCCCAGGGAGGGTTGGAATGCCCATCCCTGAACTCCTGGAGGTGGCACTGAGTGCTCTGGGCTGGGGACAAGGCTGGCATTGGGCACAGGACTCCAACCTTAATGATGCTGGGGCTCTGGGAAGGCAAAGCACCTTCAGCTGCTGTGGGAACTCAGCACCAGGAGCTCCAAAACAAGCTCAGCCCTGGAACCATGGAAACTCCTGAGCTGGGAGGGACCCACTGGGATCACTGATCCAACTCCTGCTCTGCACAGACACCCCAAAATCCCACCCTGAGCATCCCTGAGAGTGCTGTCCAAACACTCCTGGAGCTCTGGCAGGGTTGGGAATGTGCCCATGCCCTGGGGAGCCTGGGCAGTGCCCAGCACCCTCAGGGGGAATTCAGAGCTGGGCACTCTGAGCTGCTCCTAAAAACCCCAACAAACCAACTGTTGACTCTACCAAGTGTTGAAAGGAGGAAAGCAATGGAAAGTTATCAAAGCCCTGAGTGAACTGACATCAGGACTTGGCACAAACTTTGCAACTTCCAGGTGCAAAGTTTGTGCCAACTTACTCACAGGCTGCAGTGATACTCTGAGCCAGGACTCCTCCAGTCTGTGCACTGTTACCTGTGCAAGATATTCAGGAGGAGCTTTTCCTTCAGAAACTCCTGGCAGACAATGGAAAGGCTTGGAAGCAATGTTGGTTTTGTAAAAGATGCTGCCTTCAGCTTTCCCTTTGTTTTGTTGCATCATGCACCAAAGAGCATCACTTCTGCAGGCACAAGTTCATGCAGAGAACACCACTTCCACTAAAATAGAACTACTTCAGGTTATGCAACACTCATTAAAATTACAAAACCTCTCAAAAACCTGAGCAGCATGTTAAGGCACTCTGGAGCTCGGGGTCTGGTGAGTTAGTGGCTGCATCATGCAAACTGGCAGCAAGAAACTCTGCAGGAACAGCAGCAAACTTCCATGCCTGATGACAAGGCACAAATGGAGAGCACCTGAGGGCAGGGATCAACTCCCCAGCCCATCTCAGCACAGTGGGGTTCACAGAGATACCAACTCCTTCTGAGGAAGCTTTAGAATGAGCACAAGTACAAGAATATTGGTAATTTCATCTCTAGCCATATTTCAAAATTTCTAAGAACTGGATTCAGTTCTGTGGGACGAATTCCAGCTCATTTCCTATGAGCACAGAGACCTTGTTCCCTGGAGAACAGCCAGGGTGCCCAGCCCTGGATGCTGACCAGCCCATCCAAAGTCTCCTAAGAGGGACAAAATCCCAAAATTTACATCAGTCCCACCACTGTTTTGTTAGAGCTGCTTTGGAAAAGGTTTTGGTTCTAGAAGGAAACACATCTTGTGGATGAAGAGGCTCAAGGAGGCTCAAGCCAAACCAACTGCAGGAGGAGAAGGGGATGCAGCTGGTCTGAGGTGGGATAGAGCCAAACCCTGCCAACAGCAGGGACCCAGAACATTCCCTGCCCCTGGCATCCTCCATCCCTGAGCAGGGTCAGGGCACACTGTCACCCCCAAACCCTCCACACACACCAGCTGTACCTCAGTCCCCACGGCTGCCCCAAGGCAGAGCTTGGCACTCACAGTGTGTGCCAGCTGTGCCCTTGGGCATGAGCACTGTGAGCCAGGCAAGCAGCCCCAGCAGCCCTGAGAGCAGCCAGCACCCCTCATGCCACGCTGGATGCCCGCTGGGGCTCATGCCAGGGCAGGGCAGGCACAGCCCTGGGCACACACACACCTCTGTCCGGCCGCCGGGGCACGGCTCTGCCCGCCAGGGCTGGCACCAGGGCTGGCACCCCCCGTGCCTTGGTGGGTCTCATGTAGCCCTTGAGCTGCTCTGCTGCCTTCACTCTCTCTTTCTTTGCCTCCTTCACCACTTTCTGCTCTCGTTCTTCTTCTGTCTCTTTAGCTGGGGCTCGAGATTCCTTCTCTTTAGTTACTTCTTGAGATTCCTTTTCTTTAGTTGTGTCCTGAGATTCTTTTTCTTTGGCTGTGTCCTGAGATTCCTTTTCTTTAGTTATTTCTTGAGATTCCTTTTGTTTAGTTGTGTCCTGAGATTCCTTTTGTTTAGTTGTGTCCTGAGACTCCTTTTCTTTAGTTATGTCTTGAGATTCCTTCTCTTTGGTTATGTCTTGAGATTCCCTTCCTCTAACTGTATTTTGAGTTCCTCTTTCTTCATTTGTGTCCTGAGACTCCTTTTCTTTGGTTTTGGCTGGAGAATCCTTTTCCTTGGTTTTCTCTTGAGGTTTATCCCCCTCAGACTTTGACACTGGAGCAACCTTCAGGAGGGCCTCCCCAGCAGGAGGAGCATCCTTCAGGAGAGCAGGGCCCTCCTCTGCAGGCTGACAGGGACCTTTTTTGTTCTCTTTGGGCTGTTCTTGGGTAGTTTGGGCAGCTGTCCCAGCAGCCTCAGGCTCAGTGTTCTGAGTGCTCTGGTGTTGGGGTGAGCTCTGCTCATTCTTCATGTCCCTGTTCTGCTCAGCCCCTCCAGCCTTCCTGTCCTTGCCAGCTCCTGGCACACCCACAGCTGTCCCTGCAGGGGCTGGGGAGATGCTCCCTGTGCTGCCAGGTGTCCCTGCAGGGACTGGGGACCTCCCTGTGTCCTTCTCTGCACAGGACACGGTGGCCTCTGGTCCCCCTGTCCCCTCAGCACCTCCAGAGGCTGCTCTGTGTTTTGGATCTGCTGCCTCATGAGGAAGCTCTGAGGGAGCCTTGGCAGTGTTGTGCTTTGTATCAGTGGGTTTTATTTCTTTATCACCCACCTTTGTATCAGTGGGTTTCATTTCTTTATCACCCACCTTTGTATCAGTGGGTTTCATTTCTTTATCACCCACCTTACTAGCAGTGGGTTTTATTTCTTTATCACCCACCTTTCTATCAGTGGCTTTTATTTCTTTATCACCCACCTTACTAGCAGTGGGTTTTATTTCTTTATCACCCCCCTTTGCCAAGGGACAAAGGTGACTTTTGTCCTCGGGCTGGCCACCCTGGGAACCAGCCTCTCTGCTCTTCCCACCTTTCTGGGAAACCTCTTTTCCAGGTTCTTTGGGCTGCTCATGAGATCTCTGGGTCTGCATCTCCTCCTTAGCACCAGCTCCAGGCTCTTTGCTGCTTTTCCCTGCCACTGCTTCCAGAGGAGGAGGAGGAGGAGGAAGGCCCCCAGTCCCTGCACCCCCCTCTCCCTGCTTTGGGAGGCCACAGGGAGCATCACCCCCATCCCCAGGGCCACTTGCTGGGCTCTGAGACATGGATTTGAAGTCCCTTCCTTTATTATTCCCAAGTCTTTGAGGGCCAGTGGGGAAGTTTTTAATGTTTCTGTTTTCATCTACAAGATCTGTGTCTTCCACCCCACATTCCAGCCCAGCTCCCACAGCAGGCTGTGCCTCACTCCTGTCTGATTCTGCCTCCAGAGGAACAGGCTGCCTGGAGGCATTTTTAGCCTTTTTACTGCTTCCATCATAGCCCCTCTTTTTAGTTCTCTCAGTGACTGGGGCCAGGCTGGGATCTGACACTGCTGGATGCTCTGGAATAGGATTTTTGTTCCTGCTGCAAGGACTGGCACCTCCTGCCTCAGGTTTATCCCTGATCTCCAGGCCAGCAGGAGGAAACATCCCTGCTCCTGCTTTGTGCTCCAGCAGAAAAGGCTGCTGGGGGTCAGGCTCTCCCTTTCTGTGCTTCTCTTCCCCACCTGTGTGTGACTTCCCTGGCTCCAGAGGCAAAGCAGGAGCCTGTGCCTTGGCAGGATCAGGCAGGTGACCCAGCAGCACCTCTGGAGCCCTGGAATTCTCTTTGCCCTCCTCAGACTGAGTTTGTTGAACATGTCCCACTGCAGGGAAGTCACCTGGCTGCAGCTCAGCCTTTTTGCCTTTCCCATCTCTGCTTTTACCCTTGGGCTTGTCCATGCCCAGCTCCCTGGTGGGACTGTGCACCCCTGCCCTGTGCCCTGGGGATTTATCTGCTTCCTTCCCTTTATTCACAGGCCAAGTTTCCTTAGTTTCCAAGTTTCCTTTCCCTGTTTCTGGCTCTGAAGTCTCTGATTTGTTGCCTGAAAGATTTGGCTGCTCAGAGAAGCTCCCAGTGCCACCCTGGATTTTGGGCTTCCCCAGCTCCTCCTCCAGCCTCTCTCTTTGCAAACCAGGCCCCTTCTCCTCAGCCAAGCTCATTTTCTTCCTGCCTGCAGCCACCTGCTCCTGCCTGCCTTCCCCCCCAGCCCCCAGGACAGCTGCCTGCCCAGAGGGGCTTTTCTCAGGCTGTTTCCTTCTCCCATCACTGCTCCTCTTCCTGGGTTTCTCTGCCAGCACTGGCACATCCGAGCTGAGCCCAGCAGCTCTGGCCTCTCTGCCTTTCCCAGCCAAACCCACCTGCTCTGTGGGGCTGATGGTGGCAGCCAGAGCAGGATTTTGGGCTTCCTCTCTGCTCTTCTCCAGCAGCAAAACTTGGTCTAAAGCTCCCAAATCAGCTGTTTCACCTTTGCCAACATTTTCTTTCAATTTTTCCGGTCCCAGCTCAATTGGCCTTTGCATTTTAGCTGCATTTTCCTGCAAGCCCCCAGCAGGGACACAGCCCTGCTCTCTGCCCTTATCACTGCCCTCCTTCACCTTATCAGCTCCTCCAGGAAAACTCCCTGAGTCCACCTTATTCTCAAGGAAAGGCTGCTGGAAAAAGCTCCTTTCCCCCTTTTTGCTCCTTCCATCGCTGCCTCTTTTTTTGGGCTTGTCTGCAGGACAGGCCTGTGCAGTGCTGCCTGAGGGCTGTCCTCTGGCAGGAACAGCCTGGCCATTTTCAGGATAAACTGTTTCCTTCCCAGCCTCATCTGTCCTCCCTCCATCAGTGGATTTGCCTCCATCCTCTGAGAGCATCACCTGCTCTGAGCAGCTTTTCATTCTTTTGCCTTTCCCTTCACTGCGCTTTTTCTTTGGCCTGTCCGTGCTGTGTGCCAGGCTGGGCTCTGTCCCCGCCAGCTGCTCACAACCAGGGACCCCTTTCCCCTGCTTTGCATCTGCTGCCACCCCCCTGGCCCCTGCCTCGCCAGGGCTGGGAGGTTTGGGGACACCCTGGGCCCTGCCCTGCCCAGCTGGAACTTCCCCAGGTTCTGCAGGAACTGGAACAGGAGCTCCAGGAGCTCTGTCTGTTGGGCTCCTCAGTGCTCCCTCTGATCCTCTTTCACTTTCTCCAGCTGCCTTTGGCTCTGCAGGGAGCTTGTCCATGGCTGCAGCCTCCAGGTGAGGCTGTCTGAGGGGTTCCCTTTCAAACCCTTTGCTTTTTTCCCACTTTTTCTTGGCTGCTGTTTCCAGGGAAGGCTGGACAGAGTCATTGAGTGCTTCCTGCCCTGGAGATGGGGATTTGGGCTCCTTGCTTTTATGGGACAGGGGGAGTTCCAAAGGTTTGGTCTGTAAGGGAGCTCCTGCTGTGCTCAGATTGACCTTCAGCTCGGCACCTTTTGACTCCTTGTCCTCTCTCTTCTCATTTTTCCTGGGGAAGTCTCTCTCTGTGGCCTTGCTGGGTTCCTTGGCTGCAGCAGATTCCTGCACCTCAGCCCTGCCCACCTGCTCTGAGGGAACCTCTCTGCTCTGGCCCTTAGAGCCCAGCATGCAGCTGGCAGCTCTCCCTCCCTCTGGCTCCAGCTCCTCCCTGGGGCTGCCATCCAGCTCGCTGGATCTGGGGCCCTGCTGTCCTGGGGCTGCCACAGGGAAGGTGTTTTTCTCCTCCAGGATGTGACTCCCAGCTGTTATTTTAGCATCCTGTGGCACATCCAGAGCTCTGCCTCCAGGGGCTGTTCCAGGACACACGGCTGGGTTCTGCCACTCTCCCCCAAAGGGAGCACTCCTGGCTCCTCTGCAGGTTCCATTCTCCTCCCAGAACTCCATCCCTCTTGGCAGCTGGTTTCTCCTCTGTTTTGGTTTCTTTTTCTTTTTCTTCACCATGGCACCTTCCAAATCCCAGTTTTCCTGGGAGGGATCTCTGCAGCTCTCCACAGGCTCCGTGGGGACACTGGTGGCCTTTTTGTGAGGAACCCTAGAGCGAGGGGATGCTCCAGCACCACAGCCAAGCTCCACTGTGGAACAGGGGTCTGCTCTGGGCTCAGGACTCTTCTGCTGTGGGACACCTACAGGATGCTCCTCTGGCACATCTGTGAGAGGCACTGGGGCAGGTTTTGCTCTGCCAAACCCACGGTCCCTGGATTTGGGAGCTTGCCTGACTTGTGCAGTGGGAAGACCTGGAATACAGGAAGCCTGCTCAAACATCAAGGCCACTATTTGCTTGATAAAAGAAATAATAAATATATTTTCTATGTGGTTGCAGCCCTCTCAAACAGGCCCTACAGGCAGGATTTCCCACTGGAACCACACCAGAGCCACCTCAGGAGGGCTGGGGTAGGTATTTACCCCAACACCTGTGTGATCTACCCCAAATCCATCCACCAGTGCTATTTAAACACAAGTCTGACACAGGCTCTTGCCCCACCAAAAAGCACCAGTTCTTGCAAGGACATGCCATTGCTTTTTAAAAAATGCATTAAGGTTCCATTTTGTCTCAGCAAGACAAGATCAGAGAGAGCCTTTTTATATCTCTAGCTGGCATCCTTCCAGAGCGGGAAAACAGAAGTTTAGTGGGAAGATGGGAAGAGAGATGGGGGCAAGAGAGCCAAGTTTCCCCAGCAGCCAGGGAGGAAGCAGGGGGAGGCAGAACCTCAGTCCCAGGGTCACCTGCTGTGTCCCTGGGGATCCCTCAGGGGTGAGGAGAGCAGCAGTTGTTTGTCACTCAGCCCTGGCCCACAAATCCTCCTCCACAGCAAGTGTGAGCAGCACCAGCCCCTCTGGAGGCTGGGTCAGTGGAGCAGGAGAAAATCACATCTTCCTTTGGCAATTGCACAGCTCAGTTGGGAAGGAGATCCTCCCTGGGAATATCCTCATGAGAATTACCAGTCCTTTTCAACAGCAAAATAAAAGCCAGTGCTGATGGCAGAGAGATGGGAGCTCTGCAATGCCCCAGCACAGCTGTGAGCCAGTCCCAGTGATAAAGCACTCAGAGCACAGGGATTTGGGCTTTTAGTTTGAATGTGAGGGGAAAGAGCCTTGGAGAGGGCAGGGATCCGAGGGGAAGGGTGAGCCCAGCACCAGCAGCACTGAGAGCCACACAAAGACATTTCTGCTGGCCCAGGTGGCCCCACAGCCAGGAGCAGAAGGTGAAGAGTTCCCAGAGGAGGTTTCCAGGAGGAAATGGAATTATTTTTTGTGTTATGATTTCTGTCCTACCTGTGGGCTCCTGCAGGGTTTTCCCTTCCTGAGGTTCTGCGTGTTGGACGTGGTTGTGCTCAGCCTCCTCCTTCTGTGTCTCACCATTCTCAGCAGGAACAGATTTTTCTGGAAGGTCTTTGTTTTCTAGTGCTCCTTTTGCTTCAGCTGGAACATGAAAGACAGGAACAGAAAGCTTCAGGTCTCAGGAGTGCAGGCAGCCTGCAGCTAAACCCCAGCCCTTGCAAAGGGGTTAATTTTGTGTTTAACAGGAATGAGGTTTATGAGACATGGTTGGTTCATCCCCTCACAATCCCATTTCAGCAGCACTTTTATATGTGGCACATGCCAAGGTGGGGGTAGAACACGAAGCAGGGGCTGTTTCAGGGCTTTTAAGCACAGGGTGAGGGTTTGTTTGGGTTTTTTCCTCTTTGTAATCAGCCCAGTTCAGACTATCCCAGCTTCCCACTGGGAATTCAAATCCAGAATGAACTCCATTATCAGCCTGGAGTCCCTGGCTAATGCTGATCATCTTGTATTCATCTATACCTTCCAATACATCCACACAGCCACCACAACATTCCTCACTCTGCATAATTACAGCCAGTTTTCATTTGTAAGGCATAATTACAAGGGAGAGCAGATCTCCCTGTAATTAATTTTATTTAAATTTTGAACAGAAAGGGAAACGATGACAGGCATTGGTACAACAACTGTGCAGGGGGAAGGAAAGGACAAGTCCTGTGACTGTGCCCTGTGTCAGCAGGCACTGAAAACCTGCTGGGGCTGCACTTTGGAGCCTGGCCCTGCCTGCCTGTGCCAGAGCTGTGCCCTGGCTGCATTTCCCACCTGCTGCCTCCGGGGGCTGCTTGGTTTTCCCGGGAATTTCCTCCTCCCGGGGGCTCGGGGGAGGTTTCCTGTCCTTCATCTCCTCTGAGTGATCCACACAAACTTCTGGGACTTTGGATTCCACCTCCACCTTTGCTGTTGCTTCTGTAAATCGAATGTAAAGAGTAAAAATTCCTGGTTTGAAATATAGATCAGATTAAATTAGATAAATATCACTCCCTCGCCTAAGTTTTTATTTTCTGTAAGGAACTGAAGGATTTCCTCACTTTCAAAACCTGATTTTTAGGATCTTTCTACCTTCCTGCATTGTCTTGCACTTCCTCTTTTATTCATCCACCTGGGCCTCTCAGTCTCTACATTCTAATAGTTTTTTTTTTGTTGAAACTTCTCTCCTGAAAGTTATCCTCATCATTAAACTAAAGAGTATTAGAAGGTAAGAAAAAATATCTCGCTCCAACTCCATCCACAACCAATCCACATATGTTGCCTCTGCCCAGGACTATTTACTGCATTTTAATAATATAAATATAAAATAAATACAATTTTGGAGAGCAGTTTTCTCTCAAGAGGGATGGTGTCCCAGGAGAAATTCACACAGCACAGCAACCAGCACATGGAAAACCAAACATGGCCTTCCCAGCATTCAACACCTACAGTCATCCCAAGGAAAGGTCCCAGAATTATCAACTAAGCCTTTTAGTCCCTTCAGAAATTGTTTTCAAGAACCTCTGTTTGTCAGCTCTGTGTCCTACAGGATCTGGGAGATTTCAGGGAGAGCTGAGGGTGGTGGTGACACAGAGCCAAGCACCAGCAGGGATGAGCCAGCACCTCCCCATGGCTGTCCTCAGACCACCCAGAACTGCTAAGAATGCCCAATGACAATTTAAAAATCATTAAAAATCTCTGGGTTTATGTTTTGTAAGTGAAGAATCCCCATGATGCATTTTCTGTGTCTCCTGAGAGCAGAGCTGAGCTCTCCTCAAGGTGCTTCACCCAAAACCAACCAATGCTGGGCTCCCTAACCTCAGAGGCCTTTTCCAACCTGAACTATCTGTGACTGGGACTCTGGGATTTGGGCACACTCACCTGCAGGAGCCTTGTCCTGGTGAAGGGCAGCCTCAGATGTCAGCAGCTCCCCAGACACAGCAATGCTGGAGGTAGCTGCAGGGCCAGGCTGAGCTGCCACGGTCCCACCATCCACAGCAGGGACAGGCTTGGCTGGAGCTGCAGGAGCAAACCCAGAATCCAGGCCATGGTGATGGTTGACTTCTGCTGCTGGGGCAAACTCTGCATCTGCTGCTGGGCCAAACTCAGAGCCCATAACATGCTGAGCTTTGTTATCTGCTGCTGGAGCAAATCCCAAATCCAAGGTATGGTGAGGTTCTGTGTCTGCTGCTGGGGCAAACCCCAAATCCATGGTCTGGTGGGACTCCACACCTGCTGCTGGGGCAAATCCCAAATCCATGTTCTGGTGAGATTCCACACCTGCTGCTGGGGCAAATCCCAAATCCATGTTCTGGTGAGATTCCACACCTGCTGCTGGAGCAAACCCCAAATCCATGTTCTGGTGGGACTCCACGTCCGCTGCTGGGGCAAATCCAAAATCCATGGCTTGGTGGGACTCCATACCTGCTGCTGGGACAAATCCCAAATCCATGGCTTGGTGGGACTCCACACCTGCTGCTGGGGCAAACCCCAAATCCACCCCATGGTGGGATCCAGCATCTGCTGCCGGGGCGAAGCCGAGCTCTGTCCCCGGGGTGGACATGTCATGGACACCTTTGGCAGGTGCAGGAGCAAAGCCCCCATCTGTGGCCTGGAAAGGGCTGGCTGCTGCTGCTGCTGCTGCTGCAGGACTCTGGGGAGGTTTGGTGTCTCCAGCAGGGCCAGTCCCAGCTTTCTCTGCAGGAAGGGACACGGTGTCAGTGGTGGGAGCAGAGGCTGCACCTGGCAGGGACACCAGCACCATGGAAACTCCTGACCTGCTGCTTTGTGCATGGGGAACAGCCAGGGCTCCCTCCCTGTGTCTCCTCCTGGCTTTCAGCACCACCTCCTCCCCCTGCCAGCAGCTCACCCAGGTGTTCCATCCTTATCCACTGCTGGCTGCACCAGAGCTTCTCCTGCTGCAGCCTCCGTGCCCTGTGGGCACCCCTGGCTGCAGCGGGGCTCCCATCTGCTCCAGCAGCATGGATTGCCTCTGTGCCAAAGCTGCCTGATGCCAAACAGCTGGCAGGGGGCCAGAGCTGCTGGATCCTCTGCCAGGAGCACATTCCAGCAGAGCCCCAGCACGGCTGGAGCTGCAAGGCACCTTCAAGATGTCCCAGCTCCAGTCCTGCTCCCTTCTCCTGGCAGGGACACCTCCCACCATGCCAGGCTGCTCCATCCTGGCCTGGGACACTTCCAGCAGCCACAGCTGGAAGCTCCTTGGGAAAGCTCCTTTTCCCTCTACTGCAGGACACAGAAAATGTGGGATCACCTGTGTGAGCCCAGCAGGTTTTCCAGAAGCACACCCTCCAAAGTCACACACTTCATTCTAAACATGGTTTGTGCTGGTGGTGGGGTTTGGTTGGTGCTTGAGCAGGAGCTCTGGCATTCCTGACACAAAATCCTCCCACAAATCCCAAATTCCCTCTATTCTTTCAAATTGGCCTCGTTCATTTTTCACACAGTATCTCCTAACACTGAGCTGGTAGCTCCAAACCAACATTTGTCACTTCACAGCACAATCAAAGCTCTGCATTTAAGCTCCTATTTGCCTAAAATCCCCTTGAAGGAGGTTTTTCAGTCAGTTTTTGTTTAATGTTTCAGCTCTCCAGAGGCAAGCTTTTCCAAATGATCAGTGCCAGAAGCACTGGATCTCTCTGCTGCAGCTCCTCATCTCGACAGCCCCAGGCTCTGCCCACCCTCTGTGTCCTGCAGCTCAGTGCCCTGAACATCTCCCATCTATTGCTGATGACCAAAAAACAACATTTCTACTGATTTTTTGAGTCACATCTAAAAATATCCTCCCCATCCAGTGGAAAATGTAAGAAATCTAATTTAGATACTTAAACTGAAGTCAGAAAGAAACAGAAAAATCTAAAAAGTCCCTTGTAAAATGGTACTTAAGGATCCCATTTAAATAAAACAAATATTTTAGTGAACCAAACCAAGAGGATCCATCGTGCACCAGCCCTCATTTGGGTTTGACTTTGTTGTGGGCTTTTTAAGTGATATCATGATCTTCTCCAAAAGAAAAAAAAGATTGTGATTTTACATGTGAATAAGACTGTAAATAGACAGACATTAAAAGCACTATGGATGTTCCCTGGAGAATTAGGGAAATGAGTGGGATGAAGTATTAGGAAACTGGACAACAACTGGCACTATGAGTCTGTATATAAATATGTTAAAAATTGGTTTTTTTTAAAGAGAATCTTTAAAAGGACAGGTTCAAGGTCCTTGTGAATAGATCTGGCCATGGGTCAGTGGCGGCCTTGGCAGTGCTGGGGAAGGGTTGGACCCAGTGACCTCAGGGGGTTTTTCTCCCTAAACCATTCCCTCCCTCTGCTGTAACCACAGCCTCGGGATTTTCCTGGAGCTAAAATGTGGAGACAGCACAGAGCCATGGAATCAGCTCCTGGACTGGGACACAACTGAGCAGGTTTGCTGCTCCTCCCTCACCTGCAGGCACAGCAGATCTGTTCCCACCTTGCTGTGTTTCCTCAGGAGAGGCAATTCCATGTTCTCCCACCCCCTGCCCCCCCTCCAGGCTGCAGGACTCACCTGGAGCTGCAGCCTTGGGTCCCTCAGTGGCTGCAGCCTCTGCTGGCAGGGCTGGGGCAGCAGCAGGAACGCTGCCAGGGGCTGCTGCTGCCGTGGGGCTCTCGGGCAGGCTCGTCCTTATGGCTTCTGCGGCTGCAGGGGGCACTGCCAACAGAAGCAGCTGCAATCAGTTCCTGGAGAGGCCTCAGATCATGGAATGCTAGCATGGGGGGACATCCCCAGGTGCTGCCTCAGCCACCCTGGGGAGGGAATCCCCCTCAGCTCAGAGAGAACCTGCTCTGATTGCCCACTCTCAGGAAAATAATTTGTGCAGCACTCGAGAAAACTCTTGAATCCCAGGAGAAGTGGCAAAGTAGGGGAGGGTTGTGCTACAAACCCTCCCAGTGCCACCCCCAGCTCCAGAAACACTTCCTACCCAACACCAGGGTAAAACTGTCCTCAGCTTCTTCACAGAAATAAAGATGCCCTTGTGGGTCAAGTTTTGTAATACACACAAATTCCCAATGGGATAATGCTCCAGTGGAGCTTCAAAGATTTATCTGTGACCAGAATTTAAAGGTAATTGTAAAATCCCAGAAAGGTCTGGGTGGGAAGGGACCTTCAGGATCACCCAATGCCACCCCTGCCATGGCAGGGACACCTTCCACTGTCCCAGGCTGCTCCAAGCCCTGTCCAGCCTGGCCTTGGGCACTGCCAGGGATCCAGGGGCAGCCACAGCTGCTCTGGGCACCCTGTGCCAGGGCCTGCCCACCCTCACAGGAACAATTTCTTCCCAATATCCCACCTAACCTCACTCTCTTTCAGTTTAAGGCCATTCCCACTCCCCAAAGACCCATTTCCATTCTAAACTGATGTGAGCAGCAGAAGCAGTGCTGTCCTTGGCCAGCTCCCACATGGTTCTGTCCCAGCCTGGTGTCCCTTGAGGAGGCAGACAAGGAGAGGAGCTGGTTCTGCTGCTCAGGAGCTCTCTGCCAACACTTCCTGCAGATCAGCTCAGAACTGGTTTTTACCTGGTGGCTCAACAAAGAAAGAGGTATCTGGTCCCTTCATGTCCTGCTGAGCTCCCATCCAGTATTCTTCAGGGGCTGTGGGAAACAAACACACTGAGTCCAGCCCTGACCCCACAGGGTTTGATTTCCCAGGGGAAGGTTTGACTCTGCTGGGTTTGGGGTTCATCCCCAGGGAATTTCAATTCCCTCTACAAGAGGCAGCAGAACCTCTGTTCTTCCAGCATTATTGGGAGTGAGAGCTCCCATCAGACAAGAGTTACACCCAGCACTGACCCCAGGAGCCAGAAGAGGAGTTTCTTTCCTCAGTTCTCCTGGGCAAGTGGCTCTGGGTAGCCCTGCCTAAGCAGGGAGGTTGGAAAAGTTCCAATCTCATCCATCCTGTGACCTCCTAATGTAGAATCCCAGCATGGTTTGGGCTGGAAGGGACCTTAAAGCTCATCTCATGGGCAGGAACACCTTCCACTATCCCAGGGTGCTCCAAGCCTCCTCCTACCTGGCCCTGGGCACTGCCAGGGATCCAGGGGCAGCCACAGCTGCTCTGGCTGTGCCAGGGCCTCCCACCAGAACACTCCCCTGAACCAACAGCTGTCCATGCCAAGAGGAAACTTTCCAATCTTGACTCATTTTATGTATCAACTCCCCACTAAGATTCTTTAGGACTTGTAAAGTGGGATTTCCCAGCTGCAAACCCTCCAAACCCAGCCAGTCAGAGGAAACATTTGCTTCTCACCTGCTTTTCCTGGCAGGAATTCTGTGCCTGACTCGAGGCCCATGAAGGCTGATGGGTCCAGAGCCTCTGCAGGGGAATACAGGGACCCCAGGAAAGGTTGTTCAGGTCCCATCATGGATCCATGTGGAGCTAAGGAAATAAAAAAACTTCTGTTAATCACCAGCCCTAATGACTCCTCTCCTAAATTTCAAGTCCTGCCACACTTGGACTGTTCTGTTCAGCAGCAGTTCAGATAAATCTGCATCAAATGTTAGTTCTGCTTCACAAAGCATAAATTCTGTATTTAACAGAACCTTCTGACAAGGTTTAAGAGAGTAAACACAAGCAAATTATTTTCTTTGGCTTTCTGCTTCTGCCCCCATTAATTCCAGCTGGTAATCCCTTAATAATCCAATATTGATATAATAATGCAAGAGCTGAAATCCTGAAGAGCACTTTGCAGCAACAGCTCCTGAGTATCTGGGTTTCAGCCATTAAAACAAGAGCAGGGGAAATAAAGGCTTGTGAATTTACAGTTGTGGAAACCTCCCCTGATGGGGAGACCTCCTAAAAAGTTCTGTGCCAGGATTGAGAGATGGACAGGATTTTTGGTTTTTTCAGACTTCAGGTTGTTTATTTTTCTCTTATCCAAATTCTGCACACCATCTACATCTCAGACTTAGTGCACAAAGAGAAGGCACCAAAAGTCACAAGATACACATGTTCAAGGTCTTTTAAAACTATTTTGTCCAATTAAATCTTAGAATGTATTCCAGTTCTACCTTTCTATTAAGAAAGGTAGAAACGGGTTCCAACATCAACCTTTATTTTCAGTACATGAAAATGAACCTTCAACCAACATCCTGGGGTTCCAACATCAACCTGAATTTCCAGTACAAGAAAGACAAGACAGCCAAGTGCCCAGCTGGCAGCTGGGGAGGGCTGTCCAGGGGAACTCACCAAGGATGTCCCTGGCAGCGTCGGCGTGGCCCGGGAACAGCGGCGCACTCTTCATGTCCGTGGGGAAGGACAGCTCGGGCAGGTTCTCCCCTCTGTGCATGCTGAAGGGGTCTGCCAGAGACACAAGCAGGCAGGGTGACCCCTCAGGGTGACAGGGACACCCCTCAGGGGACAGGGGCCACCATTGGAACAAGAGGATGGAGATGCAGCAGGTCCCAACGCTGCACTTCCAAGGAAAAGCTGCTTTTGGAGCAAACCCCTTCCCAATTGGAATTTACACCCTCAGTTGCTCAGGCTGATTTTTGAGAAAGTGGATCATGACTGTTCCTGGAGAAACTGTGCCCTGCCCTCCAGGAGGAACCATCTGCCCTGATGGACACAGCCCATGAATCTGAGTCAGGAACAAGGGCTGGGCTCAGCTCAGCCCAGAGCAGGGAAAGGTTTGAGATGTCTGAGCTCTCCCAGCTAGGAACTGCACCCCAGTATGAACTGGGGTGATGGACTGGTATTTAAACCAAGTTACTGGGAAACTGAAACATCCCCCAGTGTCCCAGGCAGACTGTCCTATCCCTGGCAGTGTCCCAGGCCAGGCTGGACAGGGCTTGGAGCAGCCTGGGACAGTGGGAGGTGTCCCTGCCATGGCACGGGATGGAACATGATGAGTTTTAAGGTGGGTCCAACCTAAACCATTCCATGATTCCAGGATTTTAGGGAAGCATTTGCTCCCAGAAGAAGTGGCCGAGGTCACCCAGCTCCAGAGCAGGGAAATGCTTTGATTTTGAGATTTTGAGAAAGAAGTGGGGGAAAAGCCCCATGGAGATGGGAGATGTCATGGTCCAGAAATGTTCTTTGCTTGGCCAAACTGGCTCCTTCTCTCCTGGTCAAGAGGAGCTTCAGTTGGGACTGAAAATCCACGAATCCAAAGGGCACCGCAGGGAAGAGCTGCCAAATGAGTTTGGGAACTGGGGGTGGCCCTGGGACAAGGCAAATGCTGCCTCTGTGGCATCACCAGCATGGATCTGCAGCTGGAATCCCACCAGGTGGAGCAGGCAGAAGGGAATGACTGGGACACAGCATCTGCTCCATCCCACAAGGAGAACCTGAGGGAGCAGCATGTCATGGTGGGAATGAGGAGCTGCCGTGCAAAAAGGAGAACCTGGGGGTTCTCCTGGCTGGAATGTCCCAGCAATGGAATGTTTGGGCTGTGTGGTCTCTGCAGAAGCACCAGGCCCTGACCCAAAGCCCTCCCTGGCACAGGAAGGGGCTGGAGGCTGCTGGATCAGCAGCTCAGGACAAAGCCTCACTGCAGCCACCTTTGGCTTTGGTATGTCACTGCTTGGGCCTGACCTCATTCCCTCTCTGACACAATGAAAAGCCAGTTCTTCATTCTCAATCACTGTACCTCTTTGCTTGTTCTGAATTCTGTGTTTTCCTTGCTCTTGTCAAAAAATCTTCCTGCATATTGAGCAAAGAGTACTTTTAATAATGTTCTGAAGACTCTGCCTATGGAGGAGTAGAAAACATGCTGTGGTGTTTCTTCTGGGCAGGCAGATGAGGAGCTGCTTTACTTAAAAAGCAAAAAGGGAAACTCCTTGCTTCTTTATCTTGATTTTTGCTGTATAGTCTTCTAGACCTGACATTTGACACTGTAAGGTACAATAGCACAAATTGTACTGTAAAGTACAAGGGAAGGGCAGGACTAAGCCTGGCATCCCTTCCCACGTTCTTAGGGAATCCCTTCACCCAGGAATGCTCTGGACTGCCTCAGGGAGGTCTGGAGCACCTGAACCTGCCCTGTCCTTGCCTTGAATGCACCCAAAAAGCTCTGCTGTCACACTGACCTGGAGTTGATCCTATGGAGGGTGGCCTGACCTTGCAAGCTCTAAAGCAAACCCAGCTCCAGGTCTCCTTCTGAGGGTGGAGATGATGCCAGAGAGAGAAACTCCAGGTGGGAGCAGGAGCTGGGGCAGATCCCTGCAGCCAGGAGCCAAGTGTGGTTCCATCAGAACTGGGGGGTGACAGATGTGCCCTTCACCTGAGGAGATCTTTGCCCTCCAATGCTCACCTGAGGCCTGTCCTGGAGCAGGGACACCTGGCTCCCCTCTGTGAGGGATTCTGGTCCTCTGGTGTCAAAACTCAGCTGAGATAAATCCCAGCAGCCTTGAGAGATCCCAGGAGAAACCATCACAGCACAACTTCTGAACACTGATGGATGGACAGATGACTCTTCAACTAATTACAGTTGAAAAGTGGAGTGTTTATTACAGTGCTGGACACAAGCTGAACCATTTCTAAAGGCATGTGCACCCTTTGAGAGTCTGAACTTTTTCTCTGTCTCCTTATTTGTTGCAAATGCATTAATTTTTGTAATAGGTTTATGCATATTTATTTCTTATTAGTTTTTGTGCAGAGAGCTCTCTGGTTGTCTGCCCATCTCCTGCAAGTTCAGTTCTTGTTTCAAGGTTTAAGGAGCCTTTCTCATCTTCTTCTAGCTTGGAAGTTCACATTCTTTCACCTTGTTTGAGGCAGCTTTGTGAGCTGCAGGCTTTTGTGAGCCCAAGTTTTTATGAACACAGCAAATTAACGAAACAATTCAAAGCAGCACACTTCACTTAAACCTGAAATGGATTTCTAACCTAATTCCTAACCCCATATGTCAGCACCTGCAGTGGGCCAGAGAGAATCCACAGGAACCAGGAACAGCAGGATGGCACAGCCTGTGTCCATCCACCGGGGCAAACTCTTCCCACCCAAAGGAGCCTTCATCTGCTGGCAGCTTCCCTGGCAGCAGGACCTCCAGGATCAGCTGGAAAACCCAAACTGCTCCAGGGAGGATGGCAACAATCCACCAGCCATGGCCAGTGCTCCAGGCTGTGCTCAGATCCTGCAAGTCCAGATGGAGTTTAGGACTTCCTTAGGCCATTAAAGATGGGCTGGGAGCTTCCACTGGAGTTCTGTGCCACCCCTGGGGCCTGCTGTCCCCAAATGTCACCTGTTCTCCTGCCACCTCACCCTGCTCTGGGAGGGTCTCTCATTCTCCAGCCTCTGACAGCAATGAGTCCATCCTCACTGAGGAACTCCAGAAACCTCATCAAGCACCGCCACCCTTCATTTGAAGGCTGGGAAGGAGCTCAACACATTCCCAAATACTTCAGATCTTCCCTCAAGTCCCATTTGAACCATGCCAGTGTTCAGCCACCCACTGCCATGCAAACCCTGGGGGTTCTGCTCAAATCAATCATCTCATGGGCATTCAAGAAGCCCCCTGGGATCACCTCTTCATTTGAGGTTCACATGGAGAACAAAGCTACTCTTGTCTTTGTCAACAAGGGAAAGGCAAGGACATAAACCAGAAGATAAAGCAGAAGATAAGGCAGGAGATAAACCAGAAGATAAGAGGGAGAAGATAAACCAGAAGATAAGGGGGAGAAGAGAAACCAGAAAATAAGAAGATAAACCAGAAGATAAGGCAGAATATAAGGCAGGACATAAACCAGAAGATGAGGCAGGAGATAAGCCAGAAGATAAACCAGAAGATAAGCTGGGTCTGCACTCAGGAGAGGAACCTCAGATGAACCTCTTGGTGCTCCTGGAGCAGGAGGAAACCATCTCTGAGGCACAGCTTGAATCCTCTGCAGGCTTTGGGAGTCACTTCCCACTGAGCTCCCAGCCTCCTGCCAGCCCTCCAGGACCTCGTGGCACTCCTTTGCTGAGAGGAGCTCCTTCCAAGCCCAGCCTCCATCCCAAGGGCTCCCAGACTCCCAGGAAACCGTTCCCCAGCCCCAGAAGCAAAGCAGAACTTCTCACTTCTCAAACATTTTTCCCCATGGCAGCTGGCAAATCCCTTCCCTGGCTTCTCATCCAACTTGGACAAAATTACTGCAGAGAATCCCTCCTGCTCCCCTCCCCCCTGTGCAAAGCAATCCCAAGGGAGGGATGGTTCCATGGGGACCCCCTGCTGGATTGCATCTGATTTCCCTCCTAAGTATGGAATGGGGAAGCGTCTCGAGGGCTATGGCTGTGACCTCCATACAGCTCTTTTGTCAAGTGCCATTTCATTAAAAAATCAGCCTTTTAACTGTGGACACATTTCAACCTCACCAAATCTGCTAATTATTGACAGTTGGTGAAGAGGAGATTTCACTTGTTCCTCCTGTTAAACTGCATCTAATTAGTAATTACTGGTTCACTGTCATCTTTACTGCAATAATCCCACTGCACATTGGCTCATTAACCTTTTGCTTTTCTAAAGCAGCCTGCCAACAAGATGAAGGCTAAAACAGATTGGAAAACAATAGCTCAGCCTTGGATTTTAGGCTGTTTATTCCCCTTGTCCTGGAGATCCAAAAGGAAGATTATTTTTAAGGAAAGGCTGAAATCAGCCTGGTTCTGGAAGACACCTCGGTTTGCATTGAGCATCACCCCAAAAATCCCCTTTAAACTTCCCCCAGGTGAGGGGCTCAGGTGGTTGAAGGCTGCTCTGCCATTCTCCAGCTCCATTTCTCCCTTTCTCACCTGGCCCTGTCCACCTCTGTCCCCAGGATCCCCTGGGCAGGGGGTGCCAGGAGCTCCTGGTGGATCTCATGGAGGAACGCTCTGGAGGAGCAGGGCCCACGGGGCAGGGAAGCAACCCCGTGCTTCTTTCTTCTGCTGCTACACTGAATTTCATTTGCACAAGGCCCATTTTCGGTTTGGAGCTGTCACAGCTGTTTCCATTGGCAGTGCATAGCTGAGTAGGAGTTGTCAGTGGGGATGCTGCGGGATTGGGAGAGGGAAGAGATTCCCCGGGGGGCATGGGAGGCAGTTGGAGGTTGTGGGCTAAATGCATTAACTACATGTTTCTCCTAAACTTAACAGCAGTGAATTACTCAATGCATATTGATGGCTTTAGGTAGCACAGTTAACACTCTCCTGGGATGACAGGAACGTTTCTCAGCAGCTCCAGCGTGAGTATTCCCATGGATCCATGGTTTCATGGCTGGTACATGGAGGGTTTATTTTTGTAATGTTCTCTTTAGAGCCGTAATAGCCAGAAACAAGCTGTGATTGTGGAGCACCGCTGCAGAAATCCAAGTGGAATTTCATCCCTAGCAAACCCAGGGCTTGGCTAGGCTGGGTATGGACCCAAAAAAGGCTCAGGGTGCATTAACCTTGCCAGCAGGTGGAGGCTGCTCACCTCCAGAGCTCCCTTTCCCTGTTTTCAGCCAGAGCTGAGCCTGATTTCACTGGAATTGTTGTAACACAGGAGTAACTCTGGAACAGCTACAGCTGATGGGACTAGGTGGCTGCATTTACCCAGCAAATTCATGAAACCTATTGCAAGGCTTCAGTTCTGCTGGAAAACCAATTGTGAGCTTGAGCCCCGTTAGGAGAGAAGATCAAAGGTGGCCACGCAAACTCCTGGCCCCAAACAAGCCCTCCATGACACATCAGCCTCTGTGCTTGCTCCCTGACTTCCTAAAGGTTCTGAGTGTGAGCAAGGGCAGAACTTGGCTCACTCACAGTTCCTGCTGCTCACACCACAGCCCCGTTTTTGGAACAGAGCACATCCCTTACACCTTGCTATTGATCTGGTACAACAATGTCCTGTCCTGCTGTGTCCATGGCCATGGGAAAAGCAAAGACATTCCCACAGAGATCAGTGCCTAAGCACCTCTGAATTCCTCATCTGACAGCACAGAATCATGGAATCATTCAGCTTGGAAAAGACTCCAAGGCAATCGAGCCCAGCCACTGAAGTTCAGGGTCTGGTGATGAGTGCCCCAAAACTCACAGGTTTTGAGAAACACTCCCTGCAAGGAGACTTGGATTTCTCATCAGAAAATGGATCCAGAGGGGTTGGTCCAGGTAAAACACTCACTTTGTTCCCTTGAGCATCCCCACAGAAACCTCCAAAGAGATTCTGGAGAAGGGGGGAATGTCCTTTGTAAACACTCACATGTTTATAGAAAATGCAAACATAATGGGAAAATAGGCTGGTAGAGCTGGGAATGTTCCTCTGGAGAAGGGAAAATTCCAGGGAATCTTCAGAGTCCCTGAAGGGCCTCCAGGAGAGCTGGAGAGGGACTGGGGACAAGGCCTGCAGGGACAGGAGCCAGGGAATGGCTCCCACTGGGAAAGGGGAGATTGGGCTGGGATCTTGGCAAGGAATTCCTGCCTGGGCTGGAATTCTCAGATTTGCTGTGGCTGCCCCTGGATCCCTGGCAGTGCCCAAGGCCAGGCTGGATCCATCTGGGACAGTGGGAGATGTCCCTGCCATGGCAGGGTGGCACTGGATGGAATTTGGGGTCCCTCCTGATCCAGCCCATCTCAGGATTCTGTGACTGATCATCCCTGGCTTCCCCTGGAGCCCCTGAGCCTGTGGTGTGAGCAGATGTGGGATGCAGCTGTGCAGGGCTCCCATCCCCTGGAGCAGAGCTGGGTGGCAGCAGGATGGCAGAGCCCAGGCAGGCTCTGGAGGGCTCCTTTGCCCTGGCAGGGTGTGTGGGCAGCACACATCATCCTGTCTGATCCCCCAGCAGGGTTGATTCATGTTTGCTCTGCTCAGAACATCTCAACTGCCTGCACGAGGTCACTCCCCACAACGCTGTCACTGTGTCCCCAGAGCCAAACCACTCCTGAAATTTCCCTCTGGGTTAGAATTCATTCAGCTCCTAACATCAATGAGATTTCCCCTGCTGGAGTATCAGGTACTGCACAGGAGAAGTTATGTGAAGTATGTGTTATTTTTAGGAAAAAAATTTTCACTGAAAGAATAATAAAATACTGGGATGCTCTGCCCAGGGAGGTGGTGGAATCACCATCTCTGGATGTGTCTAAAAAAAGCCTGGGCATGGCACTGGGTGCTTTAGTTGAGGTGTTGGGGCATAGGTTGGACTCAATGATCATAGAGGTCTCTTCCAACCTCATTATTCTGTGATTATTCTGTGATTCTGTCACCCAGAAAGCCACAATTCCAGTGGGAGGTGTCCCTGGTCATGGCAGGAAACCATGAGAGGGTCTGGAGGTCCTTCCAAGCCAAACCACTTTAGAACTCCAGGATTTTGGAGGAACAGTGGCAATGTCTCCTTTGAGATAAATCAGGTTGGTGGTACCTGCTGTGGCCTTGCTGCCCTGATTATCCTGAAAGATTTTTCCTGGAAATAGGGAGGGAATTGGAAATTTCCAGGAAAATTGCACCAGGGAAGGCTTAAACTGGATATGAGGAGGGAATTCTTCCTGGAAAGGGTGGTCAGGCACCCCCAGGGCAGGTCCCCATCCCTGCAGGGATTTCACAGCCCTGTGGCACTTGGGGACAGGGGCAGTGGTGGCCCTGGCAGTGCTGGGGGAACAGTTGGACTCACAGACCTCAGAGGGCTTTTCCAGCCTTAAATCCACTCAGATTCCCTGGGAAAGGAGCAGGAGGGATGCTGTGTGCCCCAGCCTCCTTCCCACGGGCAGCCTGGCCGTGCTCCAGCTGCACCTTGAGCAGGTGTGAGACCTGGCAGCGCTGCTCAGCCGTGCCAAGCCCAGCCTGGGAGCAGAGCTGGGGATCAGCACAGAGCCGAGGGCCTGGAGCTGAGGCTGAGCTCCTGCCAAAAGCACTGCCAGGCTCTGGGGGTGCACAGAGCCCAGGAGAGGCAGGGAAATCACATTGCTCCTGCAACTGGGGCTTGTGCAGCTTCTGACTGCAATGCTGTGTCTGCTCCTGATGGAAGGGCTCCAAAAACGATGTTGACTAATTAGAAAAAGTTTAAGGAAGAGCCATATGAATCATTAAAGCTTCAGCAAACACGTCTTTTAGCAAGAGGCTCCAAGACTGAGATAAATTCAGGTTCTTAGAGAGAAGGGACAGTTTTCTCTCAGCCTGGAGACAGCAAGAAGGACAACAGAGAATTCCCAACGTGTTTGTCAGTCAGCACACAAGTGTACAGCAAGATTCCCTGGCTGGAAGTCATGGATAAACCCATCCAGACTGAAAAAAACCCATGAATTCACGTGCAGACAGTGATACACACTCCTGATCCAGCTGACAGGAAAAGAACCTTGTGAGAGAGCCCTTGTTTTTCTCCCTTAGGAATAGAGACCTTCTCTGGAAATGCACAGATTTACAACCAGGAAAAGCTCCAATCACCAAAATTAAAGACTTAAAATAAACCCACCCGAGCAGTTTGTTCAGCTAAATTGGTCTGAGTGATTGCATGGTCATTCCCTGTTTCCTTGGCTGGTTTTCCTTTGCTCACCCCCAGGCTGGGCCTTCCCAGGAAAAAGCAAAAAGCCCTCAGAGAAGCTCTGGGGAAGAACATCCCCCTCAGATTTGTGGTCAAGGCTCTTGGCCCCATGGACAGAGCTTGGATTCAATATTTGAACTCCAAGGAAAGCCCAGTGTGAGGGAGAGGGGCCTTCCCCTGCCTGGTGAAGTTGTGCTGCTCAGGAGAGGAATAGTCACAGAATTTTGCACAGAATTCTACACAGAATTCTCAGAATGCCCAGGTTGGAAGAGACCTTCAAGACCATCGAGTCCAACCCAGCCTCACCCCCCCAACTGAACCCTGGCACCCAGTGCCACATCCAGGCTTTGTTAAACACACCCAGGGATGGGGACTGCACCACCTC
>JAWWEY010000115.1:724418-740522 GCA_035582745.1 Loriotus luctuosus
CTCCTCTCTGGAGACATCCCAGACCCACCTGGGCACAGCCCAGGGCACCCTGCCCTGGCAGGGGGCTGCCCTGGGTGACATCCAGAGGTCCCCCCACACTCCAACCACCCTGTGATTGCTATTTCCCATCAACACCTGCTCAGCTGCTCAGGATACTCCATAAAAACTCTGAGCCACCTTTCCCTCGTTGCACACCTTAATAGGTTTCTCCAAACACAGCATTAAAGCTGAATTAATCCAGGCTGATCAGGACATCCCTGCCCTAAGCAGCATTTCAGGTGCTCAATGAAAGGCTTAAGAGCTCACAGGGCCCCTGGCAGTCCCTGTCACACCTGCCCAGCCACCTGTGACAGTCACGAGCCCACCCTGATCTGCTCCAGCTCTTTTCCTCCCTTTGCTGTGATTCCAGTGCAAATCCCACCAGATTTACCAGGAACCATCTCCTCACCTGGCTGGCCTGTTCCAAATTTTTCTACCCAATATTTTACATTCTGTTGATAATGTTTCTTAATTGTGAAACAAACACAGCTGTTAAAAAAGATTCTATCCCAGTAATTACTCCTTCTAACCCCCTTGCAGAAGAGAACATCATCTGAGCCACAGAGTTCAAGTATTTCAATCCCCGTGGAGAAATAAATGTCCAACTTGCTCTCCAGCACTGCAAGTCATCAAGCCAATCTCCCAGGAAAATATCATCTCAGTACCTGCCCAGCAGCCAGACAGAAACACCAATCCATGTTCCTCTCCCCACAGATGGACATTTTGTGTTCCAGGGAAGTGAAATGCCAGAGCTTTTAGCTAAATGAGGGAACAGCCCAGTGAAAGTGTCATTTTAGCTTCAGTGAAGCACTCAGGAGTGAGAAAAGCCTTCCAGAAGAGTCCTGCTCCCTTCAGAAGGGCTGGGAAGGGGAGTTGCCATATTCATTAAGGAAAGGGGAATCTCTGGAGCAGGATTCAGCTGCACCAGGTGCTCAGTGCCTTCCCCGGAGGGACACTGCTGACACACACCACAAACCAGCACCACACCTCCTTCCTCCACATCCTCAGTGGCAGGTGAGCCCCCCTGTGACAAAGTGGGACATCAGGGTCCTTCTGTCCAGCTCCTTGCCCTGGAGAACACCCCCAGCCCCTCCAAGGCATCACAGCCCCACTGGCTGCTCCCCTGGCCTCCAGCCCACTGCTCTTGCTGTGATCCACTCTCACACAGGAGATTCCAATCTCTTCGCACTGAAACCACCAAAACTTTACCTTATTTGTTAAGAAAAACAACCCAGAGACCTCTCTTTTCAGGCAGAATTGAAGAAAATGAGAAGCAGGAGCTCCTTTTTTAGTGCTGCTCCAGCTCAGATGGGGCAGTGCTGGGGCAGCCTGGTAACTGTGAGACAAAATCCACCACAGCTTCTTGGTTGGGCAAACCAACTTTTCCTTTGGTAAAGCTGCACCTCTGGTTGCTATCTAAATAACCCCTGAAGGGCAGAATTCCTGTACTGTGGGAGTCTTAACTGCCCCCATTGTAAAATTGATGCTCTTTAAGTTAGGGGGTGTTCTCACTGACAAGCAGAAGTGTTAAATAACTAAAAACCAACAGATTTGCTGGAATTGAAGGTGTGGCTGCAAAGATTTCATATGTATTGGGTCTTAAATAATCTGAGACACTCTACCCCATCCCCTCACATGATAAACTGAGGAAGACTGGCTGTTCCAGGAGCCTTGCTGAACAGGAGAAAACCCATATATCCAGCAAACCCCAGCTCCTGTGGCCATGGTTAACCAGGACTGTTCTGTTTGCAGAAACACCTCTGAGAACTGTTTCAAAGAGCAAAGACAGCTGCCCAGGCATTGTGACCCCAAGCTCCCAACTTCCTTCCTCCCTCCCCAGCACTGTTTCCCCAGAGTTGCCATGGGAAAGCAGCACCAAGGCAGAGCAGGGATCCCAGGAATGGCACTCCCCAGTGCCCTGCCTGCACTATCAGGAACAGGCACTGCCTGCCTGCAAACTGCTCCCTCTAAGATCCAGTTCCACATCCTGCACCAGCAGTTCTTGTTCCTCAGCTCCTCTGCTCCCCATCCTGTTAGTACAGAGCATTCCAACTTCAGAGATTCCCGTCCCAGAAAAACTGCACCCCTGCATCCCATTAGCAAAAACTACATCCCACCAGCAAAAACTGCACCCCTGCATCCCATTAGCAAAAACTGCACCCCTGCACCCCATCAGCACACTGAGTACCCCAGGTTCCCACCCAGGAGCTCAGCAAGCACACCCCATCCCTAACACACTGCTTATTACAGGGAGTTCCAAAATCATATCCACATTTCAGGGCAAACATTAACAGTCCCCTTCAGGGTTTTGTGATTTTGACAGTTCTTACTACTTTTAGTAGCACCTGCTCATCTCTAGCAGCTTGCCAGCCCTTTGGAGATGAACCCCCAGCTCTGGCTGCTCCTGGGGAGAAGCACTGAGTCCATCCTGCTCAGCCACCCAACAAGGATGTGAGGCAGCAGCTGTCCCCATCCAGCTCCCACAAGGATCACCACGGGACAGTGCCCACTTCCAGAACCCAGGGCTCCCTGTGTGCTCAGTGACTGTCCCAGTCCCTTCTCAGGATGGCACAGACAGGCAGCAGAGCACTGCTCTGATCATCACTGACCCCAGCCAGGTGGAATGCACTCCAGAGCCACTGAGGTCAGAACAAATAAAGAATGTGCCATTCCCCACCTCAGCAGCCCTTATCAGTTCCCTGAAATTCCCTAAGCAAGCAGCACTTTCTGTTTTCCCAGCCCAAATTCAGGAGCGTTTCTGTGCCTTGCAGGAGAAAGCCCCTCCACCTTGGAGTTTCCTGTTCTCTCACCCTTCAGGCCTGCTTCCCAAAGCTCTGGATAAACAGCTCCCTTTAAATAGCTCCTGTCTCCAGCACACACAAGCCATGGAGATCACTTGATAGAGGAGCCAAGAGGGGCGTTGCCCATCCCAGCTCCAACATTCCACATGCAAAGCAGTCCCAGGGTGTCGGGTGCCGGCTCCAAAGGCAAAGGCTGCTGAACCCTGAGCTAAATATACACCCTGGCCATGAAATCCAGGTTGGGCAGCTCAGATTTCCATCCCTGGCTCTTCCCAGCAATAACCACAACAACCTGACAAGGAGTCACAGAACCACAGCATGGTTTGGGGTGGAAGGAACCTTGAAGATCTCATTTAAGATTACCTTCCTTAAAGATCACCTTCCCTGAGAAGGAAAATTGCCTTTATGGCCACAACCCCCTATGTTGCCTCCTTGCCTGCTCCTGAACTCACCAAGATCCTAAACCAAGAGCTTATTCACAAATATATGATGGATTTTTTTTCCTTCATGGGCACCACTGTCAAATACTCAATGAGGTTTTGTTAAGCATCAAACTCCAGTTCCCACACTGGCATGAGGCATCTGGATAAAGGTGATAGTAAATCCTAGGAGAAATGGATAAGGGAGATGGGAAGGGGCTCAGCCTGGAGAAAAGGAGGCTATGGGGGGACTTTGTGATCCTCCAAAATTCCCTGACAGGAGAGGACAGCCAGGGGGGTCGGGCTCTGCTCCAGGGCACAGGGACAGGAGGAAAGGGAATGGCCTCAGGTTGGGCCAGGGCAGCTCAGGGTGGGAACAGCAGGAATCTCCCCATGGAAAGGGTGCTCAGGCCTTGGCAGGGGCTGCCCAGGGAGGTTTGGAGTGCCCATCCCTGGAGGTGTCCAAGGAACCCCTGGAGGTGGCACTCAGAGCTCTGGGGACAAGGTGGGGACTGGGCACAGCATGGACTCGGTGGCCTTGGAGATCTCTTCCAACCCAAATGATTCTGGGATTTGAAAGAGACTTGCTTTTACATTTAACTGCAGGCTTTTGAGTGGAGCTCCTCCCAAGAGAAGCTGAGTTAGACTAATAATTTAAAGAGTCTTCAGAACACAGGATGTATTTGCAGTGCACTTGAGGAGTGAAGCATTTTCTAGGGAAATATTCATGAGCAGCAAGTCAGAGCTCCACGGCAGTCACGCAAGTCCTCCTGCCTGGAGAAGGAGATGCTCCTCCCCAGTCCCAGGTAGAACAGGGCAGGATGAAGGCCTTCCCCTGCAAAGCAAGCACACACTCTGTGGCAGCATCCACATTTCATCCTTATTCGAGGGGACAGACTTTAAAATGAGACTCTGGGGCAGCGATGGGGGCTGACAAAGTTAAAGCCCAGTGAGGTTCATGCAGTCAGACAGGAAAGAAGCAGCTGCACAAGCTGGGCTGTTTTTATAGCACCACGGATTTGGGGATGTCAGGAGCAATTTGAAAAGAAGAAACAACGTGCAATGACTCTGGGAAGTTGAGGAGTGACTCATGGGTTGCCACAGTGCCAGTGTCAAGGACCAGCCAAGGACCTTCCCAAAGGGCTCTGGAGGGCTGGGCAGTGCAGCAAGGGCTGCACTCACCTGGCAAGGAAACTTCCAGAAGGCAGAACCCTCTGGTTTGTGAGTGCCTGAGACAGGAACGTGGGAGAGACTGTGTTACACACAAACTCCATGTGACAGGAGGCTGCAAACACCCAGACAAGGCTGAGATGAAGGACTTTGACACAAGCGATGCGTACAAAGACTCAAAGATCTTTCTGAAGTGTCAAAACAAGACAAAAAAAACCCCTTAACATCCAGATTCACACCAAAAAGAAAGCCAGCACCAAAAGCCAAGGCAGAAATTGCCCTTGGTGAGAATCAGCAAAGCCTGTCCGTGCTCAGCAGAAGCTCAATAAAAAAAGAAAGTGATTTAAGCAAGAGCGAAGTGTCTCTTTTCACAGCTGAAGGACTCTGCTGCTCACAGGACTGAATTAGCTAAAATTAGCTCTCACAGTTGCATTCTCACCAGCACCTCCAGCCTCCCGTGTGGATGAGTAGTTTTGGTGAAAGCAGCTTTAATTTGGATTCAGAGCATGCAAATTTAAGGAGAACAGTGATTTCTGACCAGCTCCTTCCATGAACATTGATGCATAAAAAACACTGACTCTCACATTCAAGTTTAATCCTCTTCTGAAATATTTATTTTTGGAACAATTCAGGGAACAGAAAGCCTTCAGCCCAGACGAACTACATCTAAAAATAGAGGGTTTAAGAACTCAGGAATTCTTCCTACTGTTGTGTCTGATCAATACAGATCCACTGTGACTCCTGTCATCTGCTTTATTTGTCAAAGCACATCCCCACACCCACCCCCTGCCAGCATACCCAACCTGCATCTTCTGGGATACTACAGGCCAGACATAGCATTTTTAATGATCTGAGATTCATAAAGACTCAGCTGCACACACATTATGCATTATACAAGGAGCAGCAAGAACAGAGTCAACTCCTGAACTATGAAATCATCCTTCAAGGCTGGAGCTCCTCCAGTGCCCCTCCTGCCCTGGCTGGGGAGCATTAATGAGCTCTTTGATGGCAACAAGGAGAAGAAGCAGCTTTCATAATCCAAATGTCATTTGTCCACTAATGAGAGGCTCTAAGCCTTCCTGAGATGCCTTCCTACAGCAGAAGGAATGGGAAGGAGCTCCTCAATGCCACAGCTGAGTTAGAGTGACCAGGAACATCCTCACAGATGAAATCCTGCTCTCCACAGCAGGGCTGCTACGTGCAAACAGATCTGAGAATGCTCCTGGTCCGTGGCAGCTCTGGAACAGCACCCACCAGTGTGTGGGACAGGATTTCTGCCCAGGGTCAAAGCCTGCAAGAGCAAATCTCCTGAAATAAACATCCCAGCACTGCCAGAAATCACCAAACATCCCAAACCCAGCAGCACAAGGGCAGCCAGAGACACCAGGCTGTGAGCAGCTCTTACTGAACCTTTTTTATTCTCACATCTCCCCAGCTTCCTGGGAGCTCCAGCAGCACAGCTCACCTGGCACTACACAAGAGCAAAGCAGCACAAAAGCCTCCCCAGCCCACACCTGCAACAAACAGGGTATTTACAAGGGATTATCTCAGTGCCTTTTCAAAAATTAACATTTTTACTGGTTTTTACAGAGTCTTTCACAAAGTCTCTCAGCCAAGGTGTAGCAGGCTGTTCAGCAGGTCCAGCACAAGGATCCCCTGTGACTGCACACACCACAGCCAGAGCAGCAGCAGCAGGACAGGGCTGCTCCCCACAGCTCCCTGGCAAGGCTGGGGATGATTCCAGAACAGCCCCTGAGGTTTATTCCACTCTCACCCATGACAAACCCTTGCTGTGCAGATCCAAGGGTCAGGGGAATGGCCAGCAGTGTTATGGAAAGCCAAAACACAGAATGTGCAGCTGTGTCCTGCCTGCACCTAAAGGGGCTTGGATAAAAGACAGAGAGAGAAAATGGTGACAGAACAAGGAGTGATGGGTTTAAACTGAGAGGGGAGAGATGGATATCAGATATTGGGAAGGAATTCCTGGCTGGAGGGTGGCAGGCCCTGGCACAGGGTGCCCAGAGCAGCTGTGGCTGCCCCTGGATCCCTGGCAGTGCCCAAAGCCAGGCTTGGAGCAGCCTGGGACAGTGGGAGGTGTCCCTGCCATAGCAGGACATGCCAGGTGGGATGGGATGACCCTTAAGGTCCCTTCATTTCCAACCCAAACCACTCCATGACTCTGTATCAAATAAACCCACTGAACAAAGAACTCCCTAATCCCAGTGGAACTACAAAGCATTGGCTTTGCTCAGCTTTGGAAAAGCAAAACCAAGAAGGAAACAGCAGGCACCAAAGTGATTTTACCAAGCTCCACCAGATGAAGGAATGTTGTCTGCAGTGTCAGCTCAGGCCCTGCTGTGGGCAAACAGGAGCAAAGTTTGGATTTCCCATCCCCTTGGGCCCTGCCACAGACACAGCTTCAAAGCCAAACAGCTCCTGGAGAATTCCCAACTGTCCCTGACATTTATTAGTGTAAGAAAGCATGAAAATTCATGAGCCTGAGATCTCCTGATGTTTTCAAGGCTGATGCCTGCCAGGTTTCATAACTGCAGTGCTCATTAATATCTGCTCACCTACCCCAGGTCACAGCCTCCTCCACGTCCCTGCCCTGGGGGATGAGGGATTATCCATGGGGACGTGCGGGTGGCAGGGAGCTGCAGGTCTGGACCTCAGTGAGCACCTCAAAACCCACCTGTTTTATGGGATTTTATGGGACAGGATCCATGCAGAGATCAGGGGGTGCTCCTGGAGCTGAGCTTTGCTTGGTGCTTGTGAATGGAGCATTTTACAGGGACTCCAGCATGCTGGAACCACTGACCTGTGCTGCTTCAACCCAGCTCACAACTGCCCCAGTCCTGACCTGAAAGTACAACAGGGATTTTGGATTTATTTAACTCCTGGCTTTTCAGGTTGGAAACTTATTATGGCTGTAGATTTTGCATGGATGCTTCAGAGGAAAAATGAGAAAAATACCAAAGTTCAACAGAATACAGGCTGGCAGCATGACCAGGACACTGGGATAAAAGCTCTGAAAATACAAGTTATTTGGCTAATAAATATATAAATATTTCCATTAAGGTCATCTATATACTTCTCTGTAAACCCAAGTCTCCACATTATTTGGTTAATAAATACATAAATATTTCCATGAAGGCCATCTATATACATTTCTATAAATCCAAGTCTCATGCCCAGATGTGCCCTAAATAAAGAGCAGCATCTCAGCACAGCAGTGTGACAGGTTAAATAAGCAGATCAATGTGACAGGTTAAATAAGAATAAGCTGAGTATTTGAGAGGAATATTTCAGATGTGCAGGAGCACACGGGGAGAGTGATCCAGGCATTCCTCATGTCCCCAACAACCAGTCCCACCCAAGGTGATGAGCACTGTAAGATGAATCCATCCCACAGCAATCTGAGCCCCTCCTCTGCTCAGTGCTGGCTTTTTATGAGCTGACAGAATAGGATTGGATGGGATCTTGGGAAGGAATTCCTGCCTGGGAGGGTGGGCAGGCCCTGGCACAGGTGCCCAGAGCAGCTGTGGATGTTCCCTGGCAGTGCCCAAGGCCAGGCTGGACAGCACTGGGAGCAGCCTGGGACAGTGGGAGGTGTCCCTGCCATGGCAGGGGTGGATGGGATCAGATATAAAGTCCTTTCCAACACAAATCATTCTGGAATTCCAGCATTTTGCTATTACATCAATTCTGGGACAATGATGACACAGCAGATGCTTCATCACTCTTTTTAGGCAAAAGGATTCCAACTTTTGATTTTTAAATGATGGCAGACAGCAACACAAGCAGTGTTGGAGGAATACATTAAAAACCAAACACTGCACAATAGAGCAGGTTCAGAGTCTCAATCATCAGCTGATTTCTCTGTGAATTCTCAAGAGAAAATCATGAATGTGGATCAGAAGGAGAAGGTAAAAAAGGCATTTACACCCTGTGCAGACACAGGACTGCTGCTGCTCCAGGGCAAGAAATCACTGAGCTTCCCTGCTTATTTTCTGCAATCTCCTGCTACAGAACCAGCTGCTCCTTGCACATCTGAAACATCAGTGACCTACAGCTCTGATTACACCAAGCACCAAATCTCACTTGTTTCTTGACACACAAGAACCTCCCCGAGCTCCTGCCCCTGCAGCAGCGGGTGCTGGGACCAGGGGAGGACAGACAAACTGCCCAGGGCTTCAGGGACCCACTGCCTGACAGCTGAATATTCCAAACCTGCCTACTGCAGAGCCTGGGCTGCCCAGTGGAGAATTACAGCTCCTTGCTGTGCTTCTGCAGCAGGGGACAAGCTGGGCCTGCACTGCAGGGCCATGAATGGGCACTGTAACACAGCCCTGGCAAAGGGTTCTGTCAGGTTGGGTTTTTCTTCCCCTCCTCCTTCCAGCCAAAAAGCTTTTCCAGAGCCATGGCTGCTCAGCAGCACAGAGAGGATACACTTTGTCTAGTGTCAAAATAGGTAACCACAGAATCAGAATTGCAGGAACATGTTCAGATTCCAGGTAAACCATAAAATCACAATTCCAGGGACACTTCCCACTGTCCCAGGCTGCTCCAAGCCCTGTCCAGCCTGGCCCTGGGCACTGTCAGGGATCCAGGGGCAGCCACAGCTGCTCTGGGCACCTGTGCCAGGGCCTGCCCACCCTCCCAGCCAGGAATTCCTAATTCCCAATATCCCATCTAAACCTACTCTCTGTCAGTTTGAACCACTCCCCTTTGTCCTATCTCAGCTGAAGTCCCTCTCCATTTTTATTGGCTTCTAGACTAGAGGGCATCCTCCGCTACAAAAGTTAATGACACTCAAAATCATTGCACAGACAACATGAAGTGTCAGAATCAATTCAAACCAAACCCACTCAGAATATGAGCATATTCCAGAAGTTTTCAGCTATCTCAAAATTTTCCACGGAAAAGCCCAGATTAGCAAGAATTAGGGAGGATCTGTGTCCTGAGATACCAAAACTATTAAAATATTGAACTCTTGATTACACAGTGACTTTGTCAGGACCCCATTGGGATCCAGCTGGGCAGAAGCAACTCATGGAACATCCCAAATTCAGGAGGAGCCTCAAAACATCACTCAACTTTCCCTGTGTGGGGACAGTGCCCAACACCTGACAGAACTTGCACCTCAGCTTAGGCAGAGCTTTGTTAGGTCAGCTCTGAGTGATTCTCTCTCCACCCCAGAAACAAGAATCTGGGCAGGAGAACCAGAGAAAACCAAGACTCTCCTGTTATTGCAGATTTCCAGCTAAAATCAGAGCAGATTTGTTCTGGGAGGTGCAAGCAGAAAGTGATACCTGTACCTGGGGAAAGGGGAGCTGGGAGATAAAGGTCAGGACAGGGCAGCTAGATAGGGTTAAGGTCATTAACATTTAGTTCTTTGCCTCTCAGCTCACAGATCACATTTCCAAGGCATAAAGACACTCACCTTACCCAAGCTTTTCAGACTCAGATTGAAAAACAAACCCACCAGGAAAAAAAAAAAGTCCATTTATAAAGGGTAAGTTTCCCTTTGTTAAAGGTGCATTGGAAAAGCAACCAGTCAGAGTAAGACTCAAAGCCATCTTGTGGATAAATTCTTGGACTGAGCTGGAACACATTCATTTATTCTGCATCAAAACTATGGATTTTAGGGATTTTTAAGCAGTGTCACTTCTTAGCAAATTCAAAGCAACAGGGGCTGACCCTGAAATTACCTGATAAATCCTTCAGATGTTTATTTACAACTGTAGTAGAGTCATTAAGGTTACTAAAGAAAAAAGTTTCTAAAGCCAAAACAAAACAAAAAAAAAAAAAAAAAACCAAAAAAAAACCAAACTGGAACAGAAGATGAGCAGTCACTTCCCGTTATGCAACTGTCTGAAAAAACAGATTTGTTCAATTCAGCGTGAAAAACTGGGCTGGAGTCTGAGCACCCACCAGCAGCTGCTGACAGGTTACAACAAGGTGCAGACAGCTGTGGTAAACCAGATCCCAGGAGCAAATTGCTGCAGGACCTGAGACAGGCAGGGGAATGGTGCTGGGCACACCCAGACCCCAGACACACCCTGGGGGGCTCCGGGGCTGGCACTGCCACCCGCTGTCCCTGCAGCCTGCCCCGAACCTGCAGGGTGCTGCTGAACAGCTCCTAATGCCAGGTTTGTAAATGTATCTCTGGTTATGGTGATGGCAGGGCCAGCCCGAGGTGGGGAGGGCAGGAACATCCCAGAATTAAAATTGGGAAGGAGCTCCAAGGTCACTGAGTGAACCCTGTGCCAATGCCCACCCTGTGCCCAGCCCAGAGCTCTGAGTGCCACATCCAGGAATCCCTGGAGCACCTCCAGGGATGGGCATTCTGAACCTCCCAATTCCTGAGCATCCTTTCCAAGGGGAAATTCCTGCTGTGCCCACCCTGAGCCTATTCCCTCTCCTCCTGTCCCTTGCTCACCACAAACTCCTCCCAAGCAGTTGCAGAGAGAAGTTGCCCCCTGAGAGCTGAGCACTTTTACTTTGCTGCATTTTTCAAAGTTCAGTCACAGTAAACAAACAATGAGCTGCGTAAGAACTTCAGGGAAAATAAAACCAAGGGAGAGATTCAGCACCTTCAAAGCTCCATCCCCAGAGCCCCTCCTATCCTGGGAGAGCAGAGGAGCAGCTCCCACCCTGGCTGTGCTATCAGAGCAATGACAGCCTGAGCCCAGGGAGCTGCTGCAAGTGTTTGCTCTGATCCTTGTTCTGGGCTTATCAAGGAGAGCAACTCCTGCTCTGAAAATGCAGCAGGACCAGCAGCAGTTTCCTCATCAAGATTGGAACCAGTACAAAGCGTGTTACTTCACACCCCAACCAAATAAATCAGTGCACTCACTGCTCCAAAACCTCAAATAACCCCCTCAGAAATCAAAAGCTGCATTAATAAATACTGAATTATGACTCAATGAAAATGCTTCAGAGGTACCTGCAAAACTAATTTCCAGCACTATACTTAATCCACCCGACTTCTATTTTTCACAGCAACTGGAATTCAGAAAGTTCTGTGGTTTAATGCACAGGTTCTTACTGCAAAGACCAATTAAAAAATAATTATACCATCCAGCTTTTAATCTGGACTTAAAACTATTCAGCTCAGACTCATTAACAAAAAAAGAAGAAAAAAAAAAAAAAGAAAAGCCCAGCTGTTCATATACACACATCCACACCTTCACTTGCTCCTGGCTGGGACACAAACCCATTCCTGCTGCTGGTCACTCACCCAGAGCCACAGGAAAGCAGGAGTGTCAAAGCCATGGGGTGTGCAGGTGTGGGAGACCCCAGTGCAGAGCTGCCCCAGAGCCACCAGCACAGGGAGCTGGAGCCAGGCTGGGAGAGCTGGGAATGTTCCCCTGGAGAGGAGAAGCTCCAGGGAGAGCTCAGAGGGGCTGCAGGAGGAGCAGGGATGGACCTGGATGCTCCTCAGGGTTTGGACTGTGTGACCTGAACCCCACAGAGCCCCCAGGACCCTCAGAGGCTGCAGCACAAACAAAGCCATGGGGACACAGCCCCCACTCCCCCAGCACCCAAGAGTGAAAGAAAAGGAGATGAAAAAAGGAAAAACAGACACCAAACCTGCTCTGCACACGTACAGGAACCTTTTGCCTGATCTGCTGTCACAGTTTTTACATTCTGATTTCATATGCCATAAAGTGGGGAGTGCAACACTGTCCTGCTGACTGACAAACACACATCACAGTAACTGACTCACCTCACCCTCTTGCTCTGCTGTTCATGCTGAATTATTTGCATTTATTCCTCTGATCCAGCTTTTTTTTTTTCTTTCTACCCCTAATCCCACCAAAAAAAAAGTTTAGGCTTGAATTTAAAGCATTAACAGGATTGCTGAAAGAAAACTACTTTGAAAAGCCTGTTATCAGTCAGAGAGTGCAGCTGGTGGATACCCAGCCTCCCTTTGTGGCTGCAATTCTCTAATAAAGGAACATCTGAGCTTAATCCAAAGCCTCTGTTTGATAAATAATGAGATTCTGCAATCTATCATTTGAAAACTAAACTAATTTAAGGACAAAATGCAGGTCCTCCCAAGGCAATTTGGAAACCGTTGCTTTGAAGCAAGGGTTAAAAATTCAGTATGGAAAATTACACTGCTCAAGGTGATCTGTGTTAAACAAGATCTCCACCACCAGAGCCCCCCTGCTTCACTGCTGACTTTCAGAGGATCATTTCCCAATCTCTGTTTATGTTGCACACCTCAGTTTACAAGTTGGGAAGTTTCTTTTAAGTAATACAACTATTTAGAATAAAGCAGGGTGTTACACTTGTACAACCAGGATGCTCTGATGCATTTCCATTTAGATGAACTGTTTTCATTACTCCTTGTGCTCCCCCCACACATTTGCAAAATTACTTCAGCACAATGTTTAATTATTCAAATGGATCTGAAAAAATAACTCCCACTGAAATTTTGATGAGGTGTTAAGGATCTGTAACCTGCTTCCCCCCTCCTCAGGCATAAACTGCTATCTCTTAATTAAAAAAGAGCAAAAGCAAAGTTACTGAATAGCACAAACAGCTACACGAAAAATACACAAAAATAACAATTCCACACGGATTTTAAGACAAACTTTGCACTACATAATTTCTTGTTGAGGTCAAATTCAAGGGTTTGATTACATCAGCACCTCAAAATGATCCTGGAAGAAGTGAAGCTTGCCAGGGAATTTCACTGGGGAAACCTAACAGGCACAGTCAGCATATCTGGCTGCTGAAAAATTATTCTACAGATAAATTACATACTAGAAAAAATAAACATACCCCAGACTAGCAAGAAAACCAGCTTGATTTTGATGAATGGGGGGCATTTTCCATGTTTCTGTGGGCATACCCCAGCCCATGAAAATCAATATTCCATTTTAAATGCCCAGGGAGCTCAGAGCTGCAGGAGCAGCGTGTGCAGGGTGAGTCTGAACTCCAGGGGCAGGAGCTAGGAAAGCTCAGGGAGCTCAGTGACTCCCTGCCAGAATCCAGCTGGCTTCCCCAGAGCGCATCCCAGCCTCCCAAAAACCCTGCTGAGGGACAGCAAACTGCTCTGGGAACTCCCATCTTTACCCCAAAAACCCTGCTGAGGGACAGCAAACTGCTCTGAGAACTGCCATCCTTACCCCATCCCAAAAACCCTGCTGAGGGACAGCAAACTGCTCTGAGAACTCCCATCTTTACCCCAAAAACTCTGCTGAGGGACAGCAAACTGCTCTGGGAACTCCCATCCTTACGCCAGCAACAGCAGAAAAAGGCAATTTTCACCCTGGCTCCTGCACAGGGCTCGGCACTCCTGGCAGGGAAGCAGAGGGGCAAGCAGAGGAATTAGTTAGTTCCCTGGAGACAAAGCCACATGCACAAATTCAAAATTAACTTCTACTCATGGCTACAAATCCATCAGCCAAAGCCAGCACAGCTCTTGGAGGGTCAGACTCGGAGACTTCTGCTTGGCAGCAGCTTATGGAGGAGAGGAAAAGCAGTTTGGAAAGGGTTAAATCCTCCAAGAGGAATCCTAGATGAACACTGACCAGCTCTGCCCTCAGCACAGCCTTCCTTGCACTGCTGTGCCCTGGTCATTCCCTCATTTAATTCCTTAAATGTGTCCCTCTCACTTTCCCAAGAGCACTCGAGTTACCCGTGCCCTCCTGAGCGAATTTCCTATTCTCCTGTCCAACAGCCAGCCACCAAAATAACTTTTCTATTCTCCCAGTGTCACTTTTGGAGTATTTCCTTCTCTCATTATATAACCACAGAGCTCTGCTTTAAAAGGGAATCTCCTTTTATCACAGGAAGTCAAACCCCAAGGGGAAAAAACATCGAGTCTGTGGTATGTTTAAACAAGACACCATCAGCTGATGCCAGCCAGAGTCAGGATCTCTGGGAGCAGTTGCTAAACTCTGTGCTCCAATCAGCTTTTCTTTTTAAAAGGTCCTTGTAGCAAAAAAAGAAACCCACCTTACACTGAATACATTCAGATGGTCTAAAACAGGATCTGAAAAAACAAATATGGGAGAAAAAGCAGCAGCTGGGAGCTTTGGGGAGACAGCAGAGGGAAACCTGTGGCACAAACAGCTCAGGGGAATGAAGGGAAAAATGCAAATGGATGCTGTGGAGCTGCAGGGCTTGGTGAATCACAGCCTCTGCCTCCTCCAGCACCACCTGAGGAGTGCCAGAGCTGCAGTGGCACTGAGCAGGGCAGGGGGCTCAGAAAACCCCTCTGAAGCCCAGGCTGCAGGCAGAGTTGGGTGCCAGGCTCTGCTCAGAGATCAGCACACAGGGATGTGCCCAGGGGCACAGTCTGTCAGCAGGAGCAGCAATTACTGCTCATTTCAAAACCTTCACTGCACAAAACTCAGCTTGGAGGTGCAAGGAGCTTCCTTGGTGTTCCCCAACGCCTTGAAATTCACGGGAATTCCTTTCAGGAGAGGGAAATCCCACTGAAGCTGCCAGCTAAGGGACACAACACACCAAAAAAAAGCAGAACAGCACAAGTGAAAGAGTTGTTACAATTCTAAGAACAAGACAGTGGCTGGTGCAATGAAAGAATCATGGGAAGTTGGTAATGATAAAGGGTTTTTCTACACCATATCACCCAGAGGTCTCAAATGTGCAGCTTTTGGGATAAATTTAGGTTTCACCCATCAGACAATGCTGTGCAACACTGCTCTACATTCATATTTAGAGCTATTAAATCCTGGCAAAACCACCACTGCTTTTAAAGGAAAATACAGGCAAATTATAGCATCTCTCCTTAAAAGTGAATTCCCCAAGCTGAAAATAGTTTGGAGCAAAAGCAAATCAGCTCGAGTCCCATCAAACCAGGGCTAATGCAGATATACATCCCTATAAATCCAGTCATTCACCAATTACACCCATGCAAGCTCCTAAGAGGGTCACTTCAGGACAAATATGTAATCCCAATGTGACACTTGATCCTATTGCCCTACATGCTCAGTCCAAATCCCAATGCAAAAAAAAAAAAGTACATTTTATCTAAAAAAAAAAACCCAGTTAAAGAAAATCCAGCCCTCAGAACACGAGATGGAAATATCCTTTAATTCTCATGTCACAAATGCTTAAATAGGTTAAAATACAGCCTAAGGAAAATTAATATGTATACTTTAAGCATGAAGATATCCTGGAAAAATTAACCCTGCAGATTACAGACACTGTAGTTTCATGTATAAATGTAAATTTGTGATATCCAATCCAGCTCCAGCCACCCAGAGCACCCTGCAGTCCCCACTGGGGGGGTGTCACAGGACAGTGTGATATGGACAGTGTGCCAACCCCACAGCATGGCATCCCAAAGGGCTGAATGCAGGGCTGGGGCTCATGGACACCCTGAGGGTGTGCCCATCTCCTGCACCACCCTGCCCACGGAGGTGGAACCAACCTCCACTCTGGGGTCACATCCTGCACACCTGAGCAGGAGCACTCACAGCACCCAGAGCAGCTGCTGAGCTGAGCAAACACTCCCAGAATCAGAGACCTGGGATGGATTGGGCTGGGAGGGACCTCAGAGCCCACCCAGTGCCACCCCTGCCATGGCAGGGACACCTCCCACTGCCCCAGGGTGATCCAGCCTGGCCTTGGGCACTGCCAGGGATCCAGGGGCAGCCACAGCTGCTCTGGGAATTCCATCCCAGCCAGGA
>JAWWEY010000115.1:740573-752333 GCA_035582745.1 Loriotus luctuosus
CCATCCCTGCCCTCTGGCAGTGGGAGCCATTCCCTGTGTCCTGTCCCTCCACCCCTTGTCCCCAGTCCCTCTCCAGCCCCTGGAAGGTCCCACTGAGCTCACCCCAAAGCTTCTCCTCTCCAGGGGAACATTCCCAGCTCTCCCAGCCTTCCCTCCCAGCAGAGCTGCTCCACCCCTGGGATCCCCCTGGAGCCTCCTCTGGGCTCTCTGTGCTGGGCCCAGGGCTGGGGGCTGCACTCAGAGCTATGAAATCCACACTGCTGAGGCTGTGCAGCCACAACGTCCCAGTGGGAATCCAGCACCAGGCCATCACACACTATTCCATTCACTGCTGCTTATTTATCCCACTTCAATCCACAGCTCCTGCTAAGTAAGGAGTTTGAATGATGCACCCATTAACGTCCAGAACCCTGCTGCTAATTGCTCAGATTGATGACTTAAAACAGAAACCATTCCCTCCCACCACAAGAGTCCAGAGGAAGGAAGAGAGGGTGACTCAGTTCTTTGTCTCATTCTCTGCCTCCCCTGTCTGCAGAGCCTCATTCAGAGCCTCTGCTGGAGCTGCTTGGGGATTTTTGTCTTTGCTCTCCCAGTTTGGAAGTTTCCCCTAATTAACAGCAGTGGAAGTACCCATGGACAGCAGAAAAACTTCTGAGATTCCTTAAAAGCAGAGCTGATAAGCAAAGGAGCATTTTTAACAGGGCACTGCACTTCATAAAGCTGCAGCAGAGAAATGGCAGAAACTGAGAGGTTAAACAGAAAAAAACCACACAGAGGAATACACCTCAGCAACACCACCAAAATCCCCAGCCCTGGAAGTGTCCAAGGCCAGGCTGGACAGGGCTTGGAGCAGCCTGGGATAGTGAAGGTGTCCTGCCCAGGGCAGGGGTAGAATGAGATGATCTTCCAACCCAAACCATTCTGGGATTCTAGGGAAAATTAACATCCCAAATTCAGGGCTGTGTTTGGTGTTAACAGCATTTCAGTGCACCACAAAGGGAACCTGGGTGCAGAGAGCAATGAGGGTGCAAGCAGGAGTTAAACACTTGGAACTGCTATAAACAGCACCAACAATGACATTTAAAACCACTTTCTTTAAGTTGCTGTTCACAATTGAGTTTTCTTCAGTATTTGCAACAGCATTTCACATCCAACATCATTGCTGACTTCACATCACTGCTGATTTTCCCCTCAAGTGTGCACCAAGCTGCCCTTGCCCACAGGGAAGGGAGCAGGTGAACTTCCCGAGCAGATGTCACTTCATCAGCAGATGGCACTGCCAGGGGCACCTCCAGGGACCCTCAGCCTAAGCCAGGGAACTGCTCTCACCACAGTCCACCTCCTCCTCTCAGTGTGCCCGAAACCCAGGCAGATCTGAACTCCTGAGAGTCAGGTGCTTAAAAATACCCAGTGCTTTCCAGAGGGGATTACAGAGAAGTGTCAGCAAAGCACAACTTTCAGATCTGCATCTGCATCCTGCTCAGAGCAGTCCCAAGGGCTTCATCCCTGCCCTGTCCTCACTGAGGTCTGCACTCAGGTCCCTTTCTGATGAGCTGGAATGGAGTTAACAGCAAACACAGCAACACTGAATTTGGATGTGGGGTCTGGATCCTTTCCCAGATGAGGAGAGGCTGCAGAAATCCCCCCTGGGCTGCAGGGGTCCTGCCTGCTCTGCTCAGCCCAGCCTTCCCACCACCTCCCACAAAGGACACCCACCTTTCCCCTGGATGGTGCCAGGCTCTGCTCAGTGACAGCACCAGGAGCAGTGGCACAAACCAAAGCACAGCAGCTCCAGCCCAGCAGCAGGAACAGCCTCTGTCCATGGAGGGGCAGAGCCCTGCAACAGCTGCCCAGGGGGGCTGGAGTCTCCTCTCTGGAGACATCCCAGACCCACCTGGGCACAGCCCAGGGCACCCTGCCCTGGCAGGGGGCTGCCCTGGGTGCTCTCCTTCCAGCTCCAACCATCCTGGGGTGTGCCTGGCAGCCTCAGCCTTTCCAATGAAATCTGGCCAAGGATTTTTTACCCCAAGCTCTTACTCACCCCACTGACAGCATCTCCCCATCAGCCAGTGTGCTGAGTGCTTGGCATCCCCTTCTCCAAGCAGTTGTTTCTGCTTCCCCTTTAACAGAATTGATGCAGCTTCTAAAATCAGTTGCAGAAATCCCACCTGAGCACCGACCCATTTCTCACTGTCCCATTTCACTGCACTGAACTTCTGCCACAACAACCTGACAGAAAGCATGAAGTGGAGGAGGGCTGGAACCTCAAACAAGCTCTCTTAGAGAAAATCAAGTCAGAAGATGGAAACAAACCCTCAGTATCAGCTCCTGGAAGGACAAACTGCCAGAGCATCTCCAGCCAAGAGCCAACACACCACAGCCCCTGCAAGAAACACGTGGGAGGAGGGAGAAATAAGAGCAGGTAAAAGCACCTGGATGTTTCTCTGCCCCTTCCAGAGGATTTTAAGCACTTCACAAACATCATTCAAGGTACAAGGAGATATTTGCCCCAGTCCTCAGTGTGAGAGCTGAGGGTTCCACTCCCAAGGATGAATTGAGCCCCGGCACTTCGGGAGTCACCACTCCAGAGTATGTAAACACACTTGGAAATTGTTCTGATAAATGCTCCCATAGCTTTACTTAGTTTAGAGCGAGTGTCAACACCCTAAATTCAGCTGAAAAACAGCTTTTGGGGATGATGTAGCTCTAATACAATTTTACAAAAGACAGTGACTCACTCCCAGGCGGGAATGTGGTGGAAGTGTATGACCTAATGCTCAGAGACGTTGGCTTTTCCAAAAAGGTCCAGTTTGAGAATGTACAGTATCTCCCCAACCAGGGAAGTTTTTAAAAAAGAGAGTTTTTGCACACAGGAATTCACACAATTACCTCATTTTTTGTCTTTTTTTCCACTTCTAGTCAAAATCCAACCAGCTGATGTGCAGTTTCCCTACCCTCAATTTCAGCCTTGTCTTTCCCTCTTGTCCCATCCCTGGACTTGTTCTCCAGCCCATTCAGCCCTGGCTGTTGGAGGGCAGAGGAGCCCTGCCCCAAGGTGCCAGCCAGCACCAGGAGCTCCTCAGCACACAGGGATGGAGATGTTAAAATCCAAGTGTCAGGACACACCAGACATGGAATGTGAGCAAGACGAGCCTATTCCATGCTCAGCTGGATTCCCCACAGTCCTGCTGAGGCTCCTCCAGCTGTGAAGGGCTGATTTTTCAGATGTTCTCTTCAGCCAGCAGCTGGGCAGCTTTCTGAGGAACTTTGTTCCAACACAAAGCCCAGAATCCTGGGATCCATTCACAACTCCCAGCCTCGCTGCTGCTCACGCTTGCAAACGCCCCGGATAAAAAGGGGCAAGGTGTAGGAGGAAAATGGGAGTGAGTGACACAGGCTAATCAGGATTTTAATCATGCTAATGGATGTGATTAACTGCATACTTGTCCCAGAAGCTCCTCGGAGTAGCCTGATAGCCAGCACGCAGCCAGGGCACGCTGCTCATCCCACCTTAATCCACAGCTACACCGCGGCTGGCACGTCACCTGTCCCCTGCCCAGGTACACCTGGGGCTGAACCCTCCTCCCACCCACACAGCCCCTCCTGGGCAGGGGACAGACCCCAGCACGGTGCTTGTCTGTGTTACACTCCCTTTACAAGGGCAGCTCCAGCTGCAGGGGGCTGGAAATCCAACCTTGGCAAAGGAAAGTTAATCCAGGGCCTGTTGTGTTACACAAACCTCCCTCGATAACGCAACTACAACTCTTTGTTTTTGTCTGCCAGTTTTGTTCAAATCACAGGGACACTGTGAGCTTTATCTCAGTGCTGCTATCTCGCTACTCCCCGGAGGAACTACCCATTCAGCAGTTGCCACTCTACCCGAGAAAAGTTCTAAGAGGCAGGGAGTAAAATAAAATAAGGCAAGGATTAAAAGAGCAGCAAGGAGCAGCCTTTTCTGAGAGAGAGAGGGAAGAAATCTTCCCTTCCCTCCCTGTCTCCAGGGGAGCACAGAATAAATAACCCAGCACCCTCCCAGCAGACATTTCCAGGGAACAATGTGCATTCTGGAGGTGGAATACACCATCATTTACGTGCACAGCCATTTTTATCCAGGGAGTAACCTACACTTCCCATTAACTCGGTGTCTCGCAGGTTTTCTACAGCAGCAACTGCAGCAAGTTTTGCTCTCCAGCACTCCAAAATATGGGCTCTTATGGCAACATCCAAAAATGAGTAATTTACTCAGAGGAGACCAAGGCTGATCTTGTTTGGGGCAAATCCTCAGCACCATCCTGATGTAATTTTTAAGAGTGCTAGAGCATCACACCAATGTCTGCTAATAATCCTCCAGGCTCAGATTTCCCAACAATTTTAAATAAATTTATTATTTAACAATTTCTAAAGCAATATTAACAACCCAGAGCAACACAGGGCACCAGTGTGAGCCACAAGTATTTCATTCTTCTCACTACCAAGTTAAAATCTGCATAACATCTACAGCAACTGATTTCACTGACCTTTTCTTCCCACGAGAAATTCCTTCCCATGTGCGCAACACTGAGCCATGGAATCGCTTTCTGAGCTGTAGGAGGAGAAATCCCCATGGGATGCAGAGGTCCTACCTGCTCTGCTAGCCCAGCTTCTCCACCATCTCCCAGGAACCTGCTCCAGAGGACATCCACCCCTTCTCCTGGAGATGAACCCTGTGGAGATGATGCAGCTCTGGTGGCTCCGGCTCAAGGCTCGAGCTCTCTGCCCCCTCCCACGGGCTGTAATCACAGACCCCTGGCTGCTCTGATCTACAGCTGACTATAATTCCATTTGCCTTCAAGGAGGAAAGAAAGAAAGCACAGAAATAATCAGTTCAATTGCTGTTAAAGCACGAGGAAGCTGTGGACACAGACATTTGACTAAGCAAGAGTTTCATCTGTTTCATTTGAGACAGGAAGCACAAACTCAAGAATTCCAGGAAATAACTCTGCCTTTCAGAGCACTATCAGCTTCTTCAATTTGCCTTTGAAACTCCACAGGTACCCACACAAATTGTAATTTTGTTGTCTGCAATCTGACTCGCAACAACATGATGAGTAACACACCTTGAACTCTTCATTCTCAGTGGAGGAGGCTGGAATTTTATCTTCCAATCTCTGTCTGGCCTAGCAAAATAAATTATTTGGGTTTTTTCTGGACCAAACCAAGGTATAGTCACACATTATTTTGCTTTCAAGTAACCATCACTTTCATTTGAATTGCAAGTAGCTTGAATTCACCCTGACAGACCTGAACCCTGTCTGACCAGTGGTTTCCCTGAGTCATAACTTTGGTGTAGGGCAGAATTTGGAAGCTTGCACATCAAGACACAGTGCAGAGAGACAAATGCAGCCCAAGAACTGAGCAATGGAGACATCACTGGCTCAGCAAACAGCAGGTGAGTTTAAGCCTGAGGTACACAAGGGCAAGAAAATACAATGGGTGTGAACCAGACCTGAACTCTGCCACAACTCAGAGCTGACTGAATGGCTCAGATTCATTTATTTCTAGGGAAGACAGACAACCACTAAAATACTACAGGGGTTGGGACCTCAAATATAATTACAGCTCCATTGGCTGAAATTACAGCTGTGTCAGCCCTTTTACCAGCAGGAATACGTAATTCATCTGGTCCAAGTGAGCACAACTCAGACTGCACATAACGAGCTTAAGGCTGGAAATCCAGTCCTGCCCCTGCCTCCACTCAGCCTCACCTTCTGCCCCTCCAAAACCCAATTTGCTTCTGTTCTCACTGCTGCTCAGGCTGCTGGAGGTGTGGGGGTGTCTGATACCATCTCAGAACAGTCTGGGCAATGCTCTGCTGCTTCAAACCTTGACTTAAACTGCCTGGTGTCCCTGGGAGGGAACAGAGGAGTGCACTGAACCCCAAGAGTTCACAATTAGTCCTGCCACCTGCAAATGACACTCACCAGAGTAAGCCCAGGTTGGTTCCAGCAGTGGCTGGGAGCCTCTGGTGGGATTATTCACCCCCTGGCCACTCCATGCTCACCCACACAGGGCTGCTCTCATCACTTCCCACAGCACCCACAGCCTTCAAAGCTCCCCACAGCCAAATCAGGCAGCTTGCTGGAGCAGATCTCCAGATGTGCTGCAGCTGGCAGAGAGGAGCCCTGGTGTGCCACGGTGTCCCCACTCCTGGGAGCCTGCCTGGCATCAGTGGCCAGCACGGGACAGTGCCTGGCACAGCCCTGCCTTGGAGGAACAAGCTGATAAAGGCAGGATCTGCTGCCATAAGTGTCCTCCAGCAGCCTCCCCGTTTGTTCTTTAAGGCCAGGAGTGACATAATCCTCTCCTAATATCAGCTGAGGGCTCGGGGGGAACCAGGGTGACCCACAAACTGTACCCATGGCAACACTGGGCTCTAGCTGAACTCCCCAGGCTGGCATCTTCAAACCACTGACACTTCTTTGTATTATCTGATCTTTCCCTGATGTCATTTCTGCAGAGACACATAAAAACAGATTTAATAATATCCACGGCCTTCAGCTTCAGAGTCAACAATCACAGTCACAAACAGATCAGCTATTCTGCTTCAAGCTTATTATTTGTCACTAACATGTAATTATTACCAAACAAAACAAAAGACACAGGATATTGCTGCTGTTGCAACAGCAAGTAAGTTAAGCTCTTTTTCAAACTGAAAAAGACCATCTCTTCTGATGCAAGAAGGCACAAAAGAATAAAAAAATGTAAAACTTCAAAAGAGCCCGTGAATTCTGCAAAATGCATCTGGAAGGATAATCAGAAATGTCATTGCTTCTTGCAAAGAAAAACAAACAAAAGCCCCTAAAGTGAATTTGACAGACAGGCCTGTCCAGCCAATGTCACCTTTATCATAATTGTATTATCAACCTGAATAACTTTGAGTTACAATCTCTCTTTCTCAAATAAAGGAGGAGTTCATTAAGCTGCAACAGCACCTTATAGATACAATACCAACAAAACATAGCAGATGGGACATCAGGCCCTGGCAAGGAGAAAAGAAGCTTTAGAGTTGTAAAACTCCAGAGCAGTCCTGTCCCTTCAGTTTACAAAATGAAGCTACAGCAGCATCCCATGCAGAGCAGGAGGAGGCCCCGAGCAAGGCTTGTTACTCCACACTGAAACTCTGAGCAGGACTTGGGTGGCTATTGTATTATTCAAGAAGCCTTCCAGCTGGAATTGTAAACTGGGAAGAACATGGCTCACTGAATAGATGATTCCAGCTTGAAAAATAAATAAAAACTTCTTTAAAAGCTCTAAAATCAATGGGTTAATCTGCTAAATCCATACAGGAATCAGGGGAAGGAAATAAGAGAGGGAACCACCAAGAAGGAGAGATCAAGAACCACCTAAAGAAAAGAGAACTAAACCTCTAAATTCAGGTTCAGTATTTTCACAGAGCAGGCTTTTAACACACCCCTCGAAGAGAGGCAGAGCCTACAACACTCATACTACCAGGATCCACTTAGACGCAGCTTTTGGCAGCAGAACAGCATCTGCAGAACCCAAAACTTCACCGCCGTGAGCTTGAACTTATTAACAACAGCCCCGCATGGCGCCGTGGCGAGCATTTGTTTAATTCCTGTACCCCGAGCCCGGCCGAGCTCTGCAGGAGAAGTTTGCTCATCCCGAAAGCGGCCCCGCTCCGTTTGCGGCCGGGCTGCGGGGCGATGACTGAGCAGAGGCCTGGCTGGAGCCTGGCGCATCCCGGCCCGCCACACCCAGCGCTCCGAGCCGCGCTCTGCCCATGCTCATCACCATCCCCGGCCCGCGGCCGCTGCGAGCCCGCCGCCCGCCTTATAAAGCCGGCAACGAGGGACCCGGGGCTGCCGGCGGCGCAGCACGGGGCGCGAAGGCGGCACGGAAAGTTTCCAGCCGTCCCGAGGAGAACTGCGGAACCGCTGCGCCGCCCTTGAGCGAAACGCGCGGCTCGGTGTGCCCGGAGCAGCCGGGCCCGAAGGGACCCTGCGGGAGCAAGGCCGGGCAACGCCCGGGGCCCCCCCGACCCCCGCACCCAGCCCCGCCGCTGCCCCCGAGCAACAAAGCCGCGCCCCGGCAGCGCCCGCTCCCTCCGCCGGCTCCCCCGGGAGATGCTCGGGGATGCTGCGGGCGCTCCCTGCGCGGCTCCCGAGCCCCGCAGCCCCGGCCACCTCCCGGCCCGGCCCGCCCGGTCCCGGCCCCCCGGACACCGGCGAGGCCGGAGCCCCCGCTCGGCCCGGGCCGCCCCTCCGCCGCGTCAGAGGGCGCCGCACCCGCAGTGCGGTGTCCCCGCGCCCCGTCCCCGGCCGCAGCCCCCTCCCCGCGGCCTTACCGAGCGGCGGGGGCGCGGGGCAGCGCCGGGACGGAGGCGCCTGGCGAGTGTCGCTGTCCCCTGCGGGCCCGGCGGGAGGAGGAGCGGGGAGCGGAGCCGCGCTGGCCGCGCGCCGAGCGCACTACCCTGCTGGATGGGGGGGCGGGGCTCGCGCCGCCAGGCCAATCAGCGCCGCGCCGCGCCCGGCACCGACCAATCAGCGCGAGCGCGGGCGGCGCGCGGCCGCACGGGGCGGAGGCGGCGTTGCGGTGAACGGGCAGAGCGGTTGGGTGCGGCGCGGGGCGGGGATAGGGGCAGGGCCAGTGCCGGGGGCGGGGCGGGGGTGGGGCCAAGGGGCGGCGGTGGAGGACGGGGCTGAGGGGACAGAGGAGCTGAGGGGACACGGCTGAGGGGATGGGGCTGAGGGGAGACAGGAGCTGAGGGGATGGGGCTGAGGGGACACGGCTGAGGGGATGGGGCTGAGGGGAGACAGGAGCTGAGGGAACACGGCTGAGGGAACAGGGTTGAGTGGGGCTGAGGGGTCGCGGCTGAAGGGACAAGGCTGAGGACATGAAGGAGATCCCAGCTTTGGGAAGGGTGATGTGGGCAGGAAAGGGCGATATTTAAAGCGGGAGAGGAGGCCCTGGGAGCGTGTGCACGCCTGTGTGACACAGCACGCGTGGCTGTGAGGGAGCTGAAGGAGGCTGCTGATAGAGCCGGGCCCAGGGACAGATGGAGCGCCCAGCCGCCCCTCCAGGTGGCTGAACAGCAGGAACCACTCGTGCTGCTGCTCCTAATCCTCCGTGGCCCTTCTGGCCCAGAAAGGCAGCCCTCTGCACATGCAGGAGGGCAGGAAAACAGGATAAAGGGATGAAGTGTAGATAGCAGGACGGTGAGGAATGAAGGGATGTGTTTTTACAGCAGGCACAGCTGCAGAGTCACAGAATCACAGACTGGCTTAGGTTGGAACAAACCTTAAGGATCATCCAGTGCCACCCTTGCCATGGCAGGGACACTTCCACTGTCCCAGGTGCTCCCAGCCCTGTCCAGCCTGGCCTGGGACACTGCCAGGGATCCAGGGGCAGCCACAGCTGCTCTGGGCACCTGTGCCAGGGCCTGCCCACCCTCACATCTACCCTCCTTCAGTTTAAAGCCATTCCCTGTGTCTTCTCCCTCTATCCCTTGTCCCCAGTCCCTCTGCAGCTCTCCTGGAGCCCCCTTAGGCCCTGGAACTCCTGACCCCTGAGTGTCCCTCTTGTCACTGCTCTGCACTGACACCGAGCCAGTGACCACAGCTGAGTGTGACCATCCAGCCCCTTCCTCATCCATTGAGTGCTCCATCCAAGAAATCCCTGTCCCTCAGTTTGGTGACAAGGACGTGGTGTGGGACAGTGTCAAACACTTTGTGCAAGTCCAGGTGGGTGACACAAGCCACTGTTCCCTCATCCACCACCACTGTCAGCTCCATTGTTTGCCCTCAGTGAAACCATTTGGCTGAAACTCCCTGGGACGGAGTGTGAGGTGACAGTGGGTTGGTGCAGGGACAGCAAGCACGCAGGAGGAGCATCCAGCCTCGTTCTTCAGGGAGAAACCATTACAGCATTCTTTGGGAGTGAACCCGGGCAGAAGGGAGGGAGGGACACTGTCCCCTGCCTGTTGACAGCCAGGCTCCTGCATGTCCCCGAGGGCTCTGTGTCACCCATCTGCCCAGAGGGAGCTGCAGAGCTACTAAATCATGAAAATATGGGACACGCTGGCCTGCCAGATAAGCAAATCAAAGCACAGTGACTAAATTAAAACAAAAATAGGTGTGGCTCATGTCTGGTCACTGGAGGGAGGAACCACCCTTGGCATGAGGTGTGGGAGGGGGCACACCCCATCCAGGCAGGGTTCGGCTGCACCCTCTGCCCACCCCTCTGCCAGCCTCCCGAGCCTGGGTACCTTTCCAGGGCTGGAGCCGGTAAGGGGAAATCCCGTGTCCTGATGAAAGGCAGATCCATAACAACTGCTTGTACCATGTGCTATTTTTAAGCTCCAAGATAAAATAGCATCCTGATGGCTCTCTTTGGGAGGGTCGGGCAGCAGTTTGAATTTCAGGGCTGTGCCAGCCTACCCTGATCACCAGACACTTAAAGATCCCTCTCTCTCTCCTTAGGAAATCCACCTCTGGAGCCTTTCTGCTGCCTGTCCCTGAGACAGGGTGCACCCCAGCCCTAGAGCAGGACAGTGCTCCCTGTGTCTGTGGCACAGACTCAGTAACACAACAAAAAGCAGGGGTTACAACACAATAATACAACAAAAGTTACTGAGTTACATCAGTGTGTGTCCAGCCTCTGGGCTGACTGCTTTTGGCTTCAAAATGAGCTTCTGGGTCATTCCCTCTAAGTTCTGAGCCTAGCATTTATTCCCCAAAAGAAAAACCTGAGGGCCCCAGGCTTTCACTGCACAGTGATCACACAGGAGCAAACCTTTGGTGCATTAAGGACATGGTGTGCCCAGGCTTCTCCCTGTCACACCACAGCTCTGACACCTCACCTCACCCAAATCCCAGCCAGGTACACCTGAAATCAGAAATCAGAGCAGGGAGAGCCCTGTAATGCCACAGGTGTGTCCATTGTAAAATACAGATTGCAGCAGGCAACTGTCCACTGTAATCCAGGCATCCCTATGGAATTGCATGAGGGCTTCTGACCTCCCCAAGCCTGGCTGTGTGACCCTGGGCTCTCAACAGCCCCACAGCTTTGGGATTTCCTTCCATGAAACCAAGGGAATCACAGAATAGCTGGGATGGATGGATGGAGGAAGGAAGGGAGGGAAGGAAGGGAGGGAAGGAAGGGAGGGAAGGGAGGAAAAAAGGAAGGAAAAAAGGAAGAAAGATAGTAACGGAGCCCTCCGCCAACGGCGTAGCCCTGCGCATGCATGGTAACCAGCGGCGCAGTCAGTGGCATAGCCCTGCACAAGCGGCAGAGCCAGTGGGGTAGCCCTGCGCATGCGCCATAGCCAGCGGCACAGCAACCCGCGGAGCCCTGCGCAAACGGCGTAGCCCTGTGCATGCGCCGTAGCCAGCGCCGCAGCCAGCGTCCTAGCCCTGCGCAAGCGCCCTACCACGTGTCAAATAAGAAAAATCCCTAAAGAAACCCTCAAGGAATTTATAGAAGAAAATAAAACAAAGAAACAAACAAACAAACAAACAAAAAAAAACACCAGCAAGGACATGGGAGCCATCCAGCAACCTCAGCTCTCCCTCCCTCCCACAGGCCTGGGGGAAGGAGCACCAAGGAGACCACACAGCAGCAGTGGGGCAGGGAGAGCAGCACAGGCAAAGGTCTCACTGCTCATGGGGGCACCTGAGCCAATTGGTACTTTTTTTCCACATATCATCTGCCTGCTCTGCCCACCAAATGCTCCAGCAACAGGCAAGCTGCCATCAAGCCTGC
>JAWWEY010000115.1:759711-783625 GCA_035582745.1 Loriotus luctuosus
TCTCCCTGGAGCTTCTCCTCTCCAGGGGAACATTCCCAGCTCTCCCAGGCTGGCTCCAGGTCCCTGTGCTGTTGGATCAGGGCTGGGGCAGCTCTGCAGGTGGGGTCTCACCTGAGGGACAGAGGGGCAGAATCCCCTCCCTCAGGATCACCCAGGAGCACCAGGATCCCCTCCCTGCTGCTCTGTGTGTCCCCCAGGGCAGAGCTGAGGCCATTCCCTCCCTGTGTCCCCCAGGGCAGAGCTGTGACCATTCTCTCTCTGTGTCCCCCAGGGCAGAGCTGTGGCCATTCCCTCTGTGTGTCCCTCTGTGTCCCCATGTCCCTCCAGTTGATCCCTGCAGTGACCCTGGGCTCCTGCCCTGCTCCAGCAGCCACAGCCCAGCCCTGACTCCCCCAGGGGAGCTGCACAGAGACAGGAGAGGAACTAAAAAGGAATTGAGGCAGGGGGAAAGGGGCCTGACTGCAGAACTGCTGGGCAGGCTCTTCCAGGAGCTCCGGGATGTGACCAAGGCCATGGGCTCAAGGGAAAGGTGACAGAAGGGCAGCAGTGCCCCTGATTGCCCTCTTCACTGCCATGAGTGTAATTATGCCCTGTGTTAATTACAGCCCAGACTCGCTGCCTCCACAAATGCACTCAGGTGTTTCAGCAGAGGTGACTCCTTGTTTATATTCTGGCTGGGCCAGAGGAGCAAGGCCTTGCTCTTCCTCACCAGCTTTAAACCTTCACCATGAAATGGAGAGTGATAAAACCAAGAAACACTGAAAGAAACTTTCCTTACTTGTTCAGAAACTGGAATTCCAGCATAACACCCCCAGGTCCTCCTTGGTCCTCACCAGAGCTGACAGGAAGGGCTGGAGCTGGGAAGATCCCAGGAACTGGGACCACAGGAGCCCCTGCAGCTTCCCAGTCTTCTCCTTTCACTGCAGGGATGGTGCTTTGCAGGCAAAATAAACCATTTTTTCCTTTGCTGATGGTTCTGCTGACAAGGTCCTGCACCAAACTCTCCGTGAGCTGCCACCAATTCAGGCTTTGGTCTGGGAGAAGAGAACCAACAACAGCATTTGGCAGGGCGCTGAAAGACCTTTGGAGTAAGGATTGTGTGCAAGGTTTCTCTAGGATTACATTCAAAGGGAAGAAATCCTGACAGTTTGTGATGAAAGAGAAAATTTTTTGCCTGCACGGTAAACTCGCCCCATTATTAAAGAGCATTAGGATGTGATTTGTAACCAAATATTACAAATATGGCTATTTATTACCAAATTATCCCTGGTAATCCCTCAGGGCTTCCCAGTCAGGACGCTCCAGCACAGAGAGAGGGGAGATCATCTGTCCTCTGGCAGCTGGCAGCAGACAGGCTCTATTCAGAGAGAAAACCAGGCCCAAACTGCAGGAATAGCTCAGGAAAAGCAAGGCTGTTCTTAGGGAGGCTTGGAGCACCCACAACAACTGCTCAACCCCAAAAAAGGCACGGGTGGGGGGCTTGGCTCTTTGCTGCTATTCATTTATCACTGAAATGCACCGAGCTGAAAACAATCAGCATATTTTGGAGCACTGATGTTCATTAGAATAAAATATTTCCTTTTCTGCCAGGCCAGCAGAGGAAATGGAACCAAAGCCCCGAGATGGCACCGTGATATTGTGCAGAGCCTCACCACAGCCCCGGGGGGAGCAGCTTCAGCTGAGCCCCACAGCAGCTCTGTCTGGTTCTAATCTTTCCAGGCCATTAATCCTGCAGCAGTTAAAGCTGCCAAACAAAGAGACAGCGTAAAATAGACATTTTGGGCATATACATCTCTGTAACCATGTGCAGGAGGGATTGCTGCTATTGTTTCTTCAGGGAGTCATGGAAGCACGGGATCCCAGAGTGGTGTGGCTTGGAAGGGATCTCCAAACTCATCTCCAGCCAGCCCCTGCCATGGGTGTGGAAATGAGTGGGTGATGTTACTCTCTGTCACCTGGGGGTGGCTGTGGCAGGTCCTGCTCCTGGCTGTGTGCCATGGGAGCTGTGGGGCTGGAGGGGCACTGGGGGTGAAGGGAAGGGATTCAGGATGCTGCCAAACCCCACACTTCTAAAAAGACCAAGCCTTCCATCCCTGCACCTCCTGTCCCCACCTCGAGCACCCCTCATTCAGGAGCTGGGCTCCATGGTCCTTGTGGGCCCTTCCAACTCAGGATATTCCATGATTTACTTGTGGGAAAAACACTCAGGGGGTGTCAAAAAGCACCTTCTGCTCAGTTTGTCCATGCTGGCATACAAACCCCACAAAGGATCACGTTCCAGCGCTGAAATAATCCCACTGGCACAAACCTTGGCTGCTGTTACTTGAATATTGAATTTCTTCTCACAGGAAGTGTGATGGAGCATGGAAGTGCCTCAGGGCACTGATTGTGCTGGGGGGAGAAGATGGGAAGCCCTCGTGTCTCCTGGGCTCCTTGAAGTATTACAGACTGAACCTCCCTGCACACACAGCCAGGCTGTGAAGTGCTAACTGTTCTGTTCTTTTCTGCTGGAACAGCTTCTCCTCCTGGGCTGATTAAAATGTCTTGCACTGAAAGGCAGCCCCAGGAGAGCCAGGCTGCCCCGGATCAGCTGCAGAGGCAGCTCTGGCTGGGCTGCTCTGCTGGGGAGAGGAGCAGCGCTCACCACAGCACAGATCCACGGGGATCATGGCAAAGGCCATCTCTTAGGCAATAACCGAGTTATTTATGAGTGGGTGGGTGGCTACATGCTTCTGTCAATAGCAACATCGTCCCACAGAAAGAAAAGACTCTTCTGGCTGTCCTGGGGTGAGGGAGGAGAAAGGGCCTGGCAGGGAGCTCCTCATCACTTCCAGGAGGAAGATAAAGCACCCAAGCCCCAGTTTGGCCATCAGCGTTCAGCAAGGCAGGGAAGCTCCTCCTTGGTTCCAGCCAAAAGCTGGAGACGAAGCTGCTCCAAGGGCTGGGAACAAAACACTCTGCGTTTTCCTGGGGCTCTCCTGTGGCAGCAGCAGGGTGTGAGTGCGGACAGCAGCCAGCGCTTCCTGCCCGCTCCGTGCAGAGAAACAGCCCTGGGACAGCGCCTGGCTCCGGCTCCTGCTCCGAGGAAATGCCCAGGATGCCGCAAATTCCCTGCTGTGCTCAGCCAGGTTCGGGAGAGCGCTGCCGGGAGATGCTCTGGGGGCAGGAGCGGTGACTGTGAGTGTGACTGTGAGTGTGCAGGGGTGGTGACACTCAGGACAGGTGACACGGCTCCGTGCTCACCTGAACCCCAGGCTGCTCCCCCGCTGCCGCACGGAGGTACCGGTGCCTTTGATCCAGAGGGATCTGGAGCTCCAGGCGGTCTCAGCCCGCCGGAACCGGAGCTGCCCTGCTGGGAAAGGGGCCAGGAATGCCCACCCTGTTCCTCAGCCCCCCTCCCTCCCACAGGCCGCAGGAGTGACACAAAGGGCAGCCCTGAGCATCCCGCAGCGCCCACCCGGGATGCCGGGAGCACGGGATGCTTTGGGCTAGCCTGGCTGGCACAGACAGGACGGGGACAGGGGGACAAGCGGACACAGCCCTCGGTGACGGGTGGCTGCTCCCAGGGTGGCTGCTCCCCATCTCACGGGCTCTGCCGGCATCCAGCAGAAGCCAGGCGGAAATTCCCGGAGCTCTCCTGCCCGGAGCCAAACCGCGCCTGGTCCCCGGCCCAGCCCGGAGCTGCAGCGCTGCTGTGCCGGTGGCTGCCCGCTGCCCCGTGCCCAGCTGCCGGGCGGTTCCCAGTGCCCACAGGGGCACCGGGCAATTGTTTTCCACGGGCTCCAGCTGCTGCTTGGCAGCGCCCAGAGACCCCGGGGCAGCTTCGCTCCTCCCGAGCCCCGGCAGCAACAATCGCGCCTTTGTCCGCGGCTCCCGACGGCTCCATGGCCGCTGCCAGCTCTGCGGGCAGGACACGGCTCCCAGGCCCGGACACACGGACAGCAGCTGCTGCTGCTCCAGGGAATATCCCTCTCCTTGCCGCTTCTCCTGCCCAGCGGCTGCTGCAGCTCAGAGCGGGCCCTGCTCGGCTCCAGCCCCGCCGGGGACACGAATGGTGGCTCCCATCCTGCCTGAGGTGAATTCGGGGTGAAACGCCCCGGGAACAGGCCCTGGGGCGCAGTGAGGACTGTGCTGGGCACGGGGAGCGCAGGGAGCCCTGATCCAAAGCCGCTGCTGCAGAGAGCTCCTGGTCACAGTTCCTGACAAAATCCACACTGGGAACGGCTCCGCGGTCCCAGCAGCACCGCGGGCAGCCCCGGGCAGCTGGCAGCAGCTGGGAACGGGAACAAACAAACACCCTCGGGGCATGCAAAGGGCTCTGTGCACAGCTGCACTGTGGGGCTGGGGTGTGCACGTACCGGGGCACGGAGAGCTCCTCTGCTGCCCGGGACAGTGCCAGGCCGTGCCCTGAGGGTGAGCCGTGCCCTGAGGGGAGCCCTACTGCCCAGGACAGTGCCAGGCAGTGCCCTGAGGGATGGCTCTGCCCTGAGCGATCTCCCTGCCCTGAGGGTGAGCCCTGCTGCCCAGGGACCACTCTGGCAGTGCCAGGCAGTGCCCTGAGGGATGGCTCTGCTGCCAGGCCCAGGGAGGAGCAGGTCCTGCCGCTCCCCAGTGGGACATACTGGAGGAGAGGAGAGGAGAGCAGCTCTCCTGTGGAGGGGCTGGGCTGTTGGGCCTGGAGAAGAGAAGGCCGTTCCCCCTTACCCTGTCACTCCAGGGCCTTGCCCAGAGTCCCTCCCCATCGTTCCTGTAGCTCCTTCAGGCACTGGAAGGCCTCAGTGAAATCACCCCAAAGCTTCTCTTTTCCAGGCTGAGCAATCCCAATTCTCTTTCCTTGCAGCAGAGCTGCTCCATCCCTCTGATCACCTTGGCGGCCCCATCTGGGCTGGCTCCAAGAGATGGACGCTCAGACCTCTTACCCAATTCCAGCCACGCTGGATGGAGGGGAGAGGAGCAGCCCAGGGGCTGAGGATTGCTGGGGCTGCTGGGGATGTGACCAGTTGTTCCCAGTGCAGAGTTGTGGCACCACTCCTGCCGCAAGAGGAAAATGTCCAGGACCAAACTCATCCCCTCCACACACAAAACACCAGCTCTGCACCCGGGAGAGCCCCAAACACAGCCCCAAATTCCCTTGTGCTCGCTCTGCTGGGGCAGACCCCACATTTCCTGGGACCCTGGTGATGCCAGGAGAGTTCCCATGAGCGCAATTCCCCCATGGACCTCAGCACTCGCCAAACTGGTTCAGTGAGTTTGGATCCTTTGTCATGCTGCTTCCCAAAGCAGGGCTCTTACCCTGAACCTGCTTCCCAAAGCACAACTCTGCACCCCAAAGCACGGCTCTGCCCCCCCAAAGCACGGCTCTGCCCCCCCACAGCACGGCTCTGCCCCTCAGGCTGCGTGCCAAGGGCTGCAGTGGGTGGGTGGTGGCAGTCGGGGACCTGCCTGGGCCCAGCTGTGCCTCTGGGAGTGCCCAGCCCCGGGAGGAGGAGGATAGTGGGAGGAGGAAGCAGGGCTGAAGCGGGGACAAACCCCAGCAGCGCTGGCACCTGCTAATTATGGCATTGGCAGTGCCACCACAGCCAGGACTGTGGCTGCTCCCAGGGCACAGCCCAAAGCCTGGCACCTCCTGTGCCCTCTCCCAGGGCACAGTCACCTCCTGGCACGGGCAGCCCGTGCCCAGAAAGGCTCCTTGGGGAGCCCTCACTGATCTGTGCTGGGTGTCACAGAGCCCTGATGTCACACAGGTCACACCCTGGGGCAGCTGCCAGGTGACCCTGGGTGCCAGCTCGGGATTCCCTTGTGGGGTTTCCTGAGCTGCCTGGAGCAGGGATCCCAGTGAGGAGGTGACAGAGACCAGCACCACAGAGCTGGGGTTGTGCCCTCCCGTGGCACCTGGCAGGGGATGGCAGGGATTACCCGTGGGGTGTTTGCACCCGCTGATCCTCTCCCCACCGATCAGTCACCATCTCCTTCCCCACCCTGCTCAATTCCTTAAGGGGAGACTGCCAGGACCCAGCCCCAGCACCCCCAGCAGGGCCCCACCTTCCTGTGCCACCAAAGGCGGTGGCAGGAGCCACCCCAAGTGGACAGTCCTGCAGTGGAGGGGGAGCTCCAGCAGATTCCACCCTGCCTCCAGCAGCTCCTGGGCCCCCCTCGCCAGTTCCCTGCCCTCCCCAGGCCTCAGCTGCTGTTGGGGTCATCCCTGTGGTGGCAGAGCCATGGCCATGTCTGGCACAGGGGTGTCCCCGTGGTGGCAGTGCCATGGCCATGTCTGGCACAAGGATGTCCCCGTGGTGACAGAGCCATGGCCATGTCTGGCACAAGGATGTCCCCCTGACTGGGGAATTTCCCTCACGGAGCAAAAGAGAAAGAAGGAAAGGGCTCTTGGCCACGTTCCTCTTGGCCTCCTTCCACTTTCTGCTGTTGATGTTCTCCCTTTTTATGCTCCTTGCTCGAGCCCCAGTGAGTGTGGGGAGTTCATCCAGCAGCAGCAGCCAGGGAGGGAGAGCAGCACACACAGCCCTGGGCAGGGCTCCCAACGGGGCTGTGCCCCCCAGAGCAGACAGAGCACAGACAGACCCCTCTGGTGGCCATCTCAGTGACATCCCTCCCTTCTCCAAAGGTGCCCGAGGGCCTTCAGACACCCCGGAGAGTGGCCCGTGTGCTGCAGGAGGTGACACTGAGGGGACAAGGCTGGATGGGACACACACGGACCTGAAGGGCTGCCTGCCCCTGCTCCCACCTGCACTCTGCCCCTCCAGGGGAGGGATTTGGGGTCAGGAAAACCCTGTCAGTGCCACCCCTGCCCGCTGCTGCCTGGGGTTGGTGGCAGTGGTGTCAGTGCCATCTGATGGCACTGGTGGATCCAGAGGCTGAGCAGAGCCTGCTCCCCTCAGATAGGAGAAACTGGGAGGAAGCCATCATTGCTTCATGCTCTGTGCCACCCCAGATGCCCTTGTGCCACTGCCTTTGAGCAGCCCCCAAGGCCACCCTCAGAGCACGGCAGGACCCAGGGCACAGCACAGGGACAGGGCCACCCAGGGCCACCGCCAGCCCCAGAGCTGGCACCTCACTGGAGCTTGGCTGGCCAGCAGGAGATCAGCTTCCCTTCAGCTCTGCCTGCATTTGGTGGCCTCTAACAGGGACCTTGCACCCTGCCTGGCAAACCCCACTCCTTGCTCCTGCCCAGGATCCCTGGCACTGTCCCCTGGCTCTGTGGGGAGCTGGCAATGTCCCCTGGGCCTGCGCCTGTGCAGCTGTGCCCAGAGGGAGCCCAGGTGATGACCAGGCCGTGGCACAGCAGGATCACCCCGTGCAGGAGGGCTGTGGGCACTGGGCTGTGATGGAGCCCCAGGAATGTCCCTGTGGGAGCAGCCACCACCCAGCCTCAGTCCCACAGAAACCCACCTGGCAGCCCAGCCCCAGCCTGGCACCAACATTTCCAGGAATTCTGGGGCACTGCTGCCCACGCAGCAGCTCTCCAGGAGCCAGCTTGGCACTAAAGGCCACTGCCAGGACAAGAAGCCAAGAATTTTCTTAAAGCAGGTTCTGCCCGGCAAAGCCACATGAATCCCCCTCAGGAAACAATCCACTCACCGAGGTACAGCCAGGATTTCATCCCAGGCAATTCCTGCTGTGTCTTCTCCTTGCCAAACCCCTCAGCACTGGGGAGAGGGGACTCTCCCAGCCACTGCCTGACACATCTGGCAGTGCCACTTGCAAACCTGCAGGAGCTTGCCTTGTTGGGGAATTTTAGTGAATTTTACCTGATTTGAAGCTCAGCCCGAAGCAGCAGCACTCAGGCCCTGCAGAGATCCTGCTTTGCCCTTTCCTGGGTCTCAGCCTGTGCTCCTGCCTCCAGCTGGGACAGTCCCTCCTGGCCCAGCAGAGCCTCAGCTGTGGCAGCTTCACTGGACAAAAAACTACAGCAAATTCCAAGTTTGGGATACACAGGGGCTGGGCATGTGCAGGGCAGGGATGGGGATGTGGGAAAGGAGCAGGGATGTGGGAACAGGCTCCAAGAGGCCTGGGAAGAACTGCTGCACAAAGAAAACAGAAGAGGCAGAAAGGCAAAGACAGAAGGTTTGTTTGAGAAGATGCAAAAGGATTTAAAATCAGAGAATTGCTTGGTTATGGCTAAAATCTCCTTTTGGCTGTTCTTAAGGGAGCCTGAACACCCCTGAGGCAGCACTGGGGGGATGTCCAACACCCACTGCCAATTCCCAAGGGAATCCAGGAGCTGCTGACACAGGAGGGCAGCTGGCCCTTTGCAGCTGGCCTTTATTAGCCCCAAAGACAGAGCATGAGAGTCCTTTAGGCCACAAAGGTAACGGGGTATGGGAGGAAGCACCGAGCTCTGCAGCGCTCAGGAGCTGGGGGCTGAGGCTGATGAAGGTTTAAGCTGCTTTCAGCACCAGTTTTCAGGGTGACAGATGGAGGGAAGGAGGAAAGAAACCCCACCCCGTTCTCTGCCCGAGCCTCCCGAGGCTTTGGAGGTACCGTGCTGCATTTCCAGGGAAGCTTTTCAATCTGACCCCATTGTCGGCTCCTGCTCGTCACATCCTCCACACAAGAGCCCCCTCAGGTGCCCTCCTGGGAAAAAGTCCAGCACAGAGCAGGATCCTCAGCCAGAAGGCAGCTGTGACTGGCCCCTGCAGGGATGGAGTGAGGGGAGCACACAGCTCTGACACTCAGGGGGCTGCAGCCCTGGTGGTGGAACCCCAAATGGTTTGGGTTCAAGGGACCTCAAAGCCCACCCAGTGCCCACCTGCCATGGCAGGGACACCTCCCACTGTCCCAGGGTGATCCAGCCTGGCCTTGGGCACTGCCAGGGATCCAGGGGCAGCCACAGCTGCTCTGGGAGTTTATCCTGGAAGCAAGAAGCAAAGACACAGAAAGCACCCAGCACCAGCCTGGGGTTCTGCCACCATGAGCGAGCAGCTCATCCGTGTCCTGCTGCAAGGAGAGGTGCAGGAGTAACTTGGGGTTTTAGGACTTTTTCCTTGTGCCCATGGCAATCCCTCAGTTTAGATCACTCTCCCTCCCCAGGACTCCCAACACACAGAACAAGGTGGGCTGGGACAGGGACGTCTCCTCTGCACCCCTCTGGGGTTTCAGCCATTCCCAATCCCTGCCCTGCTGGAACTCAGCCACACCACCCACCCCACACCCTGAGCACCAGGAGGCTGGGACAAGGAACAGAGTGAGGGGAAGTGCAGCTGTGAACCAGAACTCCTGCCATGGCTGTGCTGCAGCTGAGTGACCTTGGAAAGGAGCAGCCTGACCCAGGCCAGTGTCCATCTGCTCTTTCTGGACAGGAGGAGTTAAACATTCCTATGGAGCAACAGCTGGATGGCAGAGTGGGACTGAGAGATCCTGCCCAGCCCTTGTGGTGCTGAGCTGGTGCTTCACCCCTGGGCTGGACCAAATGGCAGTTTGGGGCACTCAGTGACCTTTCCTGACTCTCCAGCACCCCAAATCCCCTTCCCAAGGCAATGGGAGAAAATTGTAATCATCGCTTCTGATTTAACATTTCATCATCTCCCCATTCAAGAGATTCAGCTCTGAGGGAAAACAGCAAATTCCAATTTTTTTTTAAACAAGAAAGAATTCCAAGTTTAATCCTCTTGGGAGCAAAAGGATTAACAGCAGGTTTTAAGAAATAGGTTTCAAAAAAAAAGCAAGTTAAAATTCCAGATAAGGCACCCCCATTTCAGTATTTTTTGACATGGATACAACAGAGTGAACCAGGAAGTTCCCAGGCATGTGGAGCTTCCCAGGAGCAGCAGTTTTCACCTGGAAGTTGGTGTGAGGAAGATGGATTTAGGAGTTGGGGCTGAAGTGACCCCAAAACCAGCAGCAAAGCAGTTTGGGACTGCAGAACTTCCTCAGCTGGGGGGTCCAACACAGCTGAGGAAATTCTGCTTCCCCCACAAATAAATTCCACCTCCTGCCTTTCCTGGCAGAGGAGAGGTGCCCACAGCCACCCCCAGGGAAGAGGTGTAAGAATCAGAGGAGCTTCTGGGATCCCTCACAGCCAGGATCTGCTCTGGCAACGTTTCAAGGTAAGAACAACAACTCACAGGCTCAGAGGCAGCAGCGACACCACTGAGAATCCTGGGATCAGCCAACTGCTGCACCCCCTCAGCTCCCAAAACCTCTCCCTCCACCAAAACACCAACTCCTCCAGAACCACCACAGACAGCCCATGAAATGAAACACCCAGGAGTGAACGAGGTGAACGTGATGTTTATGAACAATGAGCAGTTTCCCTAAGATGGGCTCCCAGGGCTTCCTGCAGCGCTGGCCCAGGTGGGAATCCTGAGCCATCATGGGATATTTCCCATTTTCCTTCCCACAATGCTACACAGAACCAAAACTGCATTGAGAAAAACAATGACCCCCCAATCCCCCCCAGCAGGTCGCCCTGGAGCAGAAACAAGGTTTAAGTACAACCCAGATGATCCAACCGCAGCGGTATTGGCTTCATTTGACTGTATTTAAATAAAATTAGGCATTTAAAAAATTAACAGGCACTACAATTCCCTGGCAGTGCTGACACCGAGCCCAGCCCCACGAGGCTGTCCCCACCCTCCCTGGGCGATCTGGGGGTGTCACACAACACAAGAAGCCACAACATTTTCACGAAGCAACGTAACCAAAAGAATCCCAAGGCAGCTCCCAGCCGGAATCCGGCTCGCGGGGCCGAGGTCCAGGCGATCCCAGGGAGGAGACAGCCCAGGGGGGTGGGAGCACAGGAACACGTGGCTGTCCCACTGCAGCCCCCAGGCTGGGCAGTCCTTGCAGGTCCCTGCAGCCCTCAGAGCTTCTTGAGCCGACTGTACATCTCCCTCTTGCTCTTCTCCCCGGCCCAGGTCCGGCTCTTGGTGCGGAACCTCTTCAGGTCCTCCTTGAAGTCCTTGTGGTGCATCGGGCGGTAGCTCTGGGGCTCGCAGAAGCTCTGGGGAAACAGGAGCTGGGGTCACCTCAGTGCCACCAGGTGCTGATCCCAGCACCAGCAGCCACTGGAGCAAACAGGGACAGACCCCCCTTCCAGGCAGGAGCTCCGTGGCAGACACACAGAGCCCGGGGAGATTCAGGTTACAGCCATCAAAACAAGGGCTTTGTGTACAGGGCTCTCATCCCAAATTTCCTGGCAGAGAACACACAGGCTGAGCTGGCTGAGAGTTCACCTTGCAAGGCACAGACTGGGAGGATGTTCCAGCTCACACGGTCAGAGCAGGGTGGCTGATCACGGCAAGGTCTTGGATTTAGGGACAATGATGACTGCGGGTCCCCTCCAGCCCTGAGCACTCCATGATCCGCGTGCCTCGGGACAGCTCCCGGCTCCCACTGAGCTGCCCTTGGCTGTCCCGTGCTGCCACCTTGAGGCCTCGGTGCCCTCTCCTCAGGACAGCCCAAAGTCCACGGGCACACCCCAAACCCCGGGTGTCCCTCAGCCCAGGGGAGGCAGCAGATCACAGGGAGAGCCAAATCCCGGGCAGCACTGGCTGCCATCAACTGCAGGCCTGGGAGAGCCAACATCCCCCAGGGAAGGAGCTGACAGCCCCATCCAGCTGGCTACGGACAGGCCAGGTATCTCCCACCTCCCAGGGATGAGGAGCTGAGGCCTGTTTGTGTCACAGGAGTGCTGGAACCATGGAAATGCTGCAGGAGCAGGAGCCAAGGACAGGAGAAATCCCAGCCCTGAAGTGCTGGGAAGTGCTGGGGGGTGGGTTTTAGTTTCCCTGTCTCAATTAGAGGCTGCAAACTCCAAGCTCAGCTTTTCAATTTTGCTGGTTTAGGACTGTACAAGATCTCAGGTTTCCATTTATTATCCAGCAATTGCTGTCAAGCCTTGTCTTCTCCCCTGCTCTGAGCAGGCTGAAATCCTTTCTCTGAGTGACAGTTTGTTCTAAAGGGGCAGAAACCTCTTATATTTTACTTGAGACAAGTGGAAAAGCCCTACAGCTATGGCAGGAAGACAGCTCCAAGACATGGAACAGGCTGAGCTGCTCTGGGAACAGCCCAATGAAAAAGAGAGAGGAGGAAAAGCCCCCCAGGCAAACCACTCTGCCCCAAGGAGAAGTTTGAGTAGGACGAAATTAATATTATTTGAGTGTGATAGAGACCATAGAAAGGCTTGGGTTGGAGGGACCTAAAAGATCTTGTTCCACACACCATGCCATGGGCAGAGACACCTTCCACTGTCCCAGACTGTTCCAAGCCCCTTCCCACCTGGCCTTGCACACTGCCAGGGACGAGAAATCCACATTACCCACCTGGCACCTCGAGAAGAAATCCTTGTAGCCCCCCTTGAGCACGTAGAGCTCTGGGTAGTGCAGGTTGGGGTACTCATTGCTCAGCCTGTCCTGCTCCCTCACAAACCGGCACCTGCAGCGGGGAAAATCCCGTGTTAAATCCCACACTGACCCAGTAACTCCCAAAGCTGCACCCCAAACCCCCCATCCCTCAAAGGAGGAGTTGGAGCTGCCAGTCAGAGAGAGCCTGAGCAGCCCCACAGCCACAGCTCAGAGGCTTTTCCTTTCCCCTCTGAACATTGCAATGCCCCAGCCCAGGCCCAGCACGGCTCCTCACCCACCAGGCTGTGCCAACCGCTGCCAGAGGTGCCAACCACCCCGTGCACAGCAAGTGGAGCCAGCCCAGCCCCTCCCAGTGCTCCCAGTGCAGTGGAACCCTGCCCCGGGGAGAGGAGCTCACATGCGCGGGCCCCGCTCCGAGGAGAACTCGCAGTGGAACACCACGATGACGCGCTTGTCCTCCGACGGCTGGATGGGCTTCTTGAGCAGGAAATTCTGCACCTCCTCCTCCATGTGCAGGTTTATGGCACCCTGCAGGGCAGAGGGCAAGCACTGAGTGCAGGGGAACAGCCACAAACTCACCCCACTCCCTTGGGAGCCAGTGCCTCATCTGGGTTTGCTGGAGGAGCTCTGGAACCCTCTCCCAGCACAGCTCCAAACCCCACCAGAGCACCACAGAGTCTGGAACCCTCTCCCAAACCCCACCAGAGCACCACAGAGTCTGGAACCCTCTCCCAAACCCCACCAGGGCACCACAGAGTCTGGAACCTTCTCCCAACACAGCTCCAAACCCCACCACAACACCATGAACAGTCTGGAACTGGCTCTGTGTGATTCCTCAGCCAAGAATCCCTTCCCCATATCCCATCTAACCCTGCCCTCTGGCAGTGGAGGCCATTCCCTGTCTCCTGTCCCTCCATGCCTTGTCCCCAGTCCCTCTCCAGCTCTGCTGGAGCCCCTCCAGGCACTGAGAGGGGCTCAAACACCACAAGGTGTCTGGCTGACCTGTTCCTGGTTATGTTTTACACAGCCATTTTTCCTTTGAAGTCTGTCACTGAAATGAAGTTTAGCACTCCAATTTTAGCCTCCTGAAATATGAGGATGCTGGACACTGAGTGTCACATCCTCCTCAGGAACCTCTGTCACCCTGAGGGCCACAGGCCCCTCCTCTGCTTACAGAGAGCAGAATGTCCTCTCTTCTGAGGGAACAGCCCCTTCATGGCCCACGTGTGGGCTCAGGGTCCAAACCCAGGCAGTGGGTGTGCATGACAGGATCCCAGAGGGGCCCCTCAGGAATAACTAACAGGGCCTTGGATAAAAATCATCCCCACAGGGATCCCAGAGACGCCAGGCTGCAGCTTCAGACCACCTGCCCGGCTCCTATGGGGCCCACATACCTTGATGTGCCCCCCTTCATACTCATAGGGGTATCTACAGTCAATTATCACACACTGCTTGATGAAGCTCTCAAACTTCCCAGTCAGCACAGACACAATCTGAGAAAAAAGACCACAAAAAAACCAGTTTAGTTGTTTCAAGCCATTTCTGTGTTGTTACCCAACCCTCACTAAAGAATTTTTCTGGCTTCCTTGGAGCACTCACCATTTCGGAGTCGATGTATTTTAAATCTTGATGTTTCCCATCGACAGTGTCAAATAAATAACTCTGGAAGAGACAGGATTGAGAAAATTCCAGCTGTGACTCACAACTGGGTGACAGCACAGCATCCAGCAGTTCACTCTCTGATAGACACTCTGCTGGCCAGAACCTCTGCAGGAGTTAAAGCTCCTAAGAATGCTAACATCAGGCACAGAATTTCATTTTTGGCTCCCACACTAGAGGATTTTATAGGGCTTTAAACACACATGGATCAGTTTGTGTCCAGCCTGGGCCATCCCCTTCTCACCAACAGCCTCTCCTGGTTGTTTGAAGACCAAAGAATTGTTAAGGTTGGAAAAGACCTCCAAGATCAAGTCCAAAGAAGCAAGGCAGGTTTATGAGGGAACAGAAGAGCCTCTCTAAAGGGAAGTGTTTTTCTGGGCTGGTTTGAGACATCCCCACCAAGAGAGGCCCTCAAAACACTTCATTCAACACTTGGCCGTGGAATCTCTGGAATTACCTTGGAGAAGTCCCCGATAAGGTCCCTCTGGTCACTGTCCAAAATGCTCTCAATCTCTGCTGTGGAGGGCTGGGTCCTCACCAGCTTCAGGCTCTGCAGGACACAGGTCAGAGATCCATGAGGACAGACACATCCCATTCCCTGTTTCCCACAGCTGACAGCTTGGAGTGCACTCCCAAGCCCTGAACTGCCCCCTCAGCTTCCCTGCTCAGGGCAGAGCTCAGGTTCAGCACTGTGGAACTGCTGCCCCAAGAATCCACCTGGAAAAGCTCCCACCAACCTTCACAAAGCAGACCCCAACTCTGCATCTCCCCTCATCAATCTGTGTCACAAACTGGATGCTGAGCCACCAACCGTGGAGTCCTCAGAAGTTCCTGGCAGGCTTTTCCTCTTCTTGCTTTTCCCTGGAGAATTCTCCTCCTGGGATCTCTCCATCCTTTTCTGGGTGGTTCTTCCTGCAATGCTTGACATGGATGAAGAGCCAAACAGCCGGCACCGCTTGGCCTACGAGGGAGGAGAGGAGTTGAGTTGTCCAGCAAAGGTTTATAAAAGAAAACAAACACAACTCAGGCTTTCAGATTATTCCAATCTTGGCCTCATTTAAGGCACCACCACTGCAGAGCAACAGGGGGCTGTTAATCTGAATTATCCAGGCTTAGCATTTCCAGTAACACTTGTTACTGGGGGAGCTTGGGGCACCATAAGCAAGATAAAGAGCCAGCAAAATGCTCTACATCAATTAGCAGCCAATTTATCAGCAGATTAAAGAGCTTTCTGCTGGAGCTCCTTTCCCAGTCTGTTATCAAAGCATCAGGTTACAGCATTCCAGGTGAGTCCCTGCAGAGTGAATTCCACATATGCCAAGATTCTGATAAGGGAAGTCAAGATCTTCTCACATTTATGAAGTGCAAGAAGAAATTCTATTCCTATAAACACCAATTGTTCCACACTGACAGAGTCTGCCAGGTGAACTGCCCCAGAGATAAGGGAATTGTGCAGGGGGTTACGCCAGGGCTTGTTCTGCTCTCAGGGATGCAGGGGACATGGGGTGACACAGCCCCTGTCCCCTGTGGGACACTCACCCGGCTGTCCGCTCTCCTCATGACCAGCGGCGCCGTCCAGAGACTGGACACGTCCGAGGGCATCTCCTCATCGTTCTGCAAGAGAGGGAAATCCTGCTCATCCCTCACCACAGACACACTGCAGCTACAGCTCCTGCCTGCCTCAGGTGAACATTCCAGCTGGAACCAGCTCCTGGAGCAGCTGCAGGGATTTAACTCCATCACCAGTGCAGTTCTTCAGGAAATAAAGGAACTGAGCGGAGCCATGTTGGACAAGGTGAGTTTATCAAGTCATTGATTGATTAACAAAGATGAGCCTCTGGGGCTTTAAGCATTTCAAACTCCCTTGAAAACAGTTTTGTATCTAAGTGGCTCAAAGCAATCACCACCTCTGACTTTTTCAGCAAGTTTCTAAAGAAAAATGCCAACTGTTCAAATAATTCCCTCAGTCCTCAAACTAAAAATAATTCACTTGTTCAGACCCCAAACAAATCCCACTGGCTGCACTAGGAAAGAGCATTTATAAGATAAAGGCACCCCAGTGGGAGTTAGAAAAGATGATGAGAACTAATTAATCTCCTTGTGGGAGATGTCCCTGCCCTCGTGAAGGGGATTGGAACTGGATAAGCTTTAAGGTCCCTTCCAACCCAGAGCAGTCTGGGCTTCTGTGATTGCCAAAAACCCAGCGTGGTGCAGCCTGAGCACCCTGACTGCAGCCACAGCACACCAGACACATCAGACAGCTGATTTGGGGATCTCCACCCCATCCCCTCTGCACACACCTTCAAGTCCTGGTCATCCAGCAGCTCCATGAAGCCATCATCATCCTCACTCTCCGAGGAGGGCAGGGAATGCTGCTGCAGGAAGGCTGCCCTGGAGTTCTCCTGTTCCCCAGAGGCTGTTTCCCCCATGGGCAGCTGAGGGGAGACAGAGGGAGTTTTAACAGCATTCCCTCTGCTCCCTGCAGGATGCTGCAGCCAAGGAGGGGCCACCAGGGCTCCCTGCACACCAGGGAACACCGTGGTCATCCCCAGCCCTGAGCTGCAGCACAGGCAGGGATCAGCAGCATTCTGGAAGGCTGCTGGATCCAGGGAGCTGAGACAAGGCTTGGCCCCCCAGCTCTGTTTCTGGACAATGATTTTTCAGTTGCTTTTTCTAAACAACAGGGTATGAATAAGGTAATTTTTCTTCCTGGATGTCACATCTGGACACAAAATCCAGCTGCATTTACAGAGTTTGGCTTGTTGTTCCAAATGCATCTGCCTGAACGTTCAGTATCAGCTTTACTGATTATTTCAATCCAAATCAGTGTCCACACTCCCTTCACTGACTGAGCAGAACCCCAGCTCTGTCCTGACTCATCTTTCCCAGAACAATGTTTCAAATTTCTCATGAGCCAAAGGTGAGAATAATTCTCTTATCTGGCAGACAGAAAAACTTATTTTTCTGACATCACCACTTCAGAACCCTGATTTGGTTATTTTGATGGCAGAGAATTAGGTGAGAATTGGTGGAGAAGAAGCAAGTACCTGAGCTGGAGATGAATTTTGTCTTGCTGCAGGAACACCCCTCCCATCACGGAAGCCACGAGAAGCTGGTTTGGTTGGCTTCTTGAACTCAAATGATTCCTGAAATAAAAAACAGCAAAATGATCATTTTACCAAAATTACAAACTGTGTTAAGCCGCTTGGATCCTTTTATCTTTTCCAATTTCTTAAAGTGCCTGACATTTTGGATTTAAGCTCCCTGCTGCCAACAGGAATAGTCTGAAGGTGAATGTTTTCAAATTAAAGATGTTACAGCAGTGTTTCATCTAACACAATCCAGCATTTATGCTCTTGGCATCACCTACAGGCCTCAGGGCTTCTTTATTTCTGTCAGTCAATTCTCTGCAGAATAAATAAATCATTCTTGGAGGCAGCCAAGCACTGACACCTCATTTCCCACAGGATTCCCAGCAGCCAGGGCAGACCCAGGACACTGAATCCAAGAGGAACCAGGGCTCCCCATGGCAGCAGTGGGGACAGGCAGGGGTGACCTCCCCAAACCCTTTCTGGAGGCAGCTCCTGCCCAGAGCAAGCAGGGGAACAGATTTTCCTCTGCCACAGCCAGAAAGGAGTCAGGGCCAGTGGTACCAAGGCAGAACTGGGCAAAGTCTTCCCCATTTTTATTAACCTGCTAACAGCTCTAATCAGGGCTGCAAGTTCCCTTCAGAAAAGCTGAGCTAAAGGTGGTTGTGCCTGAAGAACAGCCTGGCAGGGAGGAATTGAAGCCTTTCCCAACACATGCCCTGTGCAGGGATGTGCTAATCCAGCTGTCCCTCCCCTCCCACAGGCACCAGGAAACAGCACTCACATTTTCCTTATTTTCATCCTGTTCCAAAGGCTGGAAAGCATCAGTGTCCAGAGAGTCAGAGTGGTTTCTCTTCAGAGCAGGGCTGGAGCCCAGCAGGCTTTGCTACAACACAGAAGGGACAGTTCAGGACTGTGCAGCAGTCCTTGCACAAGCACATTTCAAGCACTAAAGGGGTTAACAAAGACTAGAAAGCCTCTGACTACAAATTTTGCACACCCTGTGCAGGAATCCTCTGCTGACATCTTGGTACAGGGACCAAAATGCTTCAGTGCAGCAGAGATGGAGCCACACCACAGAAATTCACACTAAATTAAGTGAGACTGGGAATTTACAAACTGCAGTTCTGACATTAAGCACCCCAGCAGCTGGTGTTGAAGCCAGAAAATAAACAAGTATTCAACTAAATGCATTCAACCAAAACCATGCTAAATCCTTTAACATGTATAAAATATAAATCCCACTCTCACTTACTGGCAGGGAATGGATTCTTCTGAAAGGTATTCGAAGGCTACAATGAAAAAGAAACAAAATATATTTCAACATTTTGCTTTAAAAGGCAGGGACATTAATAGAAATCACCCCCTAATTCCATAATCTAAAAGAGACCCCAAGGAAGAATTTAAAATAGAATTATACTTACTTCAGCCTGCTGGATTTGATTGCTTTCTCAAACCTAAAAGCAAAAGATCAAAGGTTGGACTTGAACATCTTAGAGGTCTTTCCCAAATTAAACATTTGTATGGTTCTTAAGGCACAGACTTAAACCAAATGTTAAAAGGTGCAATTCAGACAGACCTTGGTGCAGCCCCAGGCTGCAGGTGGGTGCCAGTGCCATGTGGTTGGCACAACACCCAGCCCAGAGGCAGCACTGCAGTGCCTGGGCAGGGGCAGAGCCAAGCCCAGCATTCCAGCTCTGGAGCACAGGGAGAGGAGCAGCAGGGGAGCCCCAGTGCACTGTGCCAGCAGAGGAAAGCCCTGCCCAGGCCTCATCAGCCCAGGTTTGTTTGTTAACCATGCCAGGTTTCACACAGGGGCACTCACGTGTCCTCCATGGCGTCGTGTGAGGTCGCAGGGCCAGGAGAATCCAAAGCCAAACCTGCAGAGGAGACACAGATTTCCCACTGATTTACACCCAGGGACTATCACAGATTTCCCACTGATTTATACCCAGGGACTATCACAGATTTCCCACTGATTTATACCCAGGCACTATCACAGATTTCCCACTGATTTATACCCAGGCACTATCACAGATTTCCCACTGATTCATACCCAGGCAGTATCACAGATTTCCCACTGATTTATACCCAGGCAGTATCACAGATTTCCCTGTTTTACACCCAGGGAGTACCACAAACTGCTACACATTTCCACAGAAAGACCCAGGGAATTCATGTGCAAAGTCCCACACCTCAGTGCAGAATAAAAAAGAGCTACAGCCACCCCTCACCGTGGGTTTGGCTGTGGATCATCAGTGCTTGGGGAAAAATGGGGAATTTAAAAAAGCCCCCCAAGGCCTGCCTGGGCTGTCACATGGAACACAGTGCTGGCACTCAGCATGGAATACTCTGTTTATCCACCACACACCTTAATAAACAATTCAGTCCTTTAGGGGTTTTTTAAGCCATGTTTTTAGCTACACCTACGAAGAAATTTTGGGCTCATTCTCAAAAGTAAGCAGTCCAAAGGCCCTTCTGAATGTCCTGGAATTAACAGGAAGCACTGCAGAAGCACAAAGCAAGCCCAGCTTCATAGCCCCAGAGCACTTCAGGCACATCCAGAGCCCCTCCAGCACAGATTCCTGAGGAGCCACAGAAAGTGAGGATTTAGCAAGGCCGGTTGCTCTGTCCTGCTCCGTGGTCTGTGAGTTGTACTCATGCTTTAGCACTTCACAAAGTTCTTTTTCAGGCTGAAAGTGCCCTAAAAAGGGGCATAAATCTAGGTGGAAACAGTGATTTCCCTCAGCTGGAGCAATGAAGCACCAGAGGGAATCTACAAGTTATGGGGTGAGAGCTTATTTGATTTTCAGTGATAAAACAACTCATGTGAAAAACAGGAAATCCTCCCAGGAAGTAGCAGAACTGAGAGGTTTCAGATCATCAACCAGCTCTTGGTGACAGGAGAACACAGGACAGAGCCACTCACTGGCACAGCTTGGGTTTAAAGAGAGAAAACACAGTAAGGACTTGTTTTCCCTCCCTACTGCTCATACTCTCCAGGACAAGTAAAGCAAAATTTAAAAATATCCACAGCCCAAACTCTGAGCTGCAGAGGTTTCCTGGGGGATTTTCCACCTGCCTCCCTCCTTCCAAGGGCCAGTTCTCTCTCCAAACCCCAGCTGCCATGTAGAAGTGCATTGCTTTCCAATTCCTAATCAATGTTTGTTAATTGAGGCAGCCCCACCTGAGTCTGTGGACTCTGAAGAGGCTGATCTGTGCAATCCATTTTTGGTTCCCATGTCTTGGTCCAGGTTTTCACGCTGCCTGGAAAGGAAAGGTTGGGATTTGCTTTAAAAGCAAGAAACACAACACTGCAGGTAGGTACAGCACAAGTGGGCATCACCTGGATTCCTGCCAGAGCCCAGTTATCCTTCCTGGAACTACAATCCTCTCTTTGGCAGCCACCCCCCTTTAATTCACCTTTTGCATAGAGAAAATTGCCACATTTCTAATTCAAACCCATTTTGATAAATAGTTACCTCCCAAATTTTGTTTTATCTTCTAAACCTCAGCGCTGAGAGAGAAGAAAATCACATGGAGCCCCACATATATAAGGGAAAAGCTACTTGAGTGAGGCTCCAGCAAGTGGTTAATTAAAAAACAAAACAAAAAAAAAAGTAGCCAGGGCTACAAATTCAAAGGGCTGAATAACTTCCAAGGGGGGCACTGCCAATGGTCTGCAGGAATCCCAGGAATCTGAAGGAAGGAAGGACCATAAAGCAGGCGGTGGCAGAAATGAGAATGACAGAAAATCAACAAATAAAACCCAGGAGGGTCATTGAGACCTGAGTGGGCCCGGACAAAACAGGAGCCACACAAGGGAGGAACAGTGGGAATAATGGGATTAGAGGAGTTCAGAGAGCAGCAAAATGGAGCAGCTGCCGCTGCAGTTTGGGGAGCAGCTGCAGAGCACAGACTGCAGCACCCGGGCCACAGAGCAGAGAGCAGAACAGGGAACAGGGCTGGGGTGGAACAGGGCAGGCAGGGGGACATGGAAGGGACACAAAGGGATTTGTGGGGCAGAGGGAAGGGCTCAGGAGGGAGGAGGATGCCCAGAGCAGAAGCAGGGCAGGGGGAAGGTGTCCCAGAGCGGGGATCCATGCGGGATGGGGCAGGAGGAGAGAACAGAGGGAGGCACCAGCAAAGGGATCGGGGACACTAAGGGACACATGGAGGTGTGCAGGGTGGGAGGGCTAAAACTGAGGCCTCGTGGGTGGGCATGGGGAGAAGAAACAGCTCGGGAGGCGCCGTTTTTGGGGGAAGGGCTGGGAGAAGGGGTGCTGCAGGCCTGGGCTGGAGCGTGGGGAGCGGGGCTGGAAGGAGAGCAGGCAGGATGAGCCCTCAGCGCCTCACTGCCGGACGGAGAAGGGCACGAAGAGACCCCCGAGGCCTCCCCTGGGTCTGGGGCAAAGGAAAAGGAGGAATCCACAAGGCCTCGCTGGGTTTTTTTGGGGGGTGAGGGCAGAGGAGCACCCCGAGGCCTTCCTTCGGGAAGTGGAGGGGACAGGGAAGGAAATGCGAGCTCTCCTGAGAGCCGGCAGGGCCGAAGAGAGAGCAGAGACATTCCGGAGGGCCTGGGGAAGGGGGTGTTAAACTGGGGCTTTGGGGCTTCAGAGGGGCATGAAGGCATCCCAGGGGAGTTTGGGGTTTTTGGTTTTTTTTTTGGAGGGGCGGGCGGGAATTCCAAAAGGCTTCGCTGCGCGGCAGGGAATTACGGGGGTGGATGGGACCGAAGGAAAACGACTCCAGGAGGCCTTGGGGGTTTTCTATATGGGGGAGCCTCCCTAGGCCTCGCTTCGGGTCCGGGAGGGAGAAGAAAACGTTCTGGAAAGGGGACAAAGTGCCCGGGAGGGCTCGGAGGGATGGCGGAAAGGAGAAAGAAGCTCTCTTGGAGCAGGAGGAAGAAGCGGGGGGTAAAGCCTTCAAACCTCGATTTTTGGGGGGGATCAGGACAGCGGCGAGAAAAAGGAGAATGCCCGGGCCCCGACTCACCCGCGCCCCAGCTGCTCCATGGTGAGGCGGAGGTCCGAGACAGGCGAGAGCTCATCCTGAAAGAGCGCCTTGACCACGGCGGGCGAGGCGGGGGACGCCGGCGAGAGAAGCAGGAGGCGGCGGCGGTGGGAAGCGCTCGGGGTGGGATCCATCGGAGGGGGAACGGGAATCCAGCACAGCCGTCCCGTCTGTGCCGACAGCGCGGCCGCCGCAGCGTTTTGAGCCAAACCGGTACCCGTCGCCCGCTCCGAAGCTGGCGCCAAACCGCGGCCCAGCCAATCAGCTCGCGGAGCCCCGCGGGGGGCGGGTTGTTTTTTTTCAAACCTCCCCTCCCACCGCGCGCGCCCCGGCCAGTAGGAACGGCGGCGCCGCGGCCAGGCCCCGCCCACGGCGGTTGCTTGGCGTCGCTCTGGACCAATAGGAACGCCAGGAAAGCGGAGTGGGGGGGATGCGCGCCAGTCCGGGGGGAGGACTACATTTCCCAGTATCCCTAGCAGGCATTCCGCGTTGTCGCTCTCTGCTTTGCATGCTGGGGAATGTAGTTCCCGCCTCACAGAGGCGCGGCTTTGCCGCCATGTTTCTGGCCGTCTCCCTTTAGCCTGGGCGTGAGGGGAAAATGGGGAACATGAAGGAAAAAAGGCACAAATTCAGAAGATAACACCACCTCGCTGAGACAAAGAGCCCTTTTCATATAATTTCTCCTCAAAGAGCCCTTCCCACATAATTTCTCATCAAATAAGCTCTCCATGAGAACAAAAGCCACTTTATAAAAGCCACTTTATGAGGGGTTTGGTGAGTGGCTGGGGAAATAAGGTAGTGCACAGCCCTACAACACCAGGATGGGGTTCACAGAGAGACGAGCAGGAGAAGGCAGGAGAAGGCAGACTCACAGTCCCCAACTTCCACTCCACATGAACTCTTTAGGACACGCAGTTTCTCCTAAGCACAGGGTTAGCAGATCTTTCTGTCCAGCCCTTGGAAAATCCTCTGCCATCTCTCTGGTGGTTCCAGACGCTGCTGTGTCCAGCTGATCGCTTTGGATCCAGGAGATCTCCAGGACACGACCCACAAGCCATGTTGCTCTGCCTGGGCCCTGCCAGTCACACAGTGCTGGTTCCTTTATTAAAATGTGGGGTGTTTGCTCCTTCCCCGAGCACGCCAAATCTCAGAGACCGCCATCACACCCCAGCTCCTGCTGCTCTTCCCTCACACCTGCTATAGCTCCCTGAACATTTTCCTTTTTAGAAACTTTTTGAGCAGTTATAACCACTAATGGATAAGGCATTGGCTTCCTAAGCTAGGGACTGTGGGTTTTGTCCCATTGGGGTGCCAGAACTGAGGCCTTATGAAGATTGACCTAGAATAGAAGCTAGATAAAGAATTAAGTAAGGATTTATTACAAGGCCTTAATGGCTACATCTTGCGCAGTAGACTGGCCAGGGCTACACCCAAGATAGACCCAAAGTAGACACAAAAGGGACGAGCGCTCACACTTTTATAAGTGTGGTCTCATGCTTGTATAAGTTCTGCTCCATTTGAATATTGGAGTTAATTGACTAATTACAGCTTTAGGTTATGAAGTTCCATTCTACGTGTTTCTCTCTCTTCAATTCACTGTTGGTTTTACTTTTTGGGACTAGACTTTGTATCCTTGGTCTCAAGCTAGAAAAGGATTGTCTACCTACCCTGTGAGAACTTGCTAACACTTAACATGAAGCTCAGAGATATGCACCAAAGCAGCACAGAACCCGAAAAATATGAAACCTGAAATTCAAGGCATCATTATCAGCTTGTGGCTCCAGCCTGGCTTCCTGAGTGTGGGGTGGCTGCATCCTCCAGCCCAGCCCA
>JAWWEY010000115.1:823558-834158 GCA_035582745.1 Loriotus luctuosus
CGGTGCCTGCCCCGCGCACCCGCCCGCGGTGGGATCCCGAATGGGGGGGGGTCCGCGGGGCAGGCCCCGGCCCGGCCGCTTTGTCCCCGGTGAGAGGAGCGCGAACAAAGCCGGGGCAGGGCAGCGGGCGGCCCCCCCGGGCCCGGCAAAGGGCGCCCCGAGGCCGCGGGTGCGGGCGCTGCCGGGGGGCCCCGGGGATGGGGAGGGGGCTCGGGGCACGGCAGGGCCGGCGGGGGCACCGCGGGGCTGCGGGCTCTGCTCGGGGCTGCTGCGCTGCTCCTGGCGTTTGCTGAGGGTCCAGGGCGCGATGGGAGGCTGGGGTGGGCACGGTGGTCTTTGCTGTGGTCCCGTGGTGCTCGTGGGAGCTTGAGGTGTGCACGCCTGGTCCAGGTGTGCCCCATGGCCAAGGGCTTCTTCGTGGCCTTGGAGCACTCGCTACGGCCAGGGTTTTTGATGTGATCCCAAGTTCTTCTCGAGGAGTTTGGGGTGTTCACCGTGGCCACAGTGTTTACCATGGCCGAGGTCTTTGCCATGGCCCCAGGGTGCTCACTGGGAGCTCCAGGTGTACACTGTGGCCAAGGTCTTTGCTGTGTCCACAAGGTCCTCACTGGGAGCTTGGGGTGTTCACCGTAGTCAAGGTCTTTTCTGTGGCTCCTCACTCCTCATGGGCTCTTCAGGTGTTCATCATGGCCAAGGTCTTCATTATGGCCTTGCGACACTTGCCATGGCGTGGTCATTGTCCTGGTGCCAGGGTGCTCCCTGCAAGCTTGAGCTGCTCACCATGGCCAAGGCCTTTCATGATGTCTTTGACATGGCCTTGGCTCTTGCTGCAGCCGTGGGTTTCACCATGACTCCAAGGTCCTCAGAAGGAGCTTGAGGTGCTCACTGGGCTCTTGACACTCCCACCATGGCCAAGACCCTTGCCAAGGCCTGCTTCTTGGCCAAGGTCTTCACCATGGCCTTGAGGTGCTCACTGTGGCCAAGGCCCCTGGACCTGTCCTTCAGGTCTTGGTCAGTGCTGTGACCCCGAGGCCCTGGCTGGGAGCCTCAAGTGCTCCTCATGCCCGAGACTTTCCCCATCGTGGCCAGCATTGCCGTGAGCCCCTTGCCGTGGCCTTGAGGTGTCCCCATCACCCTCAGCCTGGCCCTGAGGTGCTCTGAGGCACTCTGTGAGGCAGCTCTGTGGCCCCAGGGCAGGTGCCGTGCCCGAGGCTCACCACAACCCCTCACCGTGGTGCTGACGCTCAGCACAGCCACATCCCCGTCCGTGGCACCCTGGGGGCTCTCCCGGGTGCCTCTGGCTGGAGAGAGCTGGGGGGCCCTCGCCGTCCCCCCGCGCTGCCACCAGCCACCGCTGCCCTTTCCTTTTCTCCCCTCCCAGGTGCCCTCGAGCCGGGCGAGGCGATGCGGTGCGCCCGTGCCGCGTGCTGTGCCGAAGCGGCTCTTTAGATCCTCCCCGGCCCAAGCCTCCCCTGCCATGGATGCCTCCGGGGCTCTTGCTTCGGCTCCCTCCTCCGCGGCTCCCTCGGGCTCCCGCAGCCCCATGTTCCCCCCAGGAGCCGACAGAGAGGAGTGGGGACCGAGGTTCAATTGTGCCCCTTCCACCTCTGCCGCAGCCTCGCAGGCGATGCCAGCGTCTGGCCGGAAGAGGAAGGCCAACTTCTCCAATGACGAGACCGAGACGCTGGTCTGGAATGTGGTCCGGCATTTCAGCGCCCTGTACGGGTCCGAGGCCCTGCGGGCTCACCCCGTGCGGCGGAAGCAGCTCTGGACGCAAATCCAAAGCCGCGTCAACTTCCTGGGCTACACCGAGCGCTCCATCGACGACCTCAAGCACAAGTGGCGCGACCTGCGGCTGGACGTCAAGAAGAAAATCACCTCCAAGAAGCACCTGCCCATGAACCGCGCCGGGGGGCCGCTCCACAAGCCGCGCCTCACGCCCCTGGAGAAGATGGTGGCTTCCACCTTCCTGCAGGCCAGCCACGACTCGGAGCCCGAGATCATCCTGGACCCAGGTGGGTGCTGTGGGTTCTGCGGGCGCTGGCTGTGCTCCCTGAGGGACGTCCAGCCATGCTGGTGTTCTCAGCTGGCTGTTGTGCGCTGTGGAAAGGTACTCTCAGGTTTGTCTTGGGGTTGCAGTATCTGCCAAAGTCACAGTCTGTTGTACCCAAGTGTCAGCCACCGGGGTAGGGAACTGAGTGTGCTGGGGTTAGAAATTCTCCGTGGATATAACCTGGGATCAGCGAATCGTAGAAATCCCAGAGTGGTTTGGGTTGGAAGGGACCTTAAAGCTCATCCTGTGCCATAGGCAGGGGCACTTTCCACTATCCCAGGGTGCTCCAAGCCCCATCCAGCCTGGCATTGGACACTTCCAGAGATCCAGGGGCAGCCCCAGCTTCTCTGGGAAAACTTTGCCAGATCAACAGTATTGATAGGAACACCTCAGGCTTTGCAGGAGTGCGTCTTTTTTGTTCTTCTTTCTTCTTTTCTTTAATTTGATGCTTTCAGTGGCCTCTCTGGTTTCACTGAGGGCATCATGGGCTCCATCCATGTGGCCCAGACTCGGCTGCCATGTGCCAAGCACAGGGCTCTAGGCTGAAGGAAGAAATCCTGTGTAATGGCATGAAGATGTGCCAGGGGAGGGTCAGACTGGAAATCAGGGAAAGGTTCTTCCCCCAGAGGGTGCTGGACACTGCCCAGGCTCTCCAGGGAAATGTCACAGCTCCAACCCTGCCAGAGCTCCAGCAGCATTTGGACAGCGCTCTCAGGCACGCACAGGATGGGATTTTGGGGTGTCTGTGCAGAGCCAGGAGCTGGATCAATGATCCATGTGGGTCCCTCCCAGCTCAGGTTATTCCCCAACCCCACAATTCTCTGGCACTAGGGGCTGTCAGCCCCTGGGGGGCTCAGGATGGCACTGGGGCAGGTGAGGCTGAGCGATGGTGCGGGATGGCCTTGCAGGAGCATCCGTACCTGGGGGCCACCATGTCCCACCAGCTGAGGCCACATCCTCTGTGTCCCACAGATCTGTTCTTCCCCGGCGCGTCCAAGCAGCCCTTCATGCACCTGCAGCCCGGCGTGAGCCACCCCAGCATCTACATCGACACCAACGGGCAGCCCTCGGCCCTGCCCGACGTGGAGGGCTCGGCCGCGCCGCGCCTGCCGGGACAGAGCCCCGACCCCGCCGGCGGCTGCGAGTACCGGGCAGAGGGGCAGGGCGGCTCCGGTACGGCGGGAGCCTGCACGGGCTGCGGGTGCCGGGAGCAGGGCGGGATGGAGATGGGCTGGGTCAGGATGGAGATCCGCTGGGAGTGGGGTTTGGATGGAGATCCACTGGGTCAGGGTGGAGATCTGCTAGGTCAGGATGGAGATCCTCTGACTCAGGATGGAGATCTGCTGGGTCAAGGTGGAGATCTACTGGCAAGTGTGGCATCTGGATGGAGATCCTCTGGCAGCAGGGTTTGGGTGAAGATGCAGTGGCAATGGGGTTCTGGATGGGGATCTGCTGGGAGTGGAGTCAGGATGGAGATCCTCTGACTCAGAATGGAGATCCACTGGGTCAGAATGGAAATCCACTGGGTCAGGATGGAGATCTGCTGGGTCAGGATGGAAATCCACTGGGTCAGAATGGAGATCCACTGAGTCAGAATGGAGATCCACTGAGTCAGAATGGAGATCCAGTGGGACCCATGTGCTGGAGAGGGCCTGGGGCCAGAGCAGTGCTGTGGTTTCTCTCACCAGAGGTTTCTCTTCTCTCCCAGCCGAGTCGGGACCGGAGCTGCGCACTCCAGACGCGTCGGCCATCTCCCCGTCCCTGCGAAACGATTCCCTGGTCTCCTACGCCTCCATGTCAGAGGAGGAGGAACGGGAAGGCCGGGAGGTGGAGAGGGGCCACGGTGGGGCCGCGGGGATGCAGCCGGGGCCCGAGGCCCCCATGTCAGCAGAGGAGGACGTGAAACTGTCTCGCCAGGCCATGCTGATCCGCCGGTGCAGCTCCCAGGGCTCCGTCACTTCCCTGCCCGAGGACTCCCTCAACCCCGCGGACGCTCACTCGGACTGGGGGCACGAGGGCGTGTCCGATCTGCCCGCCCTGGGCCGCGGGCTCGACTCGGCGCATCCCGAGGAGCAGGCGGGCGGCCCGGGCCCGGAGATGGGCGCCTTGCCCAGGGTACTGATGGGGCCCACCTGGGAGAAGGCTGCGGCGGAGGAGGAGCCCCCGGCCCGCTCCCCGCTGCACGGCGCCCTGACCGAGGAGTCGCTGCCCTCCTCCGCCTCCCCGCCCGGAGACGGCCCGGCTGCCGCCGGCCCCGCCCGCGGGCTGGGCTGCTCCCGCCTGCGCGAGGACCGCCGCGAGAGCTGGAGGACTAGCATCCATCACCTGCTCGACCTGGAGGAGCAGTGGGACCAGCTGTACCACCAGGAGCTGGCCATGTGGCAGGAGGAACGGGCCACCCAGCGCGAGGAGCGGGCCCGCGACCGGGAGCTGCAGTTCCGCCTGCTCGGCGTCCTCACGGACATCCGCGACGAGCTGCGCTACCTGCGCCAGGAGCGCGCCGCCGCCCGCCAGAGCCCGGCCCCGCCGCCCCCCGAGCCCCGCCGCGACCCCAGCCCGCTCCTCGAGCAGCCCAAAGCCGAGCCCAGCTTCCCCGAGCCGCCGGCCGGGAGCGCCGCCTGGGCAGACACCGCCGTGCCCAGCCGGAGCCCCTTCGGCAACCGCGGCCGGGGCCGGCGCCGCGGGCGGCCGCGCGGCTCCGCTTCCCGACACAGACGCCTCTTCCTCGCCAACAGCTAGGGACGGGCGGGAGCCGCTCCGCCACGGACACCGAGTGCCCGCGGCCGCCCCGGGGGGACGGCGTGCGGTGACGCGGGCGGCCCCCGGACGGATCCCCGCGGGAAGGGACGGAGGGCGCGGGCGGCCGGCGCTGCCCCGGCGGGCTCGCAGCGCTCCGGGCGGGTCCCCGCGGGTCTGAGGCACGGCAGCGGCCCGAGGTGACGCCGCCGTGCCCGCGGGGCACACGTGTGACAGCGCGGCCTGGCCTGACGGCGCCAGTCCAGTAGGATTTACTACCTGTCGGGGGGTGGGAGTTAGAAACACTTAGTCGCTGACGTGCGAACATTTTATGCAAATCATTTAATGACCTAATTTGCATATAACCATAAAACTTCTGTTAAAAAAAAAAAAACGCCTCCAAAAAAACCCAGAAACGATGGTTTTGTGTGTGATCTCTGTGTGGGGGCAGGAGCTGGGCCAGGGGGGTCGTTTGTCCCATGGCTCTGCAGCCCTGGATGGGGACAAGGCCATGGGACAAATGAGCTTCACCCCATTCCTTTGGGGCAGCCCAGCACTGTGGGATCAGGGCTGGGGAACAGGAGCTCTGCTGTCCAGGCTTGGAAACAGCAGCTCAGCAGACCTGGAGAGGGGTGAGGGCATGCACATCATGGGGGGAACATGGAGGGTCCCCTGGCCGGGAGTGTTTGGGGTCCCCAGGCAGTGTGCAGTGTCCCCAGGCAGTGTGCAGTGTCCCCAGCAGGTTCAGAGGGTCCCCAGGAGTGTGCAGGGCCCAGGCAGCCTGACAGGTTCCAGGAATGTGCAGTGTCCCGACGGAGTGTCCGAGGTTCCCAGCATTGTCCAGTGTCCCCAGGGAGTGTGGGGGGTCCCTGGCATCATGCAAGGCCCCTTGGGCAGTGTGCAGGGTCCCCAGGCAGTGTCCAAGGTCCCCAGCAGCGTTTGGGGTCTCCATGCAAGGTGCAGTGTCCCCAGCAGTGCTTGGCGTCCCCAGCAGTGTGCAGGGTCCCTGGACAGTGTGCGGGGTCCCAGGGAATGCCCAAGGTCCCCAGCAGTGTGCAGGGTCCCCAGGGAATGTCTGAGGTCCCCATGGCAGGTGTAGTGTCCCCACAGCATGTGCAGTGTCCCCAGGGCTCCCCAGGACTGTACCCCCCTCCATCTCCAGCCCACATCATGGTGACAGCACTGCTGAGCCCTCTGTGCTGTGTCCCCTGTGCTGTCCCCTCTTCCAGCCCCCAGCATCCAGGGCCCCTTGACTGCCACGTCCTGGTGGGGTGCGACAGGAGGGTGCAGCCCCCAGGGAGGGGACAGTGGGGCAGCAGGAGCTGTGGCATTTGCAGGGTCACCCAGCTCTGGCAGTGGCCTCCCAGGAGGATGGTGACAGCCAGCTTGGGGACCCTGGCGTGCCTGAGGAAAGGCCCTGGACTCTGTGGGGAAATAATTGTGTGAAATAACTCCTACCCCCAAATCAGGGCTAGGAGGGACCTGGGGATGGGGCAAGGACAGGGGACAGGAAGGACCCGGGTCGGTGACAGGAGGGGGGGGTCTCCACACAGCCCCACCGCACGAGGCCACCGCAGCCGGTGACACAGGGACCTCCTGAGCCACCACACCCCCGAACCCACAACCCATTCCCAGTACCCCGTGTCCCACCAGGACATTTCCACTTTCCCATCCTGCTGCCGCTGCCTTCCCAGGGCGCGGGACCCCGGGGACGGGGCACAGAGCACGGGGGACCCGCGGCGGGGGCGCTGAAGGCTCTGCAGCCCAGCACGACTTTATTCCGTATCGCTTCGTCCATACAAAACTACACCCCAAGCACTGTACAGCGGGACGGCGCGGCGGGGGCAGTAAAAATAAGCAGCGGGGGGCGAGGGGACAGAGCGGCAGGCGGGGGTGGCGCGGGGGGACACGGCGAGGGGCTGCTCCCCACCCCGTGCGGCGACATTGTCCGTGGGGGGAGCGCTGGGGGTGAAGCGTCCGTCCGTGGCGGGGGAGGCTCGTTCCCGCCGCGGGGCTCCCCGCCTGCCCCCCGCCCCGGCCGGGCACCCCGGCTCGGTGGGAAGCGGCGTGGCCGGGGGCTGTCCCCGTGCCGGGGGGTGGCAGTCCGCGGCGGGGCGGCCCCTAGTCCCCGGGGGGCAGGATCCCGGGCGGCGGCAGCGGCGGCGGCCCCGCCTCCGCGCCGTGGACCCGCTGGTGATCCTTGAGCGATTCCTTGTAGCGGAAGCTGCGGCCGCAGGCGGGGCACTGGTACGGGCGCTCCCCGGTGTGGATGCGCTGGTGCTTGAGCAGGTTCTGCTTGCGGATGAAGCTCTTGCCGCACTGGGCGCAGGCGAAGGGGCGCTCCCCGGTGTGCAGCCGCTGGTGGTTCTGCAGGTGTTCCTTGCGGCTGTAGCACTTGCCGCACTCGGAGCACTTGTAGGGCCGCTCTCCGCGATGGATCATCTGGTGCCGCACCAGCCCCGAGTGGCAATTGAAGCTCTTGCCGCACTCGGCGCACGGGTAGGGCCGCTCGGCCGCGTGGCTGCGCTGGTGGATCCGCAGGCTCTTCTTGCCGCTGAAGCTCTTCCCGCACTCGGCGCAGCCGTGCGGCCGCTCCTCGGCGGGGCCCGGCGGCGCCGCGGGGACGGCCCCGGCATCGGCCCCCGGGCCCGGCTCGGGGCCCGGAGCTTTGCCCAGTCTGTGCTGCGCCGGCAGAGCCACCGCGGCCGGCACCGCCGCCTGTCCCTCGGGGGTCCCGAAGGCCGTGCCGGGGAAAAGCAGCTCCCCGGAGCTGCCCGGCAAACCCACCTCCTCGGGGGGCTCGGCGTGCGGGCACCGCTCCTCCGTCTTCACCAGCAGCCCCTCGCTGGCTGCAGGGGACAGAGAGACCGGTCAGTCCTACCGGGGACACTGGGGACGTCCCCAAGTCACAGCTCGCCCTGAGGGGGTGCTCCCCCCACCCCAGCCCCAGCGTGGGGATCGCTCACCAGGACCAGGGCCCGGGGGCAGCATCTCCCTCTCGGGCAGCTCCCAGGGCTCCCGGACGCAGGGCTCTTCCTCCTGCTTGATCCACGACAAGAAGTCGTGCGCGGTGATCAGGGCATCCGCGCCTGCAGGGAGGGACAGGGACGGGGACAGGGACTCAGGCCCTGCTCCGGGGGGCACGGGAGGGAACGGCGCCGGCGGGGCAGGCTCAGCGCCGGGCTCACCTGCACAGGGGTCTGGCGGCATCCCCCGCTCCTCCGGGAACTGCTGCTCCCCCACAAAGGCCACCTCCTGCTTGATCCGGGACAGGATGTCGGAGGTGGAGATCAGCGACTCTGTTCACAAGGAGAGACTTGGCCGGGGCCGGGATGGAGCCACACGTGTGACCCACGGCCACCACACCCGGGGTATGGCCCCTGGACTCCGGCCTCGGGGGACACCCCCATCCCACAGCAGTTATGGACATCCAACAGCCCCAGGGAGCTGTGGGGACAGGTGGCTGTGGGACAGCCCTTGGTGATGGGTGACGCTGAGAAGGCCCATGGGGCTGGGTGACCCTTGGGGACAGGCACAATCCCTGGGAACAGAGGACTGTGACAGACAGGTGACAATGGCATGGCTGATGGGACTGGGTGACTGTGACACAGCCCATGGGCCCTGACACAAGGTGGTGGCAGCAGGGGACATGTGGATCTCCCAGGGATGGGTATCCAAGATCTCCAGCACAACAGTCACGGATTTTCTGGGGTCACTCAGTCACAGCTGGAGAACTGGGCCCAGTGGGGATGGGACTGTTTGGGAGGGAGGAGGGGTGTCCCTGGGGTGAGGAGGGTGGGGACAGTGGGGACACTGGGGACATCAGGATGGGTCGTCCTGCAGTGTCTCACCCGCGCAGGTGTCCGGTGGCAGCTCCCTCTGCTCCAGCTCGCGCTGCTCAGGGACACAGGGCCCGTCCCCGCGCTCGCTGCGGGGTTGGGCCTCATTCCTGGAGAGGGCCCCATCTGCCAGGGACACAGACCGATGTCACCCCGTGCCTGTCACCCCCTCCCTGTCATCCAGGCTTCGGGGGACACACCAGGCTGCCAGGGCCTGGCATCTCTCCTGGCAAAGGTGCCTAAATCCCATGGCACCTTCGTGCTGGAGGTAGTGTGGACACTCAGATCCTGGGTTCTGGGGGACAAGGACCCTCTCCAGTCCCCTGGGCAGCACCGTGGCAGCACTGGCATGGCATGGTGTGTCACCCTGTCCCCACACACTGCATGAGCCATGCAGTGTTCCCTCTGGAATGGTCCCAGGACACAGCGAGTGCCACCACCGACCACCGGCAGGGGACCAGGCCACCCACATTGGGGACCCACTGAGGAGACACAGCCATCGCTCCATCCTGCCAGGAGAGGGGGGAAAGGGACATTTACCCAGGGACAGCAAAGCCTCGTAGTTCTCCTTCACCAGGTTGTTGTACAGCTCTTTCTGCCACTCCTCCAGGTTCTTCCACTCCTCCGCTGAGAAGTAGACGGCGATGTCAACAAATGTCACCGGCACCTGTGGGGACAAGACCCCCTGGCTCAGCGGTGCCCGCTCCCCAGGGACACCGAGGGTCCCCCCACTGTCCTGCAGCCCCCAGGGACACTCTACCTTGGGGACCTCGCCCCGGGGGCCGGGGGGCAGCCGCAGCACCCAGAAGTTCCTGTTCTTCAGCAGGTTCTCCACGTTCTCCAGGCGCCGCTGGAGCAGCCCGTACTCCTGGATGAGGGTGCCCAGCACGGCCCACTTGCTCTCCAGCTGGTTCCCGAATTCCATGGCCGTCTTCTCACAGTCCAGCAGCTTCTTCTCGGCCGTGCCGGAGCGGCCCTCCAGGCTGAGCAGGCGGGTGGCCAGGAGGTCGATCTTCCTCTCCATGGCCTGCACCGTGGCCACCACGGTCCAGAGCGAGGCCTCTGCGGAGTGGAGCTGCGCCTCCCGCACGTGCGCCCGCTCCGGCAGCAGCGGCGGCTGCAGCGGCATCAGGTGAGGGGCCTCCATGTTCCACTCCTGCACCTGGGCCACGGGGAGGGCACGAGTGGGAAGAGGCCCACGGTCACCCCCTGGAGCTTCTGTTTCCCGTTTCCAGGGCTTTTGGCCACCCGCAGCCCCAGAACTGCCAGGGAGCCCTGTGTGCGATGCCCACTGGCCTGAGGGGACAGTGAGTGGCAGTTCAGGGTGGCCATGGGGTCAGTGCCCATCCCTGTCCCCATGGAACACCTGCCAGAGATAGGCAGGACACCATGGTGACCCCCTCCTAACTTGTCACCCCAATCCCTTGGGAGCCATTCCTGGGTCTGCCCGGGCTGGCAGCCACTCGGGAGGAGGATGGGGCTGGGTGGGCAGGGAGCAGCCTGGGCAAGAGTGGACCAGGGACGTCCAGGGACACCTTGGGGACATAAAGGGACATGCCAGGACAGAGGTGCCTGGGCTGAAGCCTACTCAGAGCATTCCGGGGCACCCTGGGCCATCCCAGGGCATCCCGGGGGCACGGGGATATCCCGGGGCAGAGGTGCCTGGGGACAGCTGGGAACACACGGGCATCTCGGGTCAGCGGGGCATCCCGGGAGCACCGGGGCCATCGCGGGGCGCGTCCCTGGGGACATCCCGGGGCATGTGGACATCCCGAGTCAGCGGTGCCCGCATCGCGAGGAAGCACGGACATCCCGGAGCGGGGGTGCCCAGCCACGTCCCGGGGCACCGGGGCCGCCGCGGGTCCGGTCCCCGGAGGTGGCGGGGCCCCGCGGGCCGGGGGTCCCGGAGGCTCCCGGCCGGGGCGGCGGGAGCGGGGCGGGCGGGGCGGCGCCGCCTGCGGCCGGTTCCCGG
>JAWWEY010000115.1:834267-858593 GCA_035582745.1 Loriotus luctuosus
CGGCGGCGGCGGCGAGCGCGGAGCGGGGCCGGGCCGGGGCCGGGAGCGGGGCCGCTGTCGGTGCCTGCGCACGGGCCGGGCCCCGCCGCCCCGCCGAGCAGCCACGGGCAGCCGGGGAATCGCATCCGCCTCCTCCGGGCTGGGCGGCAGCGGGCGGGGAGCGGCGGCAGCGCGGAGCGCCGAGCACTGCCGCCTACCGGCACCGGGAGCGGCTCCGCCACCGGCGCGGCCCCGGGACTGGCACTGCCACAGTCCGCTGGCACCGGCAGAGGCTCCACCACGACAGCGGGCACCAGCACTGCCACCGGCACCTCCACCCCTGCCACCGGCACCACTGTGGGAATCGGTATCGGCTCTGCCACCAGCACCAGCCTCTGCATGACATCAGCACCGAGGCTGACACGAGTGGGGTGACACTGGACTGGTTTGGGTCCAGGGAACACCGATTTGGGTGGCACCGAGGGCCAGGAGCCGTGAGGGAAGAGGACATGACCACTCACCAAGACCCCCGTCCTGGCCAAAAAACCCTCGTGGGGGGACATTCTGGGTTTGGGAACCACCCTGTGTGCTCATCCTGACCATGGAACCTTTCGTTTTACGAGGGCTGGGGCTGGGGCTGGTGCCAGGCCACAGAAAAGCATTATGGTCCCACCTTCCCGGGATTATCCCGGGAAAAGCCCCCCAGTGCCTCGGTGCTCCAGGATCCGTACGGATGGGCCATGACGGGGCTCCCCTGGGCTGGACAGGGAGCGGGATGACCCCAGCCCCAGAGGGAGTGCAGTGGTACAAGAAGGGTTAATGGGCTGAGCAGCACTACGGGAGCCTGAGCAGCCATTTCCCTCCAGGATGTCCCTGCTCCCTGTCCCCTCCAGCACCCTGTGCCCCAGCTGGGACACCCCAAGCCCCCCAGGCCCTGCCCCATGGCCCCAGGGCTGAGCCATTTTCATGAAGACGTTTTCTCCAATATCCAGTCCAATATGAGTCCATTTCCAATTTCCCTGTCCCTGTTCCCTGGAAGCAGAGCCTGAACCCTCCCTGGCTGTCCCCTCTTGTCAGGAGCTGTGCAGAGCCACAGGGTCCCCCTGAGCCTCCTTTTCTCCAGGTTGAGCCCCTTCCCAGCTCCCTCAGCCTCTGAGGTTTCTTCATCTCAGCCATGGATTCACCTCCTGCCAGCACAGACGTGGTTTGCTTGGTTTATTCCCCGAATTTTCCAAACATCTCTTACCACACAGGTGGTATTTCTCCGGGAATGTCAGTTCAGAAGCTTTGATCCCAGGACAGCACCTGCTGGTGATCCCACTCCTTGTGGCAGTGGGGAGCTGAAGCTGGGTCTGACACAGCAGCTCTGCCCCCTCAGGAGGGAGGGATGCTGGAGCCTGGAGCATCCCACGGATCCAGGGCTCAGGAGACAGAGGAACCATCCCCTCTGTGGGAATGGAGCTGCATCCCAGTCCAGGACACATCCCCTCCTCTGAGGGCTGGGAGCAGTGCAGGATGTGCAGGCTGGAAAACCACATCCCAGCCTGGAGAGGGGCTGGGGACAAGGGGTGGAGGGACAGGACACAGGGAATGGCTCCCAGTGCCAGAGGGCAGGGATGGATGGGAGATTGGGAAGGAATTCCTGGCTGAGAGGGCGGGCAGGCCCTGGCACAGGGTGCCCAGAGCAGCTGTGGCTGTCCCCAGATCCCTGGCAGTGTCCCAGGCCAGGCTGGACAGGGCTGGGAGCAGCCTGGGGCAGTGGGAGGTGTCCCTGCCATGGCAGGAGTGGCACTGGATGACCCTTAACATCCCTTCCAATCCAAACCATTCTGGGATTCTATGAGGAATAAAAGCAAAGCCAACCCCAGGACTTCACTTATGAAGGAGAAAACAATGAGAAGCCAGTGCCAAAAGGTTTTTGGGACATTATTCCTGTACCTGGGATAGGCAGGATGATTTGGGGCCAAGTGTATTTTCCCAGTCCTGCTCAGAACTCCTGGAACTGCAGCATGGCACCAGCTGGGTGTTCTCTGCTGCTCCTCAGGGGCTGCTGAGCCTGGAGACTTCATTCCAGCTGGAGTCTCTGACTGAGGACACCCCTCCAACAGGAGGCAACACATTTTCCCTCTTGGCACGCAACTGGAATGTTCAAAAATGCTGAAAACCACCAGCACGTGGGGAGAAAACACAAAATCTGCATGTGCTGCCTCCTGGCTCCTCTCCTCCACCCTTCTCCCTGCTGCTTTTCCACTTCCCAGAGGAACATCACCAACACACTGTACACACATTTAGAATATACCCATGGGGTTTTCCCCCCAGAATTTCAGAAACCAAAGCAGCATCTCACCCCACAGGAAAACATGGGGTCAATATAAAAATAGAACCCAAAAATAGAGTTAGTTCTGCAGGTACAGTAATGGGAGAGCAGCTAAAGTGGGGAAATAATGCCCAGAATTGGTTGCTTCAAACATCAGTTTACAATCCCATTCAAAATTTTTCATTTTTCACCCCTGAAAACTTCCACTGTTTCTGTGTGGTACTCTGGATGTTTTCCAGCACGTGTTGTTTGGTGCAGCAGGTTTTTTAAATGTCCCTCTTGGTACAGCCAGTGCTGCTCTATCCTACTCCTGCTCCAAGGAGGAGCTGGATGGAGCATGGTAGGAATGGCAGGAATGATCCAGGTCCTGATCAGTGTACAGGACAGCAGCAAATTGAATCAGAACTTGATTCATGTCTTAGGTTGCAATGCAAGATGTAACCAAATGTATGTATTCTGTCACCAGGTGTTAAAACCAGGTGGGGCAGTGTTCTTTATCTCTTCCAGGACCCATCCTCTGTCCAGGGAGGTATCTTCTGTTAATGGCCCATTGAGTGTCCCTGCACGGCTGATAAAATTCCATCATCCCATTGGGAGATGCTCTGCCCAGGGGGAGGAGCCAAGTGTTCCTAACTGGATATAATCTGAGGTTTGGAACACCACAGCATCCTTTTCCACTGGATTCCCAGAGGAGCAGTTTCCTTCTCCACTGCATTCCCAGAGGAAGACCAGACCCATCTACACCACCACTGGAAGAAAGAGTTTTTCAGAGGAAAACTCCACCCTTCTGCAGGATCCCTGCTCCAACAGAACCACAGCTGGCACTGCAGGAGGGCTGCAGCCACCATTTAACCAGACTGCTGCCAACACCCTCACCCACAGGGTGCCAGGTTGTATCCTGACTCTCTCAGTGGTTTTGTACCACTGCATTTTATTCTAATTTTCCTATTAAATTAATAGTTCTGACTTGGAATCTCCCACTGGTTAGCTTTCAAACTAAAGTTTGAAAAGTGGGAGAACTGCCTTATCCCCAGAATCTACTCTAACCCACAGAGGACTATAAAGCCCCACCTCTGGGCAGAGCAGGGTTTTTGACAGCTGACTGCAAGGCTCTACCCTAGGCAGGCTTGTGGCACCTGGGTGAGATGGACTCTGAGGGGGCTGTGGAAGGTGGGTTTCTCCAGGAAGCAGAAGGGTTTCTCCAGGAAGCAGAAGGCTTTCTACAGGAAGCAGAAGAGTTTCTCCAGGAAGCAGAAGGCTTTCTACAGGAAACCGATGGGTTTCTCCAGGAAAAAGGAGAGTTTCTCTGGGAAGCAGGTGGGTTTCTCCAGGAAGCAGGAGAGTTTCTCCAGGAAGTAGGAGAGTTTCTCCAGGAACCAGGAGAGTTTCTCCGGGAAACAGGCACATTTCTTCAGGAAGTAGGAGTGTTTCTTCAGGAAGAAGGAGGGTTTCTTCAGGAAATAGGCGGGTTTCTCCAGGAATAAGGAAGCTTTCTTCAAGAAGCAGGCAGGTTTCTCCAGGAAGCAGGTGGGTTTCTTCAGGAAATAGGTGGGTTTCTCTGGGTATCAGGTGGGTTGCTCCAGGAATAATGGGGGTTTCTCCAGGAAGCAGGAAGGTTTTTCTAGGAAGGAGAAAGTTTTTCCAGGAAGCAGTTGGGTTTCTCCAGGAAGCAGGAAAGTTTCTCCAGGAAGAAGAAGGGTTTTTCCAGGAAGCAGGCGGGTTTCTTCAGGAAGCAGTTGGGTTTCTCCAGGAAGGAGAAGGGTTTATCCAGGAAGGAGAAGGGTTTTTCCAGGAGCAGGCAGGTTTCTTCAGGAAGCAGGAGGGTTTCTTCAGTTTCTTCAGGAAGCAGGAGGGTTTCTCCAGGAAGCAGTTGGGTTTCTCCAGGAAGCAGGAAGGTTTCTCTAGGAAGGAGAAGGTTTTTCCAGGAAGCAGTTGCATTTCTTCAGGAAGCAGTTGGGTTTCTCCAGGAAGCAGGAAGGTTTCTCCTGGAGGCAGGCGGGTTTCCCCTGGGCTGCCCGGCGTGGGCGCGCCGGTGCCGCAGCAGGTACGCGTGGCGGGCAAAGCTCCTGCCGCACTCGCTGCAGATGAACCACGGCGCCGCCGCGTCCTCGAGCTGGCCCTGGTGGTACAGCAGGAACCGCCTGAACTCATCCAGCTCCTGCCCTGCCAGGACTCTGTTTCCACTCCTGATTCTCACTGGATTTGCCAGATTCGGTGCCGGATTGTGGCGGTTCCCTGAGGTTTCTGCCAGGTCAGAGCAGACGCTGTGCTGGGTTTGGGATGCTCCAGAGGATGATCCCTGGGTCATGGCACCACCATGGCCTGGAACAAGGAGATTGCAAACATTCCCTGTATTCGATGTGACAGAAAAATCTCCAAAGAACAACAATTCCCAATTCACTGCTTCTGGACAAAACCTCTAAGTTTTGGGTAAAAAAAAGAAAAAAAAAAAAAGAAAAAAAAAAGCGCAGCAGAGCTGAGCTGGGATCCCCCATCCCTCCAATTCTACCAATTTCAAAATGCTGCCAGTGAATTCCCACAACACCACACACCTGTGCTGAGGCTGGCAGGGATTTTCCTTTCCTCCAAATCTTGCGGATCCTTGATCCATGCTGCTCCTCCTTCTGGGAGATGGCTTTTGGGAACAGGACACTCTGAACAAGGAACAGCAAGAACATGGCAATGATGGTCATTAATATTTCCCCCTGATGGTTTTCCCTGCAGCACCCACTCTCTAAAGAGCATCTCTGTTATTCTAGGAAAAGATCCACTGGGGAAGGAGAAGCAGCAGCTGCCCCGGTGTCTAAAGGGGTGTCTGGGATGAACAGGATTTGTGCTCCAACTTTTATAAAATATTCCAGAAATTACACCCAGAAGGTTGAAGATTAAATGTTGAAAAGTGGAAGGTCTTGGATTTGAGCCTTAACCCCAAATTCAGCTGCCTCGTGCTGGATTTTATGGTTCAGTCCTGTCCCTAATTCCTCCTTGTGCAATGCCCCCAGTTTCAGCAGGATCAATCCAAGAATTACCTGAATGCTGAGGAGCCAGGGAGGGCTCACAGCTTCAGAATTAAAATATCAGTGACTTCAAGCAAACATATAGCTGGGCATTTACAGCTAATTATTGACATTTCTTCATTTTTTGGGCATCATTCAAGTTATTTCACTATTTCTCCATCAAAATAGTTCAATTCTGTTTAGTGAATCCCAAACCCAGACATACATAAGGGTCTGAGGATGAGGAAAACACAACTTCACTGTAATTAATGAGGGTACAGGATTAATGAGCCCCTGTGTTGTTGGAACCCTGGCTGCTTGAGAATTTCAGATTTCTGTGCTGCCAGGCACTGACCCCCAGGAGAACACTGCATTGACCTGAGGCCATGGAGAAGCTTCCAAAATGGAATGATAGAACTGGGATTGTAGGTGTGGAGTTTGGATAGAATTGTGTGATATCACAGGGTAGAAAACTCAAGAGTTTAAGGGTTTAGAATATAGTAACATATATAAAGATAAGATAGAAGTTTTAAGGTGAAGACTAATCAGTCTTCTTCACCTTCTTCTCCATAGGTTTGGGTAGTATTGTGTAATTAGACAAAGATGTCCACATTACAAGAAATGAGTGATTAATTATTAGGTTAAAAGTAAAAATAATTTAGGTGTAATTTCTTAATTAGATTTTTTCCTTAAAGACCTTGTAGAGATAATCATGGGGCCATTTTATAACTTGTTAGTGAAATACTTTAGAACTCACGACTTTTAAGACTGTAATATAAATAATAAATAGTAAATATCCAAGCCCAAACACTAAATACTGTCTCTACACATTTAATCCCAGCCCTGACCAAGACCAAAAAAAAAATCAGTGTGTCACTGCAGCCCCTGTATCCAAACATTTTTCACTCCTTGTTCCTTGTTTTTATTGGCAGCTGCATTCCCTGGGATCCTAAACTCTCCTTCAACCTTTTAAAGGAAAATTGTGGAGCTTCTTGTCTCTCACAAAGGCTCACAAGCTCTTGAAGATGAATTCTCTAAAAATCCAGGGATGTGAGGAGCAAAAAGAGCCAGGCCAGAGCCAGTGTGTGTCCCTTTGGAGAGGGAAAACTGACCTTTTCCCAGTGTGATCAAAGATCCAAATTTCTCCTTCAGCAATTGCTTATAAAATTCATTCTGCCAATCCTGCAGACGTGGCCACTGAGGAAACATCGCAGGGACCTAAAAAGCAAAATGCTTCACAGTCAGGGGAGCTGAGAATCCCTGAAAACCCTCTTATCCCAACAGTTTAAACACGTCGGCACCTCCCAGCTGCTCCCAGCGATGTCTGTGCTATGTGTAAGCAGCATATTAATGAAGGATTTTACATAAGAACCTTCTACTGTTAATCCAGAACGAGAGAAAAGGCTTTAAAGTGATGTGACTCAGCCAGAACAATGATTTGCTCCAATAACTGGGTCAGAAATTAGTCATAAAAACAGTTATCTGTGGTCAGCATCCACACCCAGCCCCCTCAGGGAATGTGGTTCTTCCTTCAATGAAAAATAAAATAATTCAGTGTTTTAAATAAACCCTGAGGCAGTGCCATGTTCTGTCAGACTGGCTGGAAAAGCTCCTCCCTGGTAATGAAAGCTTATTATTAGGGAATAACAATATTATTATTATTAATTAAACCCTCTAAGGGATATTTTTCCAAGCTGCTTCCAAGGCTTTACACACAGATCTCCCTTTAATTGAATTTATTCCCACTATCCAGCCCCTCAATTACCCCACAGGGCTCAGAATTCCGGATCCTTTTTCGGCTTTTGTTGCTCATCACGTCGCCACCACCCTGGGGGGTGCCCACGAGCCAGGTGCCATCCAAGGCCAGGATGAACTTGCTGGGAACAGCTTCCTTCAGCAGGCGCCGTCTCTTGCGGATTTTCACTGTGTCCACCTCGAAGGAGCTCTCCTCGAAGTGCTCCGAGCACAGGCAGTGGTACTTGGAGGGGGTCTCCATGTCCCTGCCCATGTTCTGGATCCACTGCCTCAGCAGGGCTTTGTTTTGGAGGGGGAAGGCATAGAAACTGACCGAGCTGTTCTTGTAGGCGCCGCTGGTGCCGTTGCGGCAGTTCAGGGCCGCGCAATAACCCATCCTCGGGGGCCAGGAATGGGGGAACACCCCAAAAAACACACCGGGGAGAAAGCTCAGGGGGTTTCATCAACCTCAGTCCCAAACAGGTCTATATTTCTCTGAAAATCCCATGGTTTTGGCAAAGAGGAGCTGAGGTGGCCGAGTGAAACGTGGGACTGAGCTTCCCACAGGAGCTCCCCGCGGAGAGGAGCCAGGTCTGCCCCAGCTGCTTCAAATCGATGATCTGAGGAAGAAAAAAAGCTTTAAAATCAGCTTAATGGGCCCTGAATATGCAGATTTACATTTAATTAACCTTTGTGGTATGTACAGAGAGTGAGCTTCGTTCATTTGCATATCCACAAGAACTCCAAAGGTTATCCAAGCACACAGCGCAGGGCTGTGTATTGAGAGACAAATAATTCCCAAAAAATGAAAGTTTGGGGTGTACCAAGAGCTCTCCCATCATATCAGAGGAGAGTCTCAGGGGTCAGCCAGTGAGGAGATCTTTGGACAGGAACACTGAAAAAGGGAATAAACCGTCCAGGGATCCTGCTGCATCCTGCTCTGATGAGGAGATCCCAAGGTTTGAGGACACACAGGGTTAAAAAGAATCAAGGATCAGAAGGTCCAAAAGAAGCTCACAGAGCCTGATTATTAAATTAAACACTCAGCGTGGAGATTGGTACTTTTGCCCTTATCTTCTTGTAATGAGAGAAATAAAAGAATAAAAGAATAAAAGAAAGGAGGGAGATCAGATGGGAGAGGGAAGGAAATCACCAGTCCGGGCTCCAGCACTAATCCTGTCCCGAGGGCACATTCTCACAGGTAAGCTTTCCCCGCCCTGGAATTAGGTTTCTCCTTTTATATGTAAATGAGTGAGAATGCACTGGTCCTTCTCCCAGAGCTTTCTGGAAAGGGGCTTTGGGGCTCTTGATCACTTCTGCTGGATCAATCTCCGGCTGACACACTGTGCACCTTTCCCGACCCCATTCCTTTTCCCCCTGCCCTTATCTCCCTGGAGCAGAGGGGAAAGCGGCCCCAGGAGGTGCAGCCCCCACCTCCGTGTTCCTCCTTTCTCCAACCACATCCTGTTTTAACTGCTGCTTACGGGAGTGTGGGACACAGCAGCACATCAGCTCCTTGGGGCCCAGGTGTCCCTGGGTCCCAGCACGGGGAAGGCAGGGACACGTTGGGGTGAGGACAGAAGAGGCCACGGAGCTGCTGCAGGGCTGGAGCCAGGCTGGGAGAGCTGGGAATGTTCCCCTGGAGAGGAGAAGGCTCCAGGGAGAGCTCAGAGCCCCTTGCAAGGCCTGAAGGGGCTCCAGGAGAGCTGGAGAGGGACTGAGGACAAGGGATGGAGGGACAGGACACAAGGAATGGCTTTAAACTGAAGGAGAGATGGGATATTGGGAAGGAATTCCTGGCTGGGAGGGTGGGGAGGGTCTGGCACAGAGTGCCCACAGAAGCTGTGGATGTTCCCTGAAATGTCCAAGGCCAGGCTGGACGGGGCTTGGAGCAATCTGGAACAGTGGAAGGTGTCCCTGCTCATGGCACTGGATGGGCTTCCAGGTCCCTTTCACCACAAATGGCTCCAGCCCAGCCCCGCTTTCACCGCCTGCACATGCCGGGGCTGTCTGTGCCTCCCTCGGCGTCCCACAGCGGTGGGGGAAGCGGGTAGCGGCGCTGCCATGGGAAGCCCTTGGGAAGGCGCCGCAGGGCGCGGCCGGGCACAGCTCCGCACCCGGAGAGCGCCGCGGGATCCCCGGCGGCCCCGCTCCTCACCACGCCAAGCCGCCATCTTCCTCTCCACAGCCCCCACGAGCCGCAGCAGCCAATGACAGGCGGCGCCAGGCAGCAGCAGCCAATCGAAACTCAGCGGTGACGATTTCCCCCACGCCATTGGCCCGCCGGGTCCGCCCAGCCCCCGGCGCGCGGTGGCCGCCACGAGGAGGGGGCGGGAGGGACGCTCATCCCCATTGGTCAGCGCGTGGGGAAAGCAGGGCGCTGATTGGACGAGACGGGAAAGGAGGTGGAGATTGGGACGGCGTGCGCCCGTTGTCATGGCAACGGTAGCGCGGCGGAAACCGCGGGAACCTCCACCGAGCATCGGCCGCGGGTCGGGAGCGGAGCCCCGGGACTCCTCACCGAGCACCGGCCGCGGGTCGGGAGCGGAGCCCCGGGACTCCTCACCGAGCACCGGCCGCGGGTCGGGAGCGGAGCCCCGGGATTCCTCACCGAGCACCAGTGGGACGCGGGATTCGCCGTCTCGGAGCGCGGTCCCGGGCCGGAGCAGCGGAGGGACTCTCCCCCGCCCGGATCGCAGGCGGACCCCGGGACCGGCCCCCGCCTCCCCGCCCGTTTCTTCCCAATGCAGATGCCTCGAAACCTGGGATTTGGAGGGTGGCAGCCGCTCAGTTCCTCCTCTGGCTTCAGCCTCGCTCCCCCCTTCCCCTTCCGCTGCAGAACGACCCGTGGCAGCCGACAATTTAAATTAAAACCCCTGAAATTTCCAGCCAACGAATCAAACATCCGGGCAAAATTCAAGCACAAACACGCACGCAAAAAAAGCTCCTTTAAGGAAGTTTCCTTTAAGTTAAAGGAGCTCTGACCCCAAACAGGCTCTTCCCTGACTCTGTTTCTCTGTTTTTTCCCCACGGTCCCACCGACAAAGTGACAGGTGACAAATACAGGCTCTTATTAGTAAAAGGAATAAATCGTGTTCTCACAAGGCCACGACACAATCCCGTGAGAAACCCTGAACACGAGCAGAAGGGCTCGGAAGGAGGATGTTTAACCAGCAGTGCCGTGTCCCGCTCCAAGGGGATGGAAGTTCCTCAGGCGTGGAGATGCCCCGGGTCCAAAGGGAACGACAAACAGAGGGTCCCGAAAGAGCTACGAAGTTTGATTAGTAAATGATACCCTTGGCATGGAAATTGCCATGAGTTAGCACCTGATCTTCTATTAGTAAATGAAAAAGGAAGGAGGGGAGAGGTGAAGGAACATCACCAGTCCTGGCTCCAGCGCCGATCCGGCTGTCCAGGGTGTGCAGGGTCCCGAGGATGCTGCGGGAATACCTTCTTATGGGTAAATTTTCCCCGCCCCGGCATCAGGTTTCCCATTTCCCATGCAAATGCCGGAGTGCGCGCAATCCTGCTGCTGGACCGTTCTTGAATTGGGTCTGGGGGCTTTGAGGGGCTGTGGTGATCTCGATACTCCTCTGCAGATCTCCCTGCTCGCTTCCCCGCTGGCCTTGTCCCGTGTTTGTCGTGTCTCCGCGTCCCCAGGGGGAGTTGGAACAGCACCGGCCAATGTGCCGTGCCCTCCTCTCCAACCACATCCTGTTCTATCCCGCTCCTTATCAGCGTTTAGGGCACAGCCTTAACTCCTTGGAGCCTTAGCTGCTACAAGCGCACAGATTAGAAGGGGATGGAAACTCGGGGTGATCCCGAGAACCGGGCAAAGGTCATTCCTTACCTCCTCCAACACCCCCCGAATTTCCTGGAGCTCGGGAAACGGCTCATGAAAAGCGACCCCGTTCCATCAGAGCCAGCCAGGTTCATTTGCAAGAGCATCCCCGGCGCTGAGGAGGGAAAGAATCCGGAGCCAGGGCCGGGAACTGCCCGAGTTTGCATAACAAAGGGCACAGTGAGGGACACAGCAGGAGCCGCTCATCCCACATTTTCTGTTTAGGTGGAGAGGTGAGAAAAGCCTGGAGAGGGGGTGGAATTCCTTTGTTTGGGGTCCCTGCATGGAGGCACCACCTAGAGCTGTTACCCTGCTGTTGTATCAAGGTTAAATGATTGCAAGGATCCAGCCGACCGAGGCTCTGCAATGGGAAATCTGGGATGGAGTCTGTGAGGAAACCCGTGTGAGTATGGCGTGGGATCAAACAGGGACCCACGGGCTCACAGGAGCCGGTCCCAGCTCAGCTGTGACTCCACAGTGGCTCCTGGATGGGCATGCAGGGAAATTTCCTTAATAGCCACACACCCAGCAAGGGGAATGTTATCCATGCAGCCAGAATGATGGCCTGGATATTCACATTCCAGCTGGTTCTTGTCAACAATTAATAAAAATTTTTAATAGACACGGGAGCACAATATCCAGTATTAACATAGCAGCATGCTGGTGTAGGACCCGGAGGGCAAAGAGTTAAAATCCCTGGAGCAAATCCCCCTGTGCCAAACTGCTCAGGGTGATTTATGGCTCCTGGGTGAGAAGCAGGAATCTGCCAACCTTAACCCCAAAAGAATTCCAGAGGCTACAGGGCACTGACTCCACACAGCACCTGCACTCCTTGATTTAAAATCAAAGTACCACAATGGCAAATTCCTGATGTGGCAGGAATGGGAATTTCTGGAGCTGCAGCTGAGCTGGCCCCAGTAAGAGCTGTGAGTCCCAACACCATGTGGGCAGTGCCCAGGGGTACACCATCCCGGGCACCAAGGAGTTAAAGTGCTGCTGTGTCCCAAACCTGGGTAACAAGGGACAAACTGGAATAAGGTGTGGCTGCAGAGGGGGACCCTCTGAAATTTTCAGCCCCTCTGATTTTTCCAATTTTGGGCTTGTCTTTCTCCTTTTCTTCCTTAACTCTTTCTGCAGTTGCTCAGTTTTCACTGTCAGCAATAATTCAGCTCTTTCCCTCCTTTTCATTTCCTCTCTGGACTCTTTATTTCTCTCTACCACACTTTTTCCTACCTAAATTCTCAAATAATTCTCTTTCCCTGCATTCTGCTGAAGTAGAGTCCCAGGCTGGCCATTTTTCAGGCCCAGGTTTATCACTTTGGATTCTGTAGAAGGCCAGGAGATAAAGGGCTGTGCCTCAGCTGTGGAGCCAGCCAAGGACTGTTGTGTGAGACATTGAATGGGGAAGGACAGGATGCGGCTGGAAAAGGGGGGCACACGGAGCAGGGACAGCTCTTTTTTGGGACAAACACCCTTGTTCTGGCTCCTGGAGATAAGCATGGCATGCACAGCACAGGGCAGGGAGTGTCCAACAAAGGCTGATCAATCAGGGGCGGATCAAAACCACCAGAGACCCCCTGATCCATTTCTAAGAGATACAGAGGCATGGGCTGTGTCTGCTGACTTGTTTGCATCAAAAGTGAAAAAAGTAACCCAAGGGTGTGGAAAATGTGGCTGTAAAAGGGTGATCCAGGGCTCACAGGGCACCTCTGGGATCCTGAACACAGCTGGATTGATGCTGGAGCCAGGACTGGTGATGTCCTTCCCGTGGTCTTTCTGATCTCCCTCTCTCTTCCCTCTTTTCTTTAACCTCTTTATTTCTCTTCCTACCAGAAGGGCAAAATATACCAATTCCCATGCTGAGAGTGGAATTTGCTGTTAGAACTTTGTGAGTTTTTTTGGAATCTTCTGACACCTGTCATTCCTTTTTGACCATGGCCATGTACAAACCTTGAGAGTTTCTTTCCTCCTGGGAGTGGAGCACACAGAGCTGAGGGAGGAGGCTGGAGGAGCAGAGCTGCCCTCACCTCCACCCAGCCTCCTCTCCAGCAGATCCTGTTATCAGTGCTTGGGATACAGCAGCTCATTAACTCTGTGTTTCCCAGGTTTCTGCAGCATCTCCATGCTCTGCTTTCAAAGGATTTGGAAAACTGAACAAACACAGAAGTCTGTGAACAATGTGGGAAAAGAAATGCAACACAACTTTAAGGCTATGCAGAATTAAAACCATATTCCAGGCTCCCTGGCCATCCTACAACTCCCAGGAAGGATCTCAGCCTTCAGGAATTCTCCCTTGGGGCTCAGCAGCGAGGAGCCCCAGGATTTGAGTGGGAATAAGCTGCCTCTCAGGCTCTGCAGCCTTCTTTCTGTTTGCCACAGAAGAAAGAGGCTTCCTCCTACAGCCACAGGGGCAACACTTCCTTTCCCAAAGCACCTCACCCAAGTGTGTGTTTCCTGACACCCGTTTCACTCGTTAGTGGACAATTAATACCTTCAACTCACTTGTTCCCAGCCCAGTCCAAGGACTCTGGATTCCTGGGATAACATTTTGGATACATTTTGGATAATTTCTCTCTATTCAGACAACTCTTCTTTGTAACACACATCACAAATTGTTCCACGTCAACGTGGTTTCTCTCCCACACGGACTCACAGCCAGCAGTACCTCCAAAGTCCACCTCCCCAAATCCACAGGCACTGGTGAATGCTGTCTAACACAAAATAACCCCCAGCCAGCTCCTTTTTCTTGGGAAGGGCTCGGGATGGCTGCACCACAGCCTCCTCCTGCCATCAGGGTCTGCCACAGAGCTGGGAGTGCTGCCCTGGGGGATGCACCCTGGGGGTGTGGGGGATGTCCTATATGGAATGCATCACGGAGTCCCTGATGTTCCCGCAGGGCCAGCTGACCAGCGGCACGTGGGTGTCCTGCATGTGACCCTCCTGATGCTTCAGCAGGCTCCTCTTGAGCACAAATCTCTTGCTGCAGAGGGGACACTGGAAAAGCCTCTCCCCCGTGTGCCGCCGCTGGTGGTTCAGGAGGTAATCCTTCCTCCTGTAGGTTTTGTCACACTTGGAGCACTTGTAGGGCCTCTCTCCTGTGTGACTCGTCTGGTGCCTCACGAGCCACGAATGGCAAACAAAGTTTTTCCCACAGTCGCTGCAAATGTAGGATTTGCCCCGGCCCTGGCTCTGCTGCTGGGCAGGGCTGCCCCGGGCCAGGGGCGGCTCCCAGCAGGGGCTGGATCCCGATGTGTCCGTGGGGAAACTCTCCTCGTTTTCAGCAGCCTCCTCTGTGCCCAGGCTGTCCTGCTCACGGGCCCTGCCTGTGCCTGGGGGAGTCTCTCCACACTCGGAGCGGGCCCCTGGCCCCTCACAGGGGGTGGGAGCAGCTCCAGGGCCCATTCCTTTCTCTCCCAGGCCCATTCCTTTCTCTCCCAGGCCCATTCCCTTCTCTCCCAGGCCCATTCCCATCTCTCCTGGGTGTGGGTGCAGCAGAGGGAACATCCTCTCATACGTGGGGCCTGGAAACATGTCCCCTTCTCCCTGCAGTGCCTGCTGAGGCTGGTCCTGCTGTGGGCAGCTTCTCTCACACTTGTACATACAGGGTCTCTTTTCCTGACCACTAAAGAAATCGTACTGAGCATCACCTCCAAGGCTGTTCCCACTCCCCGTGGTGGCTGTTTCCATCATTTCTGAATTCCACTGACTGTCCCATGTCACTCCATGGCTGGGATCTTTGGGGAACACCTCTCCTGGCCTTCCTGGTACCTCTAAGTCACAGGTCTTGCTCTCCAAGGAATTTGCTGGATGGTCCCTCTTCAAATTTTCATCTGAAACAGAGATTTCAGAGACTTTTAATTCAGGAGTCCCCTTAGGAATGTTCCTCCCAGCCCAAAGCCACATCTTTAATACTGAGGGAGGAACAAAGTACCAGCATCCACTGAAACAAAAGTTCCAGGAAAATAGAAGGACTTTTTTCAACTTTATTTTTTAAAATCTACATAAAAAATGACTGCTGCAGTCTCAGATTCAGCCTCTCAGCCAGATAACAGAGCAGACACTGTCCCACCTCAGTGTTCCCAGCTGCTCTCCAGACACTCTCCTGAGCACCTCCAGGAGCAGAGTCCAAGCAGGGCCCTGAGCTGGCTCAGCAAGTCACAGAACTATGGGCTCCCCTGAGCTGGGAGACACCCACAAGGATGGAGTCCAATCCCTGGCCCTGCATGGACACCCCAACAACCCCACCCCGTGCCTGAGAGTGTTGTCCAAACGCTCCCTGAGCTCTGGCAGCCTTTGGAGCCTGTTCAGTGCCCAACCACCCTCTGGGGAAGAACCTTTTCCTGATATCCAACTAAACCTCCCCTCCTGAGCTTATCAGAAGCACTCTCTGCTCCCAGGAACTTGTGCTGTGCAACAAGCACCTGTTTTTTACTGAACAGCCTCAGAACCTATTTGTCTTGCCTGAATAACAACCCAAATGGAGTAACATTTTTGTTATGGAACTTTCAAAGAAAGTCACTGACTCAAATTGCAGCCAGGATGGGAAATCACTGATTAAAGCCCACCCTCCTGAGACCCTATAAACTGAGGTCCAAAGTGAGACCCACTGAGCTCACAGAAAATCAAGGAATGTGTGTCCCAAACACTGATAACTGGATGGCCATGAAGCCATGAGAAAGAATAAGATGTGCTGGAGAAGGGGGTGCCATGTGGAGACAGGGCAGCAATTTCTGGGACAAACATCCTTGCTGTAGCTCCTGGAGACAAGCACAACACAGAGCAAAGGCAGGAACGAGGTCAAGAAGTGGGAATGGATTACAGGAGTGAGGATCAAGACCACCAAAAATCCCCAAAGCCTCCAAACCATTTCCAGAAATGCCTGGAAGAGCTGACAGCATGGGAAGTGAGAAACTTGTCTTCAGGGCAGGGAACCCTGGCCATAAAAAGGACTGAGGGTGTCCTCCATCCCCTCATCCACATTGCTGACAAAGACATCAAACACAGTGGCCCCAGTATGTCCCCAACCCTGGGGACACCATGGTGACTGGTCACCAGCTGATCTCACTCCCTTGCCCAGCACTGTAGGCCCAGCCCTGAGCCAGGTTTTTATCCAGATAAAAGCAGCACAAACTTGATCCATGCAGCTCTGGGCTTGCCTCAACACAAGTCCAAGCCAGTGCCTCTGACAGCTTTTGGCTGGCTCAAGAGGGAAGGAGCCTCTTCAGCTGAGAGACCCAATTTTTTTGTGACCAAATATTAACCAGCAGACTGAGGTTTGCCCCAGTTCTCTCATGGTTAACATTGCAAGGTTGTGACATTTCATACACTATTAAAAAATACTCTAAACTGGATTTACTGTCCCCAAAATGCCAGCTGAAATCCATTGCTGACCTGTACTTGGATCTGCAGAGATTTCCTCTTTCTGCAAGTCTTGTTGTTTAGAGCAGGATGGCTCCTCTTGTTTAATCCACGATGCAACACCCCTTGCATAAGTTTGAAATCCTGTTCATTGGGGAGAATTTACACAACTGAGAAACACCAGAGGAAGGCACAAAGCCTGGATAATTTGGGAATGCACAACAGTAACAAAGCAGCAGGGAAAGCACAACAGGAAGAGCCATTAAGGGGCAATTCCTGCAGTGGAGTTTTTGGCAGATCCTCACCTGTGGCAGGATCTCTCTGGAGGTGCTCACCCTCTGTGCCTGGCAGCTCCCTGGCATCCACCTCGCTGCCTTTCCTGGTCTGACTGGATGCCTCAGGCTCGTAAAATCCTTGCTCTGCTGAGGGAGGAAGTGCAGGACAAGTGTATCATACCTGCCTAAACTCAGGATTTCACAAGGCTGAAAACCTGCTCTGGTCTGGGCTTTCTTTGGAGGTTGTTACCCCAAGCCAAGCTCCCCTAAGCCCAGTTTCTTAAGGAAACCTTTGGAAAGGTCTAAAAATCCCAGCTGGCTACAAACACAGGGAGCCAAGTACAGCTCTAGTGGAGCCAACAGGCAGCACCACTACATTTGTAAAGAGTGAGGAAAATCTGCAAAGCAGAGCAGCTGATTTGTAAAACAAAGAGGTTCCAAGTGAGAGGGCAAAGAACAGGGCCCTGGGCTCTGCAGCCTTTCAGAGCAGTCTGTGTGCTCCTCCTTACCCAAAAAAAACCCAAAAGGGAAGGGAGGAGGGAAAAAGCAACCTGAAGGAATTTAGGGAGAGCCACACTTGGATAAAAACCAGCCATGTAGGCACAAACTCCAAAATGTCCATGAGAAGGGAAAGGGGCAACACCAGCCTTTACCTGGGGGATCTGCTGGCAAGTCTGCTCAGAACTTCTTAAAGATTTGGAATACATGAGCAGAGGTGGGGAATTCAATCATACAACCTGGCATTTAATCCCTCTGTTTCATTTTCCCTCTGAGGTATGCTGTTACTCACCTGGGCAGGGCTCTCCAGGAGCTTCTGCAGCCTCCTCCTTCCGACCTGCAGCGCACAACTCTTCCTCTTGCTTAATCTGGATTATGCCGTCCTCTATTAACAAGAACCAGTGTTATTTTAACAGCATACAAAATTAATTCCAATTGTCAGCCCAGCCCAGGCAGATCTGCTCTGTTCTAGCTCATGTTCCGGAGAAAACCCTGCTCCAGTTCTAGTTCCTGCTGACCAAGGCCTCTTGAACAGACCTGAAATGTTGGTTACAAAACCCTCAGCAGATGTTTGAACCTGAGAAATGCACAGAATTTTCATGCAAGTGAAAACATGTTCTCCAGGGCCCCAGGAGAGGCCAGAGCCACTTGAATTCTTGTCCTTGTGTTTCGTTTCTCTCTTGGTGCTGCCAGAGTTCTGTTTCCTTTTCAATCCCTCTCAGTCACACACCACTTCTCACCCATCAGAGAAATACTCATGAGAACAGAGTTCTTAAAGAAATTCGTTCAAGTAATGAGAAAAGAAAAAAGAAAACAAAAGTCTGTAGAGAAAATAAAGAAAAGCAGATGGGCCAGTGCTCTGCACCCTTACAGTGCAGACCTGGCCAAGGGACCAGAGGATTTCCCAGGAGAGGGAAAAGAAGGGTGTGATGGAAGGTCCTGGAAAGGCTGGTGGGGATGGAATGCCTGACAGGAGCAGTTGGGAGACCAAACTCAGCCCAAGTGCCTCGGAGAGATGCTGGTCATAGAATTGTAGCATTGTTGAGGTTGCGAAAGCCCTTTGAGGTCATCGAGTCCAACCATTCCCCCAGCACTGCCAAGGCCACCACTGACCATGTCCCCAAGTGCCACATCCACAGGGATTTTAAATCCCTCCAGCAATGGGGACTCCACCACTGCCCAGGGCTGGACAGACTTTTTAGGGAAGGAATTTCCCCAGTTTCCACCCTGAGCCTGCCCTGGCCCAGCCTGAGGCCATTCCCTCTCCTCCTGTCCCTGTTCCCTGGAGCAAAGCCCAGCTGTCCCCAGCTGTCCCCTCATGTCAGGAGCTGTGCAGAGCCACAAGGTCCCCCCTGAGCCCCCTTTCCTCCAGGCCAAAACACCATCCACAGCCCAGATGTCTCCAGATCCTGGCAGGTGCTCAGTGTCCCACATCCCTCTCCCACCATTGCCCTCACACCACTCACCGGAGCCGGTCTCTGGGGGATTCCCTCTCACATCCCGCTCCTGGCAGCTCCGGGCCCCCGGCTGGTTCCTGCTCTCCGCCGATGCCTGGGCCCTGTGTCCAGCGGCGTCCGGCCCTGCGGGGAATGGCGGCTGAGGGGCGGCCGGGGGCACCATGGAGCTCCTTTGCCACCCGCCGTGACCCCGGCCACCCTTACTGCATCCTGGCCACACGTGCACCTGCACCTTGTCCACAGCAGTCCATGAGGGAACAGGGTCCCCCTCAGAGGTGTGAGGGATTGGGGTCCAGCCCAGAGCCATGAGGGAACTGGATCCTCCCTCAGAGCCATGAGGCAACCGGATCCTCCCTCAGAGCCATGGGGGACTGGGGTCCAGCCCAGAGCCATGAGGGAACAGGATCCTCCCTCAGAGCCATGAGGGATTGGGGTTCAGCCCAGAGCCATGAGGGAACAGGGTCCCCCTCAGAGCTGTGAGGGATTGGGGTTCCACCAAGAGCCATGAGTGAACAGGATCCCCCTCAGAGCCATGAGGGATTTGGTTCAGCCCAGAGCCATGATGGAAGAGGATCCTCCCTCAGAGCTGTGAAGGATCAGAGCTCAGCCCAGAGCTGCGAGGGAGCAGGATCCTCAGAGCTGTGAGGGATTGGAGTTCCACCCAGAGCCATGACGGAACAAGGTCCTCAAAGCCATGAGGGATCAGGGATCCTCTCAGAGCCATGAGGGGTCAGGGTCTCACTTAGAGCTGTGAGGGATCAGGGTCCCATCTGAGCTGTGAGGGGCTTGGGGATCCTCTCAGAGCTATGAAGGATTGTGGATCCTCTCAGAGCCATGAGGGAACAGGGTCTCCTCACAGCACTGAAGTGTCCCTTTCTGTGTCACTTCACATTTTGTCTTGAATTCAGGACTCTATTTTGCAATTCAAACAACACAAATCCCAAAATAGCTCAGAGATTTGCTACAAATACATGAATTTGTCTCTGAAATTCAGGAGAGCTGGGCTGGAACAGAGAAACTGTGGCTGACTGTAAAATATTGCATCACCTCTGATATCAAAGGCAGCTTCAAAAAGTGATGAAACACGGAGCATGCAAAATACAGAAACAACCCAGAAAAGGCACCTCAGATTGTTTGTAGAATAATCCAGCAGCACTGCTGAGATGATCCCAAACAGAACTCAGGATATTCTGGTCACAAGGGAATCACAAATGTCCCTCCACTACTTCAAAGGGCCACAACTTTTCTCTTTATCCCAGAATACATGCTGCTCTTATGGAATCCTGGAATGGTTTGGGTGGGACCTTAAAGCTCATCCAGTGCCACTCCCTGCCACGGGCAGGGACACCTTCTACTATGCCAGGCTGCTCCAAACCCTGTCCAACTTTTCCTTGAACACTTCCAGGGATCCAGGGGCAGCCACAGCTTCTCCGGGCACCTGTGCCAGGGCCTGCCCACCCTCAGCTAGGAATTCCTTCCCAATAACCCACCTAACCCAGCCCTCTGCCAGCAGGAAGCCTTTGCCTCAATATTATCCCGCAATTTAGGGCACAAAGAATATTTTTAAAAATTAAGCTATAAAATGTTTTAATCCAAGTTTTAACTGGACCAAAACACAGAGTGTAATTTTCCCTCTTTCTGTACTAAACCAAAATTTTAGGGAGAGTTCTAAACTCATTTGTTCCTGAGTGAAATCTGACAGAGCAGATTGTGACTGGAAGCTGGTTTCTGTCTCCAACAATTAAATCCACAGGAGATGAAACATAGCAGGAACCCCAACAGTTCCATTGTCATGACACCATCGAGTCAAGAGGTTTGATGTCTCCAGGACATTTGTATATGAGGTGAACTGTTGATTTCACAGATTTCCTTGGGAGGGAAAAACTCCATTCAAGTCATCTGACAGTCCACAGAACCCATGGATTCTTGGATAAGAGCAAGCTAAAAATGCTCTTCACAACTGAACATTTTGACTGAAAGCCCAAATTTTATGCTGAACCAGAAAGCATAAACTTTTCCATGGGAAACTGATTTCTGTGTGACCTAAACAATAATGAGGTCATTATTATTTAGGTGTTTTGATTTGTTAGTTCTGTTTATTTTCAAGTTCTTTCTTCTCCACCTTCCATACTGGGGTCTAAATTTCCCTGTAAATTGCAATATTCTACCACTCTTGTGACAGCACTCACAGGGACTCTGGAGGGCAACAATCCCCCTGAACTCATGTTCCAGAACAAACAGCTGCTGTCAAAACACAAGTGAAATGCACCAAGAAATAAAAAAAAACACTGCAAAAACTCAAAACAAACCACAAACTAAATATTTTTTCTCTTCCTGGACTCAACCACAACACTGAAAATGTTTTGCTGACTGCAGGATTGATGTGATCTGGGTGAGAATTGTATTGTGAGCTTATTTACACCCTATTTTTACACTTCAGGCCTGTTTGGATCTTGGATTCACACATGGAGAACCATTCTCCTGCTCAGGTTCCACCACAGTACTGAAGAACAATTAAAAACAATTGAACACCATGGTTTTTTTTTGATTTGAGGTCAACTTCTGTCTCTCCATCCATGAGGTACAATACTACAAACTACCATTTACAGCAGGAAAAATGATGTGAAAAATAAAAAAAGATTGAAAGAAAGCATTTAGAACTTCACAGGCTTAATGTTATTTTTATTAAGAATCAAGTCTTTACTGCTGCAGATTTAATCAGCATTTTTCAAATAGACAGAAACAAGCTCCCTGCCCTGAATTATTCTCAACTTAATGATTCCTCATACTCTGAGGGATCCACTCCAGGTGTGCCAGAATCCTCACCTGCAGTGCCTCATCCTCCCAGCACTCTCACTTTCCCAAAAATAAATCTCTCCCCAGGCTTCCTGCCCACTCCCCACCTCAGCATGGCTCCTGCTGTCTCCCAGTGCCTCCCTTCAGCCCCACATCCCAGCACACTGTCCCACAGCAGGAATGTCAGGGATTCCCACATCCGAACTCACCCACACCAAGCTCAGAGAACTCCACGCCCTCCATGGCTCCCTGCTCCTTTGCATGTGGCTCTTCCTCCTCTTCCTGCTTCACGGCGACAGCAAAGCTCCGCTCTGGAATGCTGCAATCTGCTGAGGAAAAGAGGAAACTCCTTTACTGGAAAAGAGGAGACTCCTTTACTGGCTATCACAGCCCCACTGGACTCCTCCCCTGCTTGTCCCAGAAGTTTGTGCCCACTCACCCACCGTGCTGCCACACACAGCCTCCCCAGCACCTTCCATTCCTGCTGCTGGGAGCTCTGCTCTGCCCTGCAGGGAAGTGGTTCCCCCTGTTCCCCCAGTTCCAGAGGGTTCTCCACACCCTCGAGCCCAGGCCCTTCCACAACACTCACCATGGCCAGGTTCAGCCAGCCCTGCTCTTCCCTCCTGGTTTTCCTGTGCTTCTCTGCTGTCCCAGCTGCTCACATTGAGTTCAAACAGCAGAGCCTCTGCCAATGCCAGAAATCATGGAATCAGATCACAGAACCCCAGGAGGGTCTGGGTTAAACTTGTTCCACCCTCTGCCGTGGGCAGGGACACCTCCCACTACCCCAGATTGCTCCAAGCCTTGTCCAGCCTGGCCCTGGACACTTCCAGGGATCCAGGGGCAGCCACAGGGCAATCTGTGCCAGGGCCTCACCATCCTCACAGCCAAGAAGTGAGGATGTGACACAAGTCTTCCCGACTTGTAATCCTTAAAATCAAACCTGTTACACTTTTTTATCACCCTCTGTTACTCCCCCTGAACCTGCTCCTTTTGAGATCCAAGAAGTTCCCTCTGAGCAAACCAGGACCACCACCTTGTGCCAGCCTCTGTGTGGTGACAGCACCACACGACCCTCACCCTCAGGATTAAAGCTTTAATTCATCCCTGGCCTGCACCTGGTTCTGCTGGGATCTCTCCAGGAGCTGCCTCCTCCTCACTGCAGGGCGCTTCTCCTCCCTGGAGCCGGGACAGGAGGGCAGGTTCGGAGATGACATCGTCTGACAAGGAACAGAGAAAGGAATGAAGGTTTCTGTGCTGCATCCACAGGGAGGAACACACCCAGCAGCATTCCCCAAACCAGCTCCAGCAGCTACAACACACGGCTGGGCAGCACAGAGAGTCCTCAGACACAGGCAGCGGTCTCACTGTGTTCTCACAAATCTGCTTCCCACGTCTGGGAAAGATTCCCTAACCAGAAAGTGCCGGTAACTGACGCAACAGCAACACTCACCCAGCAGGACCAGGGCTTCTCTCTTCCCTGTCAGCACCTTTCCATACAGCTCCCTCTGCCACTCCTCCAGGTTCTCCCACTCCGGAGTAGAAAAGCCGGTGGCATCGTTTTCCAACGTCACAGCCGGGGCCTGCAATCCCAAAAGTGACACTCAGCACTGCTCCTGGAACACAGAGAATCCTACTCCCTCCTTATCCCTGCTACGAGGTGTCAGGGAAAGAAAATTCCTGCCTTGGGGCATCCTCTGGACACTGAGCGTAACATTTGGATCTTTGCTAAACTTTGGGAGATAAACTGTGTATTCCACAATATTCTTACTTCCCCCTGGAGCCTGATCCCATAGGGGACCTCAGAGTGGGGAAGAACTTCCCGCTGTTGCTAAAAACATGACAGCCCGTCCTTTTGTAGGGAAAACCAGCTGAATCTAACAATACACAGGAGAATCACCTCCTGCTTCGTGCCTTGGCACGACAGGCGACAGAAGAAATCTTGGCAGAGATGGTGGAATGATTTCCATGGCGGAAGGCTGAGGTGAGGAGCAGAGGAACCTCTGTGCTGTCCCCGTCTCCACCAGGCCCCTTAAAGACCCATCCGTTACCTTGGGGGCCTCCAGCCCGGGGGGCAGCCTCAGGATCCAGAGATTCCTGTTCTTCAGCAGGTTCTCCATGTTCTCCAGGCGCTTCTGGAGCCGCCCGTACTCCTGGACGAGGGTGCCCAGCGCCGCGCACTTGCTCTCCAGCTGGTTCCCGAACTCCCCGACCATTTTCTCGCAGTCCAGGTGCTTCTTCTCGCTGTTCCCGGCGCGGTGCTCCAGGCTGAAGAGGCGGGACGCGTGTGCGGCCACGCTGCGCTCCAGCGCCTGCACGGCCGCCACCACGGTCCACAGCGAGATGGTGCTGCCGCCCGCCAGCTCCATCCCCGCACCGGAGCGGCGGAGCGCAGGGACCGGCTGCGGCACCGGGGCTGCCCAAGGCACACAGCGGGCCCCAGGGAGAGCCTCGCTTCGGCCGCCGCACACCGGGGCCGGCCCGCTCCTTCCCGTGCCTCCCGCACCGCAGCTGGAGCTCTCCGCTCGGACCGGCCCTCGCCCGCCGCCGCTCCTGCCCTGCCCCGCCGCCGCCTTTCCTTCCCTTGCCGCCAAGAAGCGCCGTTTCCTCTTCCTCCTCCGCTTCCGCCGCCGCCACAGCGGCCCCCGCCGGCCGGCAGCCCCCGCAGTGATTGACAGCTGTCAGTCACCGGGAAGGGGCTGATGCTGATCGCAGTGGCAGGAAAACCCCCCGGGGTTCCACCGCAGCGGCGCTTCCCTGCAGGATATAGAATCCCAGAATTCTTGAATGGAAGGGACCAGAGTGGGACAGTCGGTGGCACCTCCCTGCTCCGGCAGGGCCATCCCAGAGCACAGGGCTCAGGATTACATCCTGACAGTTCTGGAATATCTGCCTCCTGTGCCGGGAGAATTCCTGGGATCAGTCCCTGCCCATTCGTCTAGTGCCATCGCTGGGTCCCCAGAACACAACCTGGCCCTGCTCTGACCCTCCCTGCACCCAGGGACACCCAGGGACACTCAGGGATACCCAGGGACACCCAGGGCTGAGGTCCCTCTCAGCTGGGGCTCCTCTCCA